>OY728156.1:146809797-147415515 GCA_963277665.1 Viscum album
AAACTTACATTGTAGCTTTCACAGCTACGTAGGGAGTTACTTTTGTAATACTCATCACAGTATATTCACTAAATCTCTTAGAAGAAACATTAGCATTTACCTCCATTATATTACCCATGCATTGGAGAGCTATCTCAGGCTCACCCGTCCTAGGTTTATCACGGAACCACCCGTATACCTAAATAATGGCCAAGAACCATAACATAATCATAACACATAAAACAATCATAAAATAAGGAAAACATTTCTACATTTCAATCACAATATATCATTTCAAGATATTAACAAAATAAATGATTTCTAAAAACCATTTTCAATACCAAAATACGTAAAAAGAGTATATGGTATTTATTTTGCTTTTAAAAATATTATATCTTGTTAAGGAATTCAAACATGAAATAACGCTCCCTGCAGCGGAAAGGTCTTTTTCACCATGTACGTTAAAAATAAACATTCTCTTTTGTCATTTAGTAAAATGCTTCGTAGAAAAATATTCCTTTTGAAAACCATTTAAAACATTTAATAAAGATATTTTTGAATCAAAGTGTCCCATACCACTTTGAAAATTTTATAATAATTAACATTTAAAAAAATTAATTTCCATATAAATAAATCCTTAAAACCATTTTGAAAACATGGACATTAATAAGAATGATTTAAAAGATTAAATCATTAAAACATTTAAAACAATGTTTTAGTTAAAGAGTCCCTTACCACTTGAGAAAGTACTTGAATAAAATAGTTAAAGAATAAAATTAAACAAAACTTATAATACCATGACAATATTCATATTCATGATATAATATGTAAAAGGGAATTATATACACTCTATAGGATAATAAAGGTTCCCAAGATCAATATATGCCTCAAATGAAGGGAGATTTACAAATAGTCTCTTACGAAAATTCGGCAGCCTAACGGCGTCACTTTAAAATTCAAAAAATGTGTTGATGAGATAGAAAAGGATATCTTATCACTTGGACATAAAATTTACATCAATAAGGATATATGATAACATATCACAACATAATAAAAATGAAATTAAAAGGCATATCAAAAAAGAATTCTTTGACTAAAAGAGGAGGGTGAAAGGTTCCCTTACAAAGATCATATCATTAAATTAAGGATAAATCAATGACATAATTATGTGTGAAAAATATAAATACACCCAATATAAGTGGATATTAAGTTTACAACAATCAGAGGTCATTCACACATATTTATATCATGACATAATCAAGAAGTAGAAGTTCAACCCAAAGAATGGAAATTGGGTGAAGAAGTTCCCTTACAAAGATCGTATAAATGACATGAGAATTTATCAATAGGGTAATTATGTGTAGCAATAGTATATCCAAACAATGTTAATTGTTAATTAAAACATAAATAAATAAATAGTGATTCCACACATTATCATTTCATGACATAATCAAGAAGTATAATATCAACCCAATGAATGGAAATTGGGTTAAGAATTTCCCTTACCTTGAGTCCAAGTTGTCTCATATATTCCTTGTTCTTCTTGAATAGTAAACTTAAGTTAATTTCTACTTTATTCAATCAATTTTTCAAGTTTATTATTCCTTTTGTATCACTTATTACCTTTCAATAATAATTATTTAATTATTTGAGTTCATATCGGATATTTTGTCGATGTTTGGAACTTGAGTCAAAAATGAACATGTTATAATTACAAATTGTCCATGTGGTCAAAATTCCATTATCTCCAGAATTATATTCATGGTTTAAATATCATATATATCATATATATTAAGTATATATTTATTTATAATAGTCCATAACATTTGGACATATGAAATGAAATGCACCATTAATGGAGACGGTAAGCCATACATAGGCATGAACGCAACTTTTATTTTTTTAATTTTTAAAGAAATGAAAACTTAATGATACATAGATATATTATAATTCCAATATAATATCATATTTTATATATGTTACATAATTTAATTAACACTATAATTTATACGTTCCATGTATGGTACGAACGAGTCATATCACTTTGAGGGGGCGGTAGTCTGCACTTCCTCAAATGAAATTATCGTATTTATACAACATGAAAAGCATAAAGGTATGTTATAAATGAGAATTACAGAAGAATATCGATAAAATAAAATAAAATATATATATCATATATAATTATAGTGCCATCATAATGTCCACCATGAGAGGTGGTAGAAGAATATTGAACAATCATCGTTTTGTGAGGCAGTAGTTCATCGTCCACAGAAATAATATTTTTGTATCCATTAGATGGAGGTATGTGTAAGTGTAGTTTGAATAATTCTCATAAAAAAATCCTAGTATATTGAAGATACTGGTTTTGTTATAAAATAATAGAATAAATAGAGTTTAGGGGGGTGGAGAAGTAAAATAAAAGAAAATAACTTAAGAGAAAACGTTACCTTTAAATCGGGTATCTCCCTTTGGTTTGAACCAAAAGGTTTACTTGAGTTGCCTTATGTGTCACGACCCGCCTTCGGGGTCCGTGCCGTGACTACCCCAAGCCCGCCTTCCATAGGCCAGGGGCTGGCGACTAGCACCAAGGCGTAAATCCCGGTAAAAAGGGAAGGCATTTCCTTTGTAAAGTAAACAAACACCACCGAGTAAGCAAGCGGAAAGTAAACACTAAACAAAAGAAGAGTACAACTGAAAGTGCGGAAAAGTAAATGGGTCAGTATACAAACCCAAACTGAAAGTAAAGTAAAACTCGAAAGGGAAAACAGAAACTGAAAAGTAAAAGCCGCTACATCGAGCTGTCCACTGGAAATCCCACCTGAAGGGTGGGTACAGATAGCTCCTCTACTCCACGGGTCCCGCCGTACGCTCCGAGCACGTCCCGCCCAGTGGTCCACCTCCGGGTACCATCCCGCTCTGCAAGCCTCAGTTAAGGTCAACGTTGTCCGTCGTCTGCAACCAACACAACGTAGTGCGGGCAAAGCCCGTGCAGGGGTGAGTATAAGCTACTCAGTAGGGACCCCGAGACCCCTGAAGGTCTCTCAAATCCACAAAGGATAAACCACGAAGAAAGGTACAATCACGAAGTAACAACCGACACTGCTTAGGTATATGCCCATACATATACCTAAGTCATTAATTCAAATACGCTCCAACCTCCGAGCCCAAGTACAACTCAGTCCACACAGGAAAGTATACGTATTCCACACAGGAAAGCAAAACGTAATCCACACAGGATTGCACAACACAATCCACACAGGAAAGCAAAAGGATTCAGCTCACACAGGTATACTTATTCAAAGGACGATAAAGATGATCTCTGATCCATCTAAGTCGTCGGACCCACGAAGGATCGATAGGTAACTAACCCCCGCAAATACCCACACAGGATCGGGCCCACACAGGACCTGTAGGCGCTGGTTCACACAGTACCGCTGAGCGCAAGGACCCACACAGGATCAAACCCACACAGGATCGGGCCCACACAGGACCCGTAGCACTGATCCACGTAGGATCGCTGAGTGCTGTAGTCGTCGTCGTCGAATCCACACAGGATCGGGCCCACACAGGACCTGTAGCACTGATCCACGTAGGATCGCTGAGTGTTGTAGTCGTCGTCGTCGAATCCACACAGGATCTCTGTACTGTCGTCGTCGCAGTCACAGTAGCAGTAGTAGCAGTAGTAGTCACAGTAACAGTCGCAGCCAGCACTAGGGTTCCCGCACACAGCAAGCTCGATCGGAGGGTCCGCTCCACGAGCCGAGTGGCTGATACATCAACTGTCACAAAGTCCAGAGTTGATGTATCCAAAAGTTCCGTATCGCCAACAGGAACTCAACGCAACAGACGGCGCGTCGATCGGACGCCCGGTCTGAGAGTTATTGGCATTTTCGTCCCCGGGGCCCGGTTGGTTTTTAAGGAAAAACCAACCCGACCGTACTCCACCTGCGTCCAAACCTCGAGCGGAGTATGCCAAAAGATCCGTCTCACTAAGAGGAACACAACACGGCTGACGGCACGTCAATCGGACGTCCGTAGCTCAAGATATGAGCGTTTCCGCTCCGAAGGCCCGGTTGGTTTCGTGAACGAACCAACCCGGCCGAACTCAAAGTATTCCGAAACCTTGAGTGCGATATACCGAAACGACCGTCTCGATCCAAGGATCGCGTTTCCATATACGGTTCGTCGATCGGAGGTCCGTGGCTCATGTTATGGCCAAAAGACCGAATCTGATCCGAAACGGGGGGTCCGGGTCCGGGCCGACCCGGCCCGACCCCCCCCCCCCCCCCTGGGTCGGCCCGAACCGGGTCGACCCGAACCGGGTCGACCCGGCCCGGCCGGCGGCGCGGCGCCGCACGGAGGCAGCGCGGGGGCTTTGCCCCCCGCTTGATTGGGAGGCGGCGCGGCTTTTTAGCCGCGCCTGTTTGCAAAATCGCCCCCCCAACGTGGGGGGCTTGATTGGCAGGAAACGGGGGGGCCGCCTGCCCCCCCCCCCCTCAAAGGAACTGCCCCCCTCATAAAGAGGGGGGGTTTGTGTGCTGTCCGGGGGATTAATTTCCCCCGGTTTATTACCATCCGGCCGGCCAGCTGGCTGGCCGGTTTTCTCCAACGGGACCGGAAAATCCGGTCCCCTCTTCGGCTTCCGACGCCGGCGGCCCGGCCGCCGGTCTTCTCATTCCGCCGCAGCCCGGAACCGGCCGCGGTGTTCGTCGTCCGGCGCGGTGCGACGGCACCGCGCCCCTCCGCCGTGCCTTGATTTCTTTCAACGCGGCGCGACGGCGTCGCGTTCAAGATGTTTCTTCCATGGTGCGCGCACGACGGCGTCGCGTAAAATAAACGCACGATTAACCGCGTGGTGCGACGGCACCACGCCACCTTGTTTCCACCCGCAAGGTAAAACAACAAGAACGATGGAGGGGGGTTCGGCCGTGTTCATGCGGTCCGGCCCCACACTCACGTTAAATAATAACACAACTTAAAATATTTCAATGCCACATGTTAGACATGCTAGATCCACGTTCAAGAATAAAATAATTAAACAAAAATCAACAACCCCTACCTTGGGTATAGATTCGAAGATTGTCAACGTTCCGCGGAAGACAACGTCGCGGAGGTCGGGCGTCGCGGTAGTCGTTCGTCAAATCCGATGACGAAGGGGTGCGTCCGATGAGATACGTCGTTGGCGAATCTTCGTATGCCGACGAAGGATGTCCGAGGAAGAAGTGGCGTTCCCTTTCGTTGACACAGTAGACGAAGAAGGGAGGAGCGGCGTTCTTCGTCGGAGCTTGAGCGTTCTTCGTCAGAACTTGAGCGTTCTTCGTCAAAGCTTGAAGAAGGAAGAAAAGCTCTCAACCTCTCCAAGATGGCTAAAGAGCTCTAACCCAACAAAATAAGATAAAGTCTTATTTTATTCACAAAAATAATTTCAAAGGTTGGAAATTCAAATAAGAGATAACTCCACATTAATTAACAAGTTGTCATGTTAATTAAAGAGGGGTTAAGGGAGTTTGAGGGAAGATGTAAAGTTTAGGTTTTGTGTGGGCCCCACCACACTTAATCCTCTCAAGGGAGGTTAAGTGGGTGTGGGTCCCACACCTAACTTCCTTTGAGAGAAGATAACCAACAAGTTTAAATAAAAAGAATTCCACAATTTTTTTATTCAACTTTTTATAATTCTCCCAAAAACTAACTTTCGTCCCGCAACAAATGCAACTTCCGAAAAGGTCTCTTTAAGCGAATATCGGCGCTGCGAGTTCATAGGTGCCCTCGGATTTCAATTCTGAGCACCGGATCAAAAGTTAGGAATTCCCGCTCGTTCGTTCACTGAACGTACCCGAGCCAAACTTCGGAAATTGATTCCAGGCACTCCGGGCCTCGGAATCAGGTGCCGTCTGAAACCGCGCTCTTGTAAAATTCTAAAGAAAATTAAGAAAAAAATTCTCTTGAATTTTACGGGTCTTTACATTACTCGCACCTCAGGGCTTTACGTCCCCGTAAAGATACATCAAAAACTAGGGAAACAAATGAGGGTACTGAGCACGCATCTGAGCCTCCCGCTCCCATGTGCTCTCCTGGAGATTCCCGTGCTGTCATCTGATGCGCACAAGAGGAATCGATCGCCCATGCAGGACTCGCTCCTGTCGATCCTCTATCTCCACCGGGACCTCCGTAAAATTCGCCCCATTGTCAACGTCAAGCTCCCCATGATCAATGATGTGCGTCGGGTCGTGCACGTATCTCCTCAGCTGAGACACGTGGAAGACATCGTGCACCCGGTGCAACTGAGGTGGTAGAGCCAGGCGATAAGCTACCTCACCAATCCTGCTGAGAATCTGGAAGGGTCCGATGAAGCGCGGAGATAACTTGCCGCCTCGGCCAAATCTCTGAATACCACGTCGAGGTGAGACCCGCAAGAAGACGTGGTCTCCATCCTCGAACTCCAGTGGCCTCCGCCTCCTGTCAGCATATGACTTCTGCTGGCTCTGAGCTGTCCTCATCCGCTCCTGGATGACCTGGACCTTCTCTGTCGTGGCCTGGACCATCTCCGGTCCCACCAGTGCTGACTCTCCAGGGTCTGTCCAGCACAAAGGTGATATACAAGGTCGGCCGTACAACGCCTCGTACGGTGCCATCCCGACAGTGGAGTGGTAGCTGTTGTTGTACGCAAACTCCACCAAGGGTAGGTGGTCCTCCCAGCTACGACCAAAGTCGAGGACACATGCGCGGAGCATGTCCTCGAGAGTCTGAATGGTCCTCTCCATCTGACCATCCGTCTGAGGGTGAAAGGCTGTGCTCAGACGTAGCTGCGTCCCGAACGCCTCCTGTAACCCCTTCCAAAGTCGGGAAGTAAATCGAGCATCTCGATCGGAGACGATAGATGATGGCACGCCGTGGAGCCGCACAATCTCTTGAACGTAGAGACGTCCCAAGCTCTCTACTGAGCCCTTCTCTCTGATGGGTGAGAAGTGTGCCGACTTGGTGAGTCGGTCAACAATCACCCAGATGGAGTCGTGACCTCTGGAAGTGCGTGGAAGTCTAGTCATGAAGTCCATAGATATGTCGTCCCACTTCCACTCCGGAACCTCCAAGGGATGTACCAAGCCTGCTGGTACCTGATGCTCTGCCTTCACCTGCTGGAAGGTGAGGCATCGAGAAACGAACTCTGCTACTGCCTTCTTCATGCCCGGCCACCAGTGCTGTCGTCTGAGATCCTGGTACATCTTCGCCACTCCAGAATGTACCGCCAAAGGAGAAGTGTGAAACTCTCTCAGCACTTCCTCTCGCAAAGCGACTGGTACCATGGTACGTCCTCTGAAAAGGATGTCGTGCTCTACTCCAAGGGAGAAACCATCAGGTGCCTGTCCCGAGGATATCTGTGCACGCCATGTCGCACAGTCAGCGTCCTCACGCTGTGCCTCTCTGACCCGCTGTAGTAGTGGAGGAGTGACTGTGAGAGACTGAAAGAAGGCTGCTCCATCTCTATCCACGAAGGATATCTGCAAAGAGGCTAGCTGAAAAGATTTCTCCTTTTCCGAAAAGTGAAATCCGGTCTCATCCCCTGGATGAACCACGTTCCTTGCCTAATACAGTCAATTCTGTCATGATTAGTTAATTCATGGCATGGATGACGTCGTAAGGCCTCGACGCTACTACTAAGAGATTCAACCGTTACTCTCGCCTCCAAGGGTTGAGTCACACTGTCGGCATCAGTGTGTGGTAACTGGGTCTTCTCCAGTAGATGTCTCACAAGTGAGGGTCAAGTCAACAGCTAAAACTGGAACCTCTTAGTAACATCTCAAAAGAGGACAGGAATGAAAATATCACAAAGGTATGCGTCTTTTATTATTGCAGCTCATAATACAAGACGCTACACAAATGCAACAAGGAACCAGAAGTACAAAGGATGTATCCACTAGTTCTTCTCCTATCCATCGGCTCCCAGAGCTCCATGATCGAGGGCCTCGGTTGCCTGAAGTTGAGCTCTCGCATGTTCACCTACTCCCTGTGGTCGGGGTGGACCTCCTGGTGGTGGTGGTGGAAGAGCCTCAAAGCGTCGCCCACCGCCGGCTGCTCGTCCAGCTCCTCTGCCTCGTCCGCCTCCTCCCTGCGGACCGCCACGGTCGAACCTCTGCCTCTGCCTGGGAGGTTCTTCACTTAACTGCTGATCATCAGCATGGCGGGTCGGACAGTCACGAGCCATGTGACCAATCCCGCCACAGGAGTAACACTGTCTGCCTCTCGAAAGACTGGCTCCGCGCTGTGTTCCCCGCACTGCTGAGCCAGTGTCCTGAGGTCGTCTTCCTGAAGGTCTGGTCTGTCTGGACCCCTGAGTCATCCGCCGACTGCCTGCTGCAGATGACTCTGCCACGTGCCGCCCTGCGGTGGGTCGCTGTGCTGGTGTAGACTCAGCAAGGAAGCTCTCGATCAGAAGGGCCCGCTCCAGTACTCCTGTCTGAGTCGGTATGCTGAGGGAGATCAGCGATGCCCTGATCTCGTGTCTCAAACCCTGCTCGAAGGTCCGGGCCCGGAAGAATGGGTCTCGTACCATGTCGGTCGAGTAGCGAGAGAGATCGGTAAATCTCGCCGAGTACTGAGCGACCGTCATGCTGCCCTGCCGTAGCTGTAGAAGCTCCTGGATACGCACCGCATGAAGGGTGGCTGGGACGAACTCCGAGCGGAAGAGGCTCTCAAAGTCCGTCCAAAGTAGAGATGCCTCATCGTGCACCTGGAGCATAAAGCTCCACCATCGTTCTGCTGCTGCCTGTAGTAGGCTCGCAGTAAGGATCACCATGAGGTCTGCTGGTGTCCTCACTAGCCTAAACACTCGTACCACTGCCTCCAGCCAGTCCTCTGCTGCCTGGGGATCCGTCTCCCCGCGAAACCTGGGTGGTCGCTGGCACTGAAACTCATACAGTGCGCTGAGGCGACGTGCATCATCAGCGGCTGGTGCTGGAAGTATCGGGGGCTCGGCGGGTAGTGCTACCGCCGGTGCCACTGCTGACAAAGGGCCCTGCACCGAGGCCTCGTCGCTCGGTGGGCTGTCGTCACGCTCAACTCTCGGAACCCTAGCTGACTGCCATCGTGGGGCCATCCTGAAAAGGGAACAGGTGCGCCATGGTCAACAGTATACCTGGTGAGCTGACACAAGGAAATCAAAAAGAAAACTTTGAAACACACACGCAATCAATGTTTTCGTGCATTAAGTCGGAAATCAGAAGTCGGGGTCCTGGTGTACGGATACGTCGGTCGCCGCACCAACACTGGACTCCCTGGACTGATAACCACACTCAATACGCTAAACATTATTGCTTCACATAGAAAAGATCAGAGTTCGCGGTAGAACTGAACTCCTCTGATACCAATTTGTCACGACCCGCCCTCGGGGTCCGTGTCGTGACTACCCCAAGCCCGCCTTCCATAGGCCAGGGGCTGGCGACTAGCACCAAGGCGTAAATCCCGGTAAAAAGGGAAGGCATTTCCTTTGTAAAGTAAACAAACACCACCGAGTAAGCAAGCGGAAAGTAAACACTAAACAAAAGCAGAGTACAACTGAAAGTGCGGAAAAGTAAATGGGCCAGTATACAAACCCAAACTGAAAGTAAAGTACAACTCGAAAGAGAAAACAGCAACTGAAAAGTAAAAGCCGCTGCACCGAGCTGTCCACTGGAAATCCCACCAGAAGGGTGGGTACAGATAGCTCCTCTGCTCCACGGGTCCCGCCGTACGCTCCGAGCACGTCCCGCCCAGTGGTCCACCTCCGGGTACCGTCCCGCTCTGCAAGCCTCAGTTAAGGTCAACGCTGTCCGTCGTCTGCAACCAACACAACGTAGTGCGGGCAAAGCCCGTGCAGGGGTGAGTATAAGCTACTCAGTAGGGACCCCGAGACCCCTGAAGGTATCTCAAATCCACAAAGGATAAACCACGAAGAAAGGTACAATCACGAAGTAACAACCGACACTGCTTAGGTATATGCTCATACATATACCTAAGTCATTAATTCAAATACGCTCCAACCTCCGAGCCCAAGTACAACTCAGTCCACACAGGAAAGTATACGTATTCCACACAGGAAAGCAAAACGTAATCCACACAGGATTGCACAACACAATCCACACAGGAAAGCAAAAGGATTCAGCTCACACAGGTATACTTCTTCAAAGGACGATAAAGATGATCTCTGGTCCATCTAAGTCGTCGGACCGACGAAGGATCGATAGGTAACTAACCCCCGCAAAGACCCACACAGGATCGGGCCCACACAGGACCTGTAGGCGCTGGTTCACACAGTACCGTTGAGCGCAAGGACCCACACAGGATCAGACCCACACAGGATCGGGCCCACACAGGACCTGTAGCACTGATCCACGTAGGATCGCTGAGTGCTGTAGTCGTCGTCGTCGAATCCACACAGGATCGGGCCCACACAGAACCTGTAGCACTGATCCACGTAGGATCGCTGAGTGCTGTAGTCGTCGTCGTCGAATCCACACAGGATCTCTGTACTGTCGTCGTCGCAGTCACAGTAGCAGTAGTAGCAGTAGTAGTCACAGTAACAGTCGCAGCCAGCACTAGGGTTCCCGCACACAGCAAACTCGATCGGAGGGTCCGCTCCACGAGCCGAGTGGCTGATACATCAACTGTCACAAAGTCCAGAGTTGATGTATCCAAAAGTTCCATATCGCCAACAGGAACTCAACGCAACAGACGGCGCGTCGATCGGACGCCCGGTCTGAGAGTTATTGGCATTTTCGTCCCCGGGGCCCGGTTGGTTTTTAAGGCAAAACCAACCCGACCGTACTCCACCTGCGTCCAAACCTCGGGCGGAGTATGCCAAAAGATCCGTCTCACTAAGAGGAACACAACACGGCTAACGGCACGTCAATCGGACGTCCGTAGCTCAAGATATGAGCGTTTCCGCTCCGAAGGCCCGGTTGGTTTCGTGAACGAACCAACCCGGCCGAACTCAAAGTATTCCGAAACCTTGAGTGCGATATACCGAAACGACCGTCTCGATCCAAGGATCGCGTTTCCGTAGACGGTTCGTCGATCGGAGGTCCGTGGATCATGTTATGGCCAAAAGACCGAATCTGATCCGAAACGGGGGGTCCGGGTCCGGGCCGACCCGGCCCGACCCCCCCCCCCCCCCTGGGTCGGCCCGAACCGGGTCGACCCAGCCTGGCCGGCCGGCCAGCCGGCGGTGCGGCGCCGCACGGAGGCAGCGCGGGGGCTTTGCCCCCCCGCTTGATTGGGAGGCGGCGCGGCTTTTTAGCCACGCATGTTTGCAAAATCGCCCCCCCAAACGTGGGGGGCTTGATTGGCAGGAAACGGGGGGGCCGCCTGCCCCCCCTCAAAGGAACTGCCCCCCTCATAAAGAGGGGGGGTTTGTGTGCTGGCCGGGGGATTAATTTCCCCCGGTTTATTACCATCCGGCCGGCCAGCTGGCCGGCCGGTTTTCTCCAACGGGACCGGAAAATCCGGTCCCCTCTTCGGCTTCCAACGCCGGCGGCCCGGCCGCCGGTCTTCTCATTCCGCCGCGGCCCGGAACCGGCCGCGGTGTTCGTCGTCCGGCGCGGTGCGACGGCACCGCGCCCCTCCGCCGTGCATTGATTTCTTTCAACGCGGCGCGACGGCGTCGCGTTCAAGATGTTTCTTCCATGGTGCGCGCGCGACGGCGTCGCGTAAAATAAACGCACGATTAACCGCGTGGTGCGACGGCACCACGCCACCTTGTTTCCACCCACAAGGTAAAACAACAAGAACGATGGAGGGGGGTTCGGCCGTGTTCATGTGGTCCGGCCCCACCCTCACGTTAAATAATAACACAACTTAAAATATTTCAAAGCCACACGTTAGACATGCTAGATCCACGTTCAAGAATAAAATAATTAAACAAAAATCAACAACCCCTACCTTGGGTATAGATTCGAAGATTGTCAACATTCCGTGGAAGACAACGTCGCGGAGGTCGGGCGTCGCGGAAGTCGTTCGTCAAATCCGATGACGAAGGGGTGCGTCCGATGAGATACGTCGTTGGAGAATCTTCGTATGCCGACGAAGGATGTCCGAGGAAGAAGTGGCGTTCCCTTTCGTTGACACAGTAGACGAAGAAGGGAGGAGCGGCGTTCTTCATCAGAGCTTGAGCGTTCTTCGTCAGAACTTGAGCGTTCTTCGTCAAAGCTTGAAGAAGGAAGAAAAGCTCTCAACCTCTCCAAGATGGCTAAAGAGGTCTAACCCAACAAAATAAGATAAAGTCTTATTTTATTCACAAAAAGAATTTCAAAGGTTTGAAATTCAAATAAGAGATAACTCCACATTAATTAACAAGTTGTCATGTTAATTAAAGAGGGGTTAAGGGAGTTTGAGGGAAGATGTAAAGTTTAGGTTTCGTGTGGGCCCCACCACACTTAATCCTCTCAAGGGAGGTTAAGTGGGTGTGGGTCCCACACCTAACTTCCTTTGAGAGAAGATAACCAACAAGTTTAAATAAAAATAATTCCACAATTTTTTTATTCAACTTTTTATAATTCTCCCAAAAACTAACTTTCGTCCCGTAACAAACGCAACTTCCGAAAAGGTCTCTTTAAGAGAATATCGGCGCTAAGAGTTCATAGGTGCCCTCGGATTTCAATTCCGAGCACCGGATCAAAATTTAGGAATTCCCGCTCATTCGTTCACTGAACGTACCCGAGCCAAACTTCGGAAATTGATTCCGGGCACTCCGGGCCTCGGAATCAGGTGCCGTCTGAAACTGCGCTCTTGTAAAATTCTAAAGAAAATTAAGAAAAAAATTCTCTTGAATTTTACGGGTCTTTACATTATGCATAGGGGAAGGCTTCTAGGAGGAATATAGGTATGTGTGGAGCTTAATTAGGTATATTTTGGATGAGATAAAGGGCTTGAGAGTTGTGAGTAATGGGTTAGAGGTGGTGTCCTTTTATAAGGGGGAGGAGGGGCTCTTTAGGAAAGTTTGAAAGTATTTTTTTATTATAAACTTATTTTTGGTTTCAAAAGGTCCAAAACTCATTAAATTCAAAGATAATATGACTATTGTTCGAAATAAAATCATACAATAATAATTTGATAGGTTTTGGATATTTTTTTAATTTTTATAACCTCGTTTATTTAAATCATTCATTAATAAGGTAAACATTGCATCATCATTGTGTCATAAATAACTTTATTTATTTTATTTATAAAAATTATAAATAAAATACCCTGATGTATGAAATATTTTTATATTTAAAATGAATATTTATATTCTAATATATAAATTATATAACCCCATATAAAAATTGTTTTACTAAAAGATATATGTTTATGTTACTTTTGTGTTTACGTTAAATTAATTAATATAAAGTGTCATTATCACTCCCAAGTGGCTCCATGGGGTCCCAAAATTGACTCAAGGATTCTCATGGTCTAAAATGTATCAACAAATAGGATTATTACACATGTTAGGGTAATTTAATATTATTATAATAATATTTTTTTACCCTTATTTACCAGATTTACCCTTTAAGCATCGTAAATAAAATATTTACTGAAGTAAATATTCATAATTTCTAAAAATAAAATTTTCCTATTTACACAATTTGGACCTCCTTATTCAAAATATTGAATCTATTTTTCCAAATTCAAAATACATAATTTTCATAAATTGATTTAAAATTAATTCTCATTGTCAAAATAAAAAGCGTGTTTTTAAGAAATAATAACTGCCAAAAGATTGACACTTGTTTATATCCAATTTCAATGTAAAATTACTTCCAATGACCAATATTAGATTAAATGGTAAAAATATAATATAATTATACTTTAAAAACAATTAAAAAGATAATCTAACCAGATAAATAAATTAGATTAAAAGGCAGTTTTGAATTATAATCCAGTATTTTTCACTATTCATTAAAAAATGAACTTTATCAAAAAAAATACCAAAATTCCATCCAAAGTAAATTTTTATGTCCCTATTATAAATAATAATTTTATTTTGTCAAATATAATATATAAAAGTTACAAAAACTAGATTTAAAAAGGGCTCGTTATCAAAAGGCGGTAAATCGCCCTTTTAAAGAATATTAGAGTATTTATGCATAAAACTGGATTCATTCTCATTTTAAATCTCTAAATTTTATTGGATAAATATAAAAACATTTAAAAAACATGTATAATTATATTTTAGTTAGTTATGTTCATTCCTACCAATACAACGGCTAGGAGTTAACTACCATTTAAAATAATAATATTATTATATTATTTTTCGGTATAACTCAAAATTGTGTGCAACATAAGATTTCAAAGAAACTCATTGTTGTGTGTAGAGTACGCTATCATACATAGCATCCCCTTTAAATTAAAATTAATATTTAATTCACAAATATTAATAAATATGAAAATGTCATATTCTTTATTTACCTGAGATGTTACAAAAAAGAGTGAATAATAGCACATAAAATAATAAGGCAATAAAAAATATGTTCTAGAGTTTTGGATGCAATGAAATTCATGAAAGAAGTATAATCGAAGAAGATTGAGATTTTGAAATAATTATTCTTTCATAATATAAAGAATATTTTTTGTGCACCACTTGCACACATCTTAGTGAGGTTGGGTCTTCATTTAAAAGCAAGCGTAGCCCAAGCATAGTTACACTGAGGTAACTGATCAAATACAAGTGATCATAATTTATTGAGGAAGACCGGAATACTGTAAAGTTACTTGAATATGTACACAAGTAAGTTTGATCCATCAATCATGTGGTGTAATATAACCATATCATCCAGAAGTTGATCAACCTTGAAGAAAGGAGGAATTATTCGGTTGGATGTGGAGCAAAAGTCTTCAGTGTGGATTCTGGAGCAAGCTAGTATGGATTCTAGTAACACTATGGAATGCAGTATAAAGAACCTCCTATTTAGATTTAGGATAGATATAGTGTGACTCTATATCTACCATTTTAATCACTAAAATAACATTATATAATAGAATCCGTATTGGGGGGAATAACCAAAATATAAAAAAGTAGGTATTTGAACTAAACCTTGTAAATATTGTGTGTTTCTATTTATGTTCTTATAACTACACACGATTTAAGTTTGAGAGATAATATTTATTGTATTGATATCCTTAACAAGTTAAATAGTTGAATTGAAAAAAAATCATAAAAAGATACCATTAATTCCCCCCTCCCCTATCAGTGGTCAATCCGGCCTGGGGAACTACAACTGATATTAGCGGAAGGTTCCCTCTAAAGATCCATGTGAGTATTTATAAAGTGATTATTTCAAAAAATGAGTGAGCTATCTTAGATGGATATATCTTCCAAGACTTGAAAGAATATAAAGAATAAAAAAGATAGGAAGTTGAAGAAGAATCTCATTCCAAGTGGAGAGGCACCTTAAATTTGAGGTAATTTGAAAGGTTCAACATGAAATATTTCTTTCAAATATGATTCTTCTAATGAATCATATTAAATCTATGATGATAATGTATCACTAAGTGATCCTTAGTTTATATTCAAAGAACATCTAAAGGATATCCCTTGAGAAGTGGTAAAACATATTCTTGTAGGCATCAAGGGTCTTCAGGATGAAAAATTATATCTAGAAGAAGAAGTTGATGCCAGGGAAGATGCATTGGATAAAATGTTTTTCATATCCAACACTCTCACAAAACTTGTAAAAGAAAAGGAAGGTAAAATTTCTACTTAAAATGAAATATATATTGAAGTTGTTGAAGAATTTCAAGGAATTATTTATGAGAAATAATTCTATAAGATTTTTTTTATAGAAGCGTTCCATGTATTTGAAAAATTGAACAAAGTTTATATGGTTTTAAAAGTTGATCAACTAGAGTAAAAATCTAATAGGGTAAATAAGATATAAATTTATTTATAATAAAAAAAATATTCATAAAGAACAAATGAAGAATCTGAAATATGAATGGGAAGCCAAGATGAGATTAGTTGAGGATGAGAAAAACTCTCTCAACATGAAATACTCAAAGCTGGATGTGAGATTAAAGAATTAAGAATTACCACAAGCTATAACATCCCATATTTCTGTTAAAATATATATTACTACACAAGTGTTCTCATAGGATCATGACTCCAAGAAGAGCATGAGATTATTCTCTAATCAAAAGGAACATCCTTCAAGAAGAAGGTATCCCATAACCCATAAACTATTTTAAGTATTAATGATATTTAAAGTGTAGGTACAGGTTTTAAACCAAAATATGGGAATTTATGGATGGTGAAAATTTTCGTTAAATCTCTGCATCAAGAGAGGGTGTGAAAAGCGGTATGAGTAACTGTTCCCCAAAACGTGTCTCAAATAGAGATAGTTTTACTCAGAAGTATCTAGGTTTACAATATATTAAATATAAAAAACTACACCTCAAAAGAAAAGAAGAAGGCTCTTAGGATATTGTTGGTGTTGTTGGAATTTTGGGCATAACACGTTGTAATTTTTTCATAACATGTCAATTACTGAGGATAACATTAGGCCTATATTTAGGGGGAGTAAAGCTAAATAAAATAGAGAAATTGTACTAGAGAAGATAAATCCACAAAATAACAAAGGTGGTAAGTCATCCTTGTGTTGTGAACAAAAAAAGAAGACTATTAATTCAATAGTCACCAAGAAGAACAATGAAATATCCTCTTCTATATAAAAGTTATAAATAAATGTAAATCCATTTGGAAACTTAAAACAAGCTATCAACATTCCCAAAGACATTCTTGTGATTTTTCTAGCTGATTTGGATAAATAATTAAAGTTATAATAGGAAAAATAAGAATTTTTTCCTAAATAAAAAAATGAATATTATACATGAAGAAGTTTAATTTGATGAGAGGTTATCAACAAATGACAACTAATGTATTGAATAATTTCTATGTGACAGATGCAATAAATTTGGACATAGTGCAAGAGAATTTTTAAACACATTTCCAGCATAAGAAGAAGCCTTGAAGAAAATGAATCTTCAATCAGGATATGTATATGATTTAATGACTAAAAAAAGAACTATATCACATAATTAATTGGTAGTATTGATAATATCCATGTAACCAAAGGATAAATCATATTTGAAAATCAGATTTGGAAGCATGGAGATTGGAGAAATTGGAGAAACTTGGTTGAGAAAAACATCTCAACCTTTCTATTAACATTGAGGAAAAATTATGTTCCCTCCTTATTCCCTTATATATGAATTTTTTTGTACTAAAATGTGGATAATTGAAGTATATATTTACATCCATTGAGGAAGAGCATTGTTTTGATAAAGCTCTTAAATATTCACTGTATAGTGAATGTCGAACTTCAAAAATAGATTTATAAAATTAGATGATGAGGTTTTCCAATAACACTTTATTGCCTCATTATTAATTGTGATTATCATATTAATTAAGGGGTAGTGCTTGGTTGATCTCAAAATAAGATAAAGGATATGTTTTTATTTTCACTGGAACTTTCTGTTGTGTTTGCTGAATTATGTGTAGGATTTAGCATCTCATTGATAAATCTAATTATTTATAATCCCTTGGATGAGAATTGAGACATTTTGAGAATGATTTCACATGAATGGTTGTTTATAGATATCATTGAAAACCTTGTTCATATCTCTCTTTTTTTCTACATCGGGTTAGTCTAAGTGGACTTATAGTTGATTAACTATAAGTACTTGGCTAAGAGAACCATGTGATAGCATCACTATCTCATAGGTATTCAAGAAATAATCTTCAAAGGGAGGAGAAAAAGTTTTTGATATGACCCCGACTTGTAATTTTTATTTTATTTCCAATAATGGGTATAAAAAATTTGAGCAAACATATTTACTCCTTCAAAGTTTTCTAAAGAGATATTGAAAACAAAATATAAATATGGAGATTATTGGACCTAGTGTTTCATTTTTTTCAATGATGTGTAAATATGTTTTTGTGAGTTTGGATGAAGTTTTGATGCCTGTATAATTATTATGGATTCATATAATGGAATTGGATGTCATGATTGGACAATTCTCCTTGGAAAACTTCTGAAGATTTTTGAAGTGATCTTAAAATTGAAGACAACATGTGCTAAGGATTTTTTTCATGTTGTTTAATATAGGTGAAGAACTTGAAAATATTTATTTGCATGATTATGTGAAGGTTACATGAAAAACTAAATTATTAAAGCATGAGGAAAAATAAGAGATGGTTGAGGTGGTTTTTAATTTTGGGATTTTATTTTATCTACACTTAGAATATATGTTTATGTTGGTTTAATAAAAATAAGTCCCGCCATTAAATCCCACAAGGGATAACCCTCAATCACCCATAGGGGACCCAAGGGTCAACCCTTGTGGGAGAACCTTCCTAGGGAGGTAGTGCATGACAGTAGGTAGGCCTGTGTATAAGGATTATAGAGTGCACACCTAAAAGCGTGCATGGATTAGGACAATATCCCACTGGAGGTGCTCGTGGACCACATGTGTCATGGCCTGTGTGGGAATGTAGTGAAGTGGAATCTAGGTGCCGAACCTAGTTCCGGATCAAGGGGCAGCAGTCATGCATTGAGTGATAAACTAGATAAGAGAACTATGGAAGGATTGATGCGATACTGGGGATGTATAGGGTACTATTCCCATACCATTTAAATGATGAATAAAATGTGGTTCATATAAAATGCTTCATCTCATCCATTCGGTCACTAGGGGATGTTGTCTCCTACATAAGGCCACCTGAGGATCTCCAGTAATCCGGAACATATGGGAAAACCATTTTTTATTGATCATTCAGACTTCTTTGATGATCATGTCAAAGGGATTGGGTCGTTTGATCATACTAATTTCATTCATGCAACTACGCCATGCATGCATGTTATGAACTTGATGAATGTGTAATGGCCGAACTACAAACAATAGTTGCAGGAGGAAAGTTTTCCATGAGGGAGATCGATCTTGGATAAATGAGGAGCATGTGATCCTCATTGCATGCACGTGAGGATTCCATCATAAAGAAATATCATGAACTTGTAAAGTTAATATTCCATGAAATTCAGTGTTCATTTGAGAATACTTTAATTACTCGGGTGAGATAAAATTTTTTGAGATATATAATTATTCTTAGGGCATTGAATGAGTCATGGAAAAGACATGAAAAGTGGATTTAGGTGGTGCGATTCTCTGTAATCATCAACTATAAAAGAAGAGATCCCAAAGCTGAAAATTTTGCTAAAAATATTCAAGAGCTCACATTTCCAAAGAAACAGATCATCCCCAAACCTCTCTGGTTCACAGAGGGTAAATGGGATCTATGAAACACTTTTCATTCATGAAGTAGGAATCCATAGGAATATGACATGTTCATAGAATACTCGTTATGTTTTATGAAGAACCTTGTTCTACAAACCATCTTAGGATATCATGTTATGTGTATCCCTAGTTTCTGTTAATGAGTTTGAGACATTTTCAAGGAACTATCACCTACACTATAACTCATGAAGAATATGAATAAATTGTGTTCAAATAAGGCTTATATAAATTTGGGTTTTTATGTAAGAAGAAGAATAATCCCAAACCTATATGTGAAGGACTTGTATGATGAGGCATTGTCTTTGAATAAGGACGTGTGCACAAGATTTACAAATAGACAGTTCATGCTTCATTTCATGCAGTATGTGAAGAAGTGTGTGTGTGTGTAGACTATGTGTGTGTGTGTGTGCATGAAGAAAGGGAGAAGATTGTGTGTGTGTGGGTGTGTGTGTGTGTGTGTGTGTGTGAAGAAAGGGATAACACATAAGGTTTAATGAAGAATCCAATGCATGTATACATGCACCCTTAACCCATTAAGATACCTAAACAATTATTCACTATAAGGTAGTTGGATTTTGAATTAAAATAGTGAATAATAATATATAAAATAATACGATAATAAATAATATTTTCTAGAGTTTCTGATGCCATGAAATTCATGCATGATGTATAATTAAAGAATATCGATATTTTGAAATCATTATTATTGCATAATATAAAGAATAATTTGTGTGCACTACTTGAACCCATCTTAGTGAAGTCGGGTATTAATTCAGAAGGAATCATAGATTGAGAATAGTTTCACTGACTTAGATGATCAAATATAGGTTATCGGAATTGATTGAGCATGACCAGAAGACTGCAAAGGTACTTGAACAAGTACCCAAAAAACTGTGATTCAGTGATCTTGTGGAGGAAGATCAACAGATCATCTCGAAGTGGATTAACCCTGAAGAAAGAAGGAAGTATTCAGTTGGAGCCAAATAAGAAGTCTCCAGTGTTGATTCTAGAGAAGGCCAGTGCAGATTCTAGTAACACTAGGATGCAGTATAAAGAACCTCCCATGTGGATTTTGGATAGACACAGTGTGACTCTATATTGACCATTTTAATCCTTAAAATAATATTATAGTGTAGAATCCATGTTTTGAGAAATAACCAACATAGTAAAGAGTAGTTATTTTTAAGAAACCTTGTAAATACTATATGCTTCTCTTTCTATTGTTACTAATGCACAAAAAGTAAGTTTCAGAGATAATATTTAGTGGATTGAGAACCTTAAAAAGTTCAAGAGTTTTAATTGAAGATAAAATGTATTTTTAAAAAGAAACCACTAATTCACCCCTCCCCTCTCAGTGCTAATTATAAGATTTTTTGGATTTTTAAATCATTTAATAAATAATTATTTATTATAAAATATCATTAATGTCATTTTTAGAACTATTCATTTAATTTTACATTGAAAATAACGTGAAAGTAAAGGAATTCAAATATAATCTATTCACATATCCTTAATACATTATATATATCTATAAAATTCTTGGTACATTATAACTCACCCAAAAAACATTAATTTTAGTGTTTCTAAAATTATTTACTTGATCTTTATACTGATTGAAAAATCATTTTATCGGTGTTGCGTAAGCATTTAAGATAATTATTTCATAAATAAAAATGTAAAAAAATATCATGATAAAAAAATCATTTTACTTTAAAATAACCATTTATAACCAAACAAAAGTTTTTTTCATCCCTCTAACAAAATTTTATAGATATTAAAATCAAGAGAGTGTCATTTTTGACTTTATATATATTTAAAATAATATATATGTCATTTCCAAAGAAAAATATCACAAAACTTCCATAAATTTTAATCTTGGATGAGGATGGTAGAAAGTCACTCATAAAATATATTAAATTCAATTTTTATGTTTATTTTTATTACTTATCATATTTTTTTAACCTTAATTACATAATTTACCCTTACTGAGATAACTGATATTTACTACAGTTACTATTCATATTGACAAAAAATAAAAGGAATCTATTTTCCAAATTTTGAAATCCTAATTCCAAATATATAATCCATTTTTCATGAATAAATTTCTATATGTGGAAGAAATTAATTTTATAATTAAAGTGAAAAACTCAATGAAAAGTCATTTTTTTAATGTGTTTTTAAGTCAGAAAATATACTTAACCAAAATCAAGTATAAATATTACTCAAATGTAATTTATTATATTATATATAATAAATAATACTTATGTTACATTTATATAAAATTAAAATCATAATGGGGATTTTAAATTAATTTATTTAATGAAAATAAATGGCACTTTTACAAAAAGTGGTATTTTCACTATTTACTAACAAATAAATCTTTTCATAAAAATTCTAAAACTTTACCCTAGGATAATTTTGATATGCTGATTTCAAAAATGAAGTTTATTTTTCATATTCAAATTCTAAAATTTAGAAATTAATCTTTTAAATAAAATCTTATAAGAAAAAGAGTTTAATAAGAGTAAAAATATTTCCTATTTGATTTAAAATTTACTTAATATTATTATAATGAATATAACTATCTAATTTATGAATAATAAAATGGAATTAAATTATTTATTAAAATTACCTGGGGTTTTACATTCTTCCACCCTTCTGAAAATTACATCCTCACAATTTTATTCATTTCTTTAAAAAGTGGGGATATTGTTCCCTCATGGAACTTTTAGATTCTCATGTTGCTTCTTCAACCTTATGGTTTTTTTCCAAAACCATAGCTTAATTATTTACCTTATTATAAAACACTTTCTCTCTATGGTCAAGAATCTATACTGGTTGTTCCTCATAAAAAGGGTTTTCTTCCAATCTATCTACTTTAGGGATCAAAACATGAGATACATATGGCACATATTTTCTTAACAATGAAACATGAAAACATAATGTAACTGATATAAAATCAAAGGTAAGTACACTCAGTATGAAACTAATCCAACTTTATCCAAGATTTCATATGTTCCAATGAACCACAAACTTAGATTCCCCTTTTTACCAAAATGCATAACATTTTTCCATGGAGATACTTTAATTAAAACATGATCACCTACTATAAAATATTTATCCTTCCTTCGTTTATCTTCATAACTTTTCTGTCTGCTGTGAGAACTCATCATATGTTGATGAATCATCTTCACATTATCAACTATTTATTCTACCAACTCTGGTCCCAACAAATTCTATTTTCCTACTTCATCCCAACAAGATGGAGTCCAACATTGCCTTCCATATAATACCTCAAAAAATTTCATCTATATATTGGAATGAAAAAAAATTTATTATAAGAAAACTCAACTAAATAAATATGTTGATCCCAACTTCCCTATTAACCCATTAAACAATCACGAATCATGTCTTCTAAGGTCGGAATAATTATCTTGGATTGTCTATTAAATTGATTATGAAAATATGTAATGAAATTTAATTTAGTATCCAACATCTTATGAATGACTTTATAAAAATTAAGAGTGAACCTAGGATCATGTTCGGATGCAATAGAGATTGAAACTCCTTGTAACCTGACTATCTCTTTGATGTTCAGTTGAGAAAGATGATCTAAATACATAGTATTTCGAATGGGAAGGAAATGTGAAAATATAGTTAGTCAAAAAAAAATAACCCAAATCACATTATTACCCCAATATGTATTTGGAAATCACACCACTAAATCCATTAATATATTTTCCCATTTATACTTTGGCACTGGAAAAGGATGAAGTGTCCCCTTTGGTAATTTTCATTCCAATTTAACTTATTGAGAGGTCAAATATTTTATAGTAAACTCTTCAATATATTTCTTCTTTCCATACTTACAATAATACTCTCAAAGGTCTCTATAAATTTTAGTATAGTTAGGATGAATATAAAATGGAGATTTATAGGCTTCACTCGATAATTATTTTTTTAACTGGGAGATAGCTGGCGCACACAACCTTTTTTCAAATCTCAAAACACCTTCCTTGTCAATGTTAAATTAGGTTAACTTACCATTCTTTACCAATTTCACATTTCCTTTCAAATCATGTTCATTATTCTAAGATTTCTAAATTATATCTAACAATGTCGACTGCACTAAAATATGAAACAAAACTAAGGAATTTCCTACATGCATAATTTCTAGTACATCATTCATTAAATCATTTAACAAAGGATCGTGTTTTAAATGTGGCATGGTTAATAATGAATTATCCTTTTAACTCAAAGCATCAACTACTTTGTTTTTGTTTTTAGGATGGTAATGAATCGTACAATTATAAGCCTTAATCAGTTCCGGCCATCTTCTCTATCTCATGTTTGATTATTTTTTAGTGAATATATACTCCGAACTTTTATGATCAGTGTGTATTTAACACTTTACTCTATAAATATTATGATTCCTAATTTTTAAAGAAAAACTAGATTAGCTAATTCCAGATCATGTGTAAGATAATTTAACTCATGAAGTTTTAGTTAACATGAAGCATAATCAATTACCTAATCATTCTACATCAGAAAAAAAACCAAATCCCCTTAATAAAGAATCTTTGTAGATAAAAAAATCGACATTTCTAAAGGGTAGGTCCCAAACTAGATCATTCACTAATCTTATTTTTAGTTCTTTTAAATAATCATCACACAATTTTTTATATATGTAATTAACTCCTTTTTCAGTTAACTTATTAAATGGTCAAGATAATTGAGAAAAAATTTCAAAAAACTGATAGTAGTAACCCTCTAATCCAAAAAAAACTATGAATCGTTATGAAAATTTTAAGATATTTCCATTCCTGAACAACTTTAATCTTAGTAGGTTCAATATTTATTCCATATTTAGAAACAATATACCTGAAGAAATAAATTTATTACAACCAAAATTCACACTTAATAAATTTTCCACATAGATTATTTTCTTTTATGGTTTGAAAAAAAATCCTTGTGTGTTTTTAATGATCATCATTACTTTTAGAATATACCAATATATCATCAATAAACACGCAAAAAAACTTATCTAAATAGTCATCAAAGACTCCATTCATAATATCCATGAATACATTTGGTTTATTAGACAACCCAAAGGGCATAACTAAAAACTAATAATACCCATATCTATTTCATTACATAATCTTAGAAATATACTCCTCCTTCACCTTTAACTAATGGTATCCTTACCTGATATAAATATTTAAAAAAAATTCACTCCCTATAGTTGATTGAAAAAATCATCAATATGAGGCAAATGATACTTTTTTTAATAGTGATGTTATTCAAGGGTCTATAATCAATGAAAATTCTCATTGAATTGTCTTCATTTTTAACAAATAAAATAGTATAACCCCAAGGTGAAGTGCTAAGATTAATGAATCCTTTATCTAGAAACTATTGTAATTTATTTTTCAATTCCAAACATTATACTTGAGTCATTTGATAAGGGAGTTTTGAAATTGAATTACCATCAAGAAATAATTCAATAGTAAACTCAACATTACACTAAAAAATAACACCATTCAATTCATAAGTAAAAACATCCATATATTCATTCAATACTACCACATCACTAATTTTAATAGTATCTTTCTTTTAAATGATATGATCTAGAAAACTTTCACTATCATCTCTAATCAATTTCTCAGTTTCTTGATATGTTATCAAAGGTATGAAATCATTGAATATATATTTCTTAGTTATAAAATGTTCCTTATAATGATAAACTGAAAGTCAATATATACCAAGAATAACATAAAACTCCACTATGGGTGGTTCAATAATATTTGTAGGGAGACCATCCCATAGATAACAATAGGAATATTACTATAAATCTTGGATGCTTTAATATTTCCACCTATATTTTTTACCAAAAGTTATATCTTCTTTTCATGAGTTGATATTCCCATTTCACTTGAAAATTTATTATAAATGAAGGAATGTGAAGATCCAAAGTCAAAAAGGGCATCGACATGATTTGAATAAACAAGTAGCATACCTATCAACACTTCATTAGATGGACCAACATCAATCGTAATAGTAGAAAATGATTTTTACACGCCATTTTTCTTTTGATCTTGATTATTTATACCCTATGTGACTAAATTTGGACAAATTTTAGCATAATTTCCCAACTCATTACAATTGAAACATTTCAACATTTGGTGGTTATATGTTACCCAATTCTTAGATTGTCCAGGACTCTTTTCTTTGCATTCATGAGCCATATAACCAAACTTACCACACTGATAACACATTCTAAATCCTATAAAATATTCCTTGAATTTTTTTTCCACACTTAGATCATTTTGGGGGTCCACCACCAGATTTCTTAGTTGACCACTTCTTTATTTCTTTTGATATTGACTGATTCTTACTCTTTTCATCTTGAGTAACATAAGTGTCAGCAAACTCCATTTCAACATTCACAACATAATGAAAAAAAAATCTCATAAATATTAATTTTTTTAAGCCAAATCTCTTTGTAAACTTTATTTCAATCCTGAGTAAAATTTATTAATTTTACTATCAAGATACTAAATAAAATTTGGTACATACCTAGCCAATATTTTAAATTTTACTTCATACATAGTAAAAAAATATTCATCTTTTTACCTCAATTATGAGAATTGTTCCTCCATTATGATTTGAATAATCTTAGGTGAATATTTATTCAGGAAAATATTCTCAAATGTATCCCCTTCCATGGAATCAATATCATCTCTCTCTCTGATACTATTAACCAAGTACCACCATCGATCATCTTCACCTTCAAAAAAATAAACGGAAGGAGTTTCCTTTTAACATTCTTAATATCCCATGACTTCAAATATATTTTACAACACATTGATCCATCATTAGGATACCACTGGATCTGAGGTTCCAAATAAATTTGAATGGTTTTGTTTCATTAAATTCTCAAATATTGAAATATTCTTGTATGGTAAATTTGGTTTCTCCATAACATATATGCCACCACCATTTATAGCATGTATCAACTAAGTTATCACTACAAAAAAATTGTTCAGTTCCAATTTCAACCATTCCATAATACTAATTTGGAAGTATATTTTCCTATAAATACCTTCCTAATTCATATTTCTTGTTTCCTTTATGTAAAACCATTCTGAATAAAGCTAGATTAGATGAAGAAACATGGTCATCTTCAAATTCTATATCATTTCAACTTAACCATATAGTATGATATTTTAAGGGTATTCTATTAACATTATCCTAACCTCTAAAGTTATTTAAACCTTTTATATAATACCAACTATAAGTAACAGACTTAAATATTTCATAATATAGTGTATTTAGACTATAATTCACTTTTTTTTATTCCTAAGGATATTTTAGGTTTAGATTTTATATAATTATGTCATAGCACTTACATAAGAAACTCATATATTACAAAGTGAACCCTTAAACTGAGTATCTATTTTTCTAACAATATAAAACTTTTAAAATGAAACATGTTTTATTATCATGAATAATCTTCATAACTTTCAACTTGACTTATTTTTTTGTTACTCATCCTTGAACCCTATGAAAAACATTTAAAAACATGGGATGATTACAAAAAAACTCAGTAAGGTACATAAAAGAAAGAAATCTCTTAGTCTAGTGAAAAATATGAATACCCAAAAAGTATTTACATTTATCCTAATATTCTTTGATTGTATGAAATAAATCATAACCTCATGAAAAACACACACTTTTTTCTCAAATAAAACCTTTAAAACACATAGAAAGAAAATATAAATAATTTTAGGAAACATAGATCATAAGCATCTTAGAGAATTATATTCATAACCTATGTTAATATCATGTAAAGAATAACTATATACTAGTTAAATTCATAGTAGAAATCACCCTAGTTATCTCCCTACTTCTCTCCTTTTAAGACAAGTAACATTACCCAATGCATTGGATAGATATATCAGGATCACATGTCATATAAGCTATATTGGGCTCACCCGTCGTATAAGATATATCAAGATCACCAATCATATAAGTTGTTTTAGGTTCACCTAACATAATATATAATGATTAAGTACCATATATTGAATAAAAAATATTATGCTTGCACCTTTTCATCATAAAACCCTTGAAAAATACTTTTGAACCCATATTCAAAACATTTTTGGGTATTGAAATACTCTTTCCTTTTAAAAACCCATTTTCAAAAATAAAATACCCAGAACAAAGGGAAAGACTATTTTTATTTGAATAATACATAAAATCATGTAAAGTACGCCAAAAATAAAATAATAGTTATGGCATTGGGAAAAGCTATTGATGATGTATATGTTCAAATAGAACATTCCTTTTTTACTTTTTATAAAAATGGTCTATAAAAAGATTCCTTTTATAAACCTTTGAAAGAAAGTAAAAATTGACATAAATTTACCTTATAATTCATTTATGTCAATATAAATGAATCCTTAAAATAATTTAAGGAATATGGAAATGTAAGAAAAATACTAATAAAATAAATATTTAAAACATTTAAAATGAGGTTTTAAGTTAAAGTGCCTCTTACCTCGAGTCTTACTCATCACGTACATTCTTTAACTTCTAGAATAATAAAATTATGTTAATTATTTAATTTATTAAAAAAAAAATTTATTATCCCTTTTATTTTATTTATTACCATGTTATATATAATTACTTAATCAATTAAGTTCACATTGGATGTTTTGATGATATTCGGATCATATATCCAAAATGAATTTGGTAAGATGACTATAGTCAAAGAAGATATTATTTCATCATATACATAATAATAATCATGAAATAATTTTCATTTATATACATAACTTAAAATTTTAAAAGCAACCATGAAATATTTTTATGAAAAATGAACTATGTTACAATCATGCAGACAGTTGGTCATACGCACGCATGGGTAACATTTCTATTTTTGAACGATCGTGATGGAAAGAAGTTATGTTTTATTTTATCTTTCCATAATGATGATTATATCATAAATATCATATTATATAATTAAATAAACTTATATATATCATCCATTTTATGTGGTGATGAAAAAAAATCACATCACTTCATAGAGGTGGTAGTCCACACGTACGCACAAACAATGTTATCATTTTTAATGGATAGAAAGTTAAGAAATTAGATGATATATTATCTTTAAATAATGTTAATTATTTCATGAATATCACATATATATATATACATTAAATATATCATTATAACCAATATTGATAAGTGTTTATGGAAAATGAATTACATCAGTTCGTGAGGCGGTAGTCTTCTGTACACAGAAATAATCATTTTGTTTCCTATTTGATGGAAGAGGAGTTGGATATGGATTATTCCATTAACATAATAAAATAAAAAACTATATAAGATACTAATTTTATTATTTTAGAGTGTTTTAATAAAATTTTATGGAATTATAAGAAAAAATAAAATGAAAACGCTTGGTAAATAAAATATACCTCTTCTTGAAACAACCTCTTTAGGTTTACACCAAAAACATTCCTAGGGTGGTATTCTAATCAAACCAAGGATTATAGGATGTGAGGAGTAAATGTTTTTATATAACTGGGTATGGTTTTTTAAACTATAGTTCTTAAAAGTTATAAGTAATATAGTAGAGTATGTGCCCTTTTATAAGTGAGGGGAAGGGCATTCTTGAAATTTCTTAAATAATTAAACTAATATAATTTAATTCTCATGTAAAAATGGAAAAAATGATATAATTATAATATAGGAAGATTATGAGTCTAAATATTATCATCTAATAAAATTTGTACTGTTTTAGGTGATGTTTTCACCCTTATCTTTTTGTTTTAACCCACATTAATCCTTTTTGACAATTACAGTGATAACAATGTTTTTACTCTTTAGGGTTCAAGAAAGATTATATAAAAGAAAAGGTGACCTATAAATGGGACATGGTTGATATTATCAACCATAAAAAATTCACTTGTCTGAAGATAAGATTTTTAAGAATTATATATCATTTAATAAAACATTATTTTTTATAAAAAAATCATTAATGTCATTTTCAGAACTATTCATTTAATTTGACTTTGAAAATAAAATGACATAAATGGAATTAGAGTAAAATCAATTAAAACATACCTAATATGTTATATATATCTATACAATTAATGGGTCACTATAAATCACCCAAAAAAATATTACTTTTAGTGTTTCTAATATTATTTACTTGATTTTTCTATTATTCGCACAAGAACTGTGTCAGTATTGTGTAAGAATTTAAGGTAATTATTTCATCACTAAAAATTAAAAATAAATTACCATGATAAAAAAATAATTTATCTTTTTAAATAAATATTTAAAACTAAATATGATTTCTTTTTATCCCTATCACAAAATTTTATAGATATCAAAATCAAGAGTGGAATTTTTGACTTTATATTTAATTAAAATAATATAAAATTCATTTAAAAAGAAAAATGGCATAAAATTTCCATAAATTGGAATATTTGATGATTATGGTCAAACCTCACTCATCCAATAGAGTAAATTAAATTTTTATGATCATTTTTAGTCCTTATCATATTTTTTAACCTTAATTACCTGATTTACCCTTACAATGTGATAAATATTTACTACAGTTATTATGCATATTGAACAAAAATAAAAGGGACCTATTTACCAAATTTAGACCTCATGATTTCAATTATGGAATCCATTTTTAATATTAAATTTCTATAATTATTGTAAATTAATTTTATAATTAAAGTGTAAAACACAATGAAAAATATTTTAAAAACATTTTTATAACAAAAAATATACTTAAACCAAAATCAGGTATAATGATGATTTAGATGTAACTAATTATATTATAACTAATTAAATAATACTTATGTTACTTTGAGATCAATTTCAAATTAAAATATGAATTTTAAATTACTTTATTTAATGAAAATAAATGACAATTTTATAAAAAGCGATATTTTTTACTATTCACTAAAAAATTAATCTTCAACTAAAACCTACAAATTTTCATCCTGTGATAATTTTTATATTATGATTTCAAAAATGGAGATATTTTTTTAAAATCCAAATTCTAAAATTTAGAAATTAAAATTTTAAATAAAACCTTATAAGAAAAGGAGTTTAATAAGAATTAAATTATTTCCATTTTGATTTGAAAATTACTTAATATTGTTATAATGAATAAAATTTTCTAATTAATGAATACTAACATTGAATGAAATTTATTATTAACTTTACTTGGGTTGTTACAACATAATTTCATAAAATAAAATAAAAATCAAGGGATTAGCGTGATTCAGATGAGTTATCCTACATACATGATAAAAACCACTGTAACTTTCTTATATTACTAAAAGTACGAAGTGTTTCAAGAAACTGAAAAAACCTTTAGTAAGATTTCATTATAAAAATATTAAAACTCTATAAAACTCTGATTCATCATGTACCTTTACTCTAAGCTACTCATGATCGGGATGAATTGTTCCACTTATAAGATGCACAATACAGGGTCGGTCCCTACTTTCTTTTATAGGAGTACCAGCCATTTTTTTCAGTTGCACTGCCTTCCAACTTTCATAGAGAGACCTCCAAATGGAATTTCACCATTTATCACTCGTAACATTACTGACCTCCAATTATTTATTTGATAAAATTCTAGATTCTTCATACAAGAGTCTTTCTTCTATAAAGATTACCCACATTATAGACCACCCTTGATGTCATTAGAAGATATGAACTTATGATGAACCTATTTCTACTGAAGTGATAAATTTTTGCTACATTAACATCAATATAAACCATCTGTCAAGGAATGAAATTTTGGTAACTTGAAAAAACTAGTGAATTAAATTTCAATAAATTAACTTCTGATGCTCTAAAAACAAGCTTCACATCCCAATAATCTCTCATTTCAAGACTTATTTCATGAAAAACTTCATCACCCCCCCCCCATAAATCTTCCTTAATTAATCTAAAGTAGTAGTGTTCCTCCTCCTTTTCATTCCTCTATTCCCCCAATCCCAATTGAGGTGCAATAATTCCTTTTACTTTCTTGAGATAAATTCTTAGTGAACATGTCCACCAGATTTTGGCTACCAGCAATCTTTCAAATATCTAACATTTTCTCTTCTAGTATGTTTCTGATGAAGTGGTACTTCAATTCAGTGTTTTTATTCCTTACATAGAATACCATATTTTTATCTAAGTGAATCAAACTTTGGATACCACAAAAAATAATCTCTCCTTCTAGAATCCTTAACAATTCCTTCAGATGTTACTTCATCCAAACCATCTCCTTCCTCGGTTTTGTTGCTTCTATATACTATGATTCCATTGTACTTTATTTATAAATATTATATATCCATGATTTCCAATTTACTATGGTTCCCCCATGGTTAAATATGAACCTTTTTTTGATCTTATGAATCACTAAGTATCCAGAAAAATCTGCATCAACAATTCCTTATAGCATATTTTCCTCCCTAAAACAAACAGCCTAATATTATGATTCTTTCAAATATCAAAGATTCTAATTAACTATTTCCCAATATTCCTTTATAGGGTTATACATAAATCTAAAAAAACTCCCACTACAAATAAAATTTCTAGTTGAGTACAAATCATTCTATACAATAAAATTCTAACAATTGAAGCATAAGGTACTTTCTCTATGTACAGACATTCTTCATCTATTACAGGTGCTTGAGATTTTGATAGTTTAAAGTTTCTAGAAATAGGGGTAGTGATTGGTTTGTATTTGTCCATGCCAAACATTTTAATTATATTTTGGATGTAATAATTCTTATATATAACCAAATTTATGGTCTCCATACCTCTTTCTATCCTAATCCCTAATATCTTCTTAGCTTACCCGAGATCTTTCATTTCAAAACATCTGGACAACTTATTCTTCAATTTCTAAATATTACATTCATCTAATCTAAAAATAAATATGTTATCAACATAAAACAAAAAAATTATGAAATTCCCATAATACCATTGCTTTCAGTAACAGTAATGATCATAATTAGATCCACCAATGCCTTATTCTTCCAGAAACCTGTCAGATTTATCATTCCAAATCCATGGTGCTTGCTTCAGAACATACAATATTTTCCTCAATCTATATACCAAATTCTATTTTCCAACTTATAGTATACCTATTGGCTATTTCATGTAAATTTCTTTCTCTAAATAATCATGAAGGAAATATATCTTAACTTTCATCTGCTCCAAATACATATTTTATAATACCACCATACTTAGAGCTATTTGGATGGTAGGATGAGAATATTTCTAAGAATATACTCCTTCATTTTTTTTAAACCCCTTCTCTACCAATAATTATTTGTATCTTCTCTTTCTATCATACTCTTCCATAATTTGGTAAACCCACTTATATTCAAGTGCCTTTTACCTTATGAAAGTTTAGTAATCTCTCAATTTTTATTAAATATTAATGAATTCATATCCTCATTCATGGATGACTCACACTATTTAGAGTGGAAAATAAAATCTGCCTCTATCATACTTTGAGGTTTTCCTTATTGGTTTGAGACAAATTTAGCAATGACTCGAGAGGGGGTGAATTGAGTTCTTGAAATTTCCTTCACTAAAAAACATCCCTCGCTTTAGGACTAAAAAATTCTGATCTTCTCTTATAACAAATAAATAGAAGAATAAAAAATAGAAATAGAAATATAGATCATCGAGAATTTATTGTGGTTTGTGTTGGATCAGTATATCATAAGTATACTGATTAGGATCAAAATAATATGTTCTTGATGGCTCTATTAAAATAGGGATGAATTGTTGTTTTAAAACATTAGTTTAAAATAATTAAATTAAATCAATTCATAAAAATCTTTAAGTAAAAAATCATATTGAAAATTTTCCCTCAATTTTATTACCAAAGTATCATAATCATGATTTATTTTGATATAGAAGAGTAAAAGAATTGTAATCATAAAAGATCATATTAAAACATTTTAAACAGATCATAATTAGAATAGATATGGTTAAATAATAGTGTCTTGGATTCACAATAGATACAGTGAATAGTTCATATTGTTTTTATCGTATTTAGAAATCATTATGATAAACTAAAATATACAAGCACAGTAGAATATAGAACTTGTAAGAAATAAGTAATACAATAGAAACAATGTAAGAATGACTTTTAGCTATTAAAAAAATAAAGAGATCTCATTTAACCTTAATATTAAGGTATTCATAAACCTTGGCTAAAGGTATCCCTTGTTTTATACTTACAAGAATGTTTTTCTTTCCTCAGTAAAAAAATCGCTTGATATGAATATCATCCTTGTTATGTTTACTTATCCCCGATAGTCCTAGATCCAATGGATCAGCTCTATATTTTTATACCTACAATCCCTTGATTAGAATATTGTATTTTCTATCTTGTTATCCCCAAAAGCTCTTGATCATAATCAAATATCGGACGCACAATTACAAATAAAAAGTTTGTAATGAGACAACCCTAACAATTTTTCCTTATAACTAAAAAACTTGATAAAATTACAAATACTAAGAACAAGACGTTCATGCTGTGTAATATCTAGAGCTCTCACACAATGAGAAATTTCAAAATGAAATCCATCAACATTGTAGAAACAGCTTGGATGCCTGGAACTTCAATAGGTCATTTGTAACTAATTTTTTGATGTCATGTTTATTTATACCATTATAGTGTAAAACGTTTTCCTTACATTAGAAATCATTTTTCATGTCCGAAAATTAAACTTAGTCAGTTTGATGGAATTCTTTACAAATTTCATTATGATCATCATTATGAGTATGATTCCAATTTTCATCAGTTCCATCATCAGTCTGATTATAAATATTTTTTTAGTATGAAATACAAGATAGAACTTCTTACATATGATCTGATAAATTTTAATCTATTTTTTATCAAATCTATACTCATTGCGATAATCATAATAAAGGATGATAGTTTTTATTCATGAATACTTTAAAATTAATTCCCAGTATGGTAAAATATTATGTTTTCTATAAAAACATTCTAAAAACACTTTGTAGATGAAAATTTAGTAATCAAGTGTTTAATAAAGAGTTTGTGATTTCTAAAACAAAAGGAATGGAAAATTCATAAGTATAAATTTTGACTCAATAATATCCCCCTTTTTGGAAATAATAAACCCAAAACTTAAATTAAAATATAAATTTGGAAAACTTACAGTCCATTTTCTTTTAGGTACTTTGTATTTAGAGTTGAACAAAAAAACTAACTCCCCCTAAGTTTTTTATCTTTTCTAAATACAATGGAGATAGATGTTTAATACAATTATCTCCCCCTTGGTATAAAATTTCTTTTAGGAGTCATATTCTCACCCTTACTATGTAAATACTTATTTACTATTAATTTCTCCCTCTTTGTATAATGATCTCCCCCAAATAATAATATGTCTCTCCCTTTTTTATTTTCAAAAAGAATGGGGAAAATCTTGATTTTCCTAAAAAGGGTTAGAAAAACTATTACACAAAACAATATAATGCACTACCAATATCATCCACAAAAAAAATGAATGAATATTCTACGAATCGAAATTGGAAAACATTCAGAAAAATTGTAATGGGATGAAGAAGTCATTCATTAATAAAAAAAGTTTTCAAAATACACTAATATTTTAAATAAGATTTTAAAAGGAAAAATATTTTAATCTTTCTTCATCAAATATATCATAATGGTTTTCATATTTTTAAACTCTTTTCTTTCCTCCTTAAGGTTTTCTATTATTTTATCTTGAGACTGAATTTTCTCTTATTTAATCCAAAGTCTTTCAGACAATTCTTCATTCTGATTTTTCAAACTGAATATTTCCTCTATAATATTTGAGTCTTGATAACTCCAACTACAAATATTTTATTTTCCAATTTAAATCTTTCACTTCTCGAGTCCATTTTCTAGTTGTATCTTTGAATTTTTCTGTGAATTTTACTCTCATTTATATATCTTTGGATAACTGATTTAAGGCTTCTACGAATTTATTCATAAGCTTCTTCATATATTAAAGACTCTCATCATGGAACTTGAAATCAGAATAAATATTATGAGACCATTTCACAACCTTATTGCATGACTTTTTGTGAGTTATATAAGATTATTATAAAAATTTGAAATCAACCTCTAACTGAATCAGCCTTTCTGTTAAAACTTTGATTGATTCCTATTTTTCACTTTGATTTTCATGAATCAATCCCACCCTAGATTTAAGTCTTGTAAAGTAAGGAATTATTCCTTTAAGTCTATGCAAATCCTAAATGATTTAATAAACTTCCTATAGTGTTTTCCTCTATTGATTTAAGAAACTCATCATGAATCTATGACTCTGTTCTTGGGTCAGCCTTTCCAATTGGTGTAGATTCTAGTTTGTTTTATTGAATTGGTACTAATTATTCATCAACTAATTTAGCCTTTCCCTTATCTATAATAGAGGTAACTTCAGCATTAACCATTTTAGTATCTTTAAAGGAAAATCTGAAATCCTGATTTGGTTGATCAGTATGGGAGGAAGGTAGAATCGGAGCCATATTTCTTGAAGCCTTTTCAACTCCTTTTAAAAAAAATCATAAATGAGCTTATGTTGACTTCTTATTCTACTTGTTCTTATTTATTTATTCCTATAGTGTATTAGCATCATGAATTTTTAAATCCAAGGCCTCATCTAGGTCAATTCCGATAATTGGTCCTCCTGACTTCTTTTCTTCTTTCTTCTTCATTCACTCCTGAAAAACATCATCAAGAGATTTATTTTATTTATTTTATTTCTTAGGTGAGTAATTCTTAGCTTTTATTTTCTTCACCTAATCAACTTTCTTTGAGGGTTCTTCTTATTAAGCAGCACCACCAGATATGTCAACAAACATCTATGATTCTATATCAAACTGAATCTCATTCTCTTCATTGTATCATCACTAATGTACAAAGTCTTCAATATATTCATACTTTATTTAATTATAATATTATTCATATTTATTCATTAAACTATCAACTTTATTAGAAACATTTTAAATTTGATTATTTTTATTTTATGGCTCCAAACATCATGTTTTTATAGTAAGAAAAATGAATATGATAAGATTAATCTTCTTTAAATTCACTAAATAGTCCAACATGAAAACATTGGACACATTAAGTGTGTCTCAATATTATTTTATTGGAATAAGAAACCCTTCATCCAAAGGGATATTACATTATTATTCGGTGTCAGATGAGTCACCTTCTGAAATTTTTCTTCATAACCAACCAATCTTTTGATTTACTTTTAGTAAAAGTTACTAGATCATCCAAAAGCTGGTGAGATGGACAAAAGGCATCTCCATATGAAGTTATTACAATAAAATGTATAGATTTTGTATAAGATAATTTGTATATTTTTTTATTCATGTTAAAAAGAAAAAATTTCAATTCCTTCCTCCTTGAAAAATTTAACTAAGGAATAAAATATTTTGACAAGATCAGGATAAAAAAATCTGAACCTTTCTCCAAACTTTAAACACAAACTAATTCCCATCCTTGAAAATTAATAATTCATTTTAGATAAGAATCGTATTTATCAAAGAAATATCATTCTAATAACCTTTCATAAAAAACAAACCAATAATTGTAATATTCTATAGAATCCATCATATTGAGACTGAGGATGAATTTGGAGAATCGGAAGAGAACTTTCATACTGGGAGATTTTAAGAGCAGCAAAAAGTCCAAGCAAAAGATCTAGAAAACCGATGTGGGAAACGAGGGGTCCCCCTTTATATAGGAAATTAGAGTGATGGTTCATCTTTCAAATCAAATCCAATAGATGATATTTAAACCAATTCGATCTGATGTTTTAAAGTGATTTGAAGAAATATTTAAAGATTTTTTGAACTCTTGAGTGTTTTTTTAAATTGTATTTGAGCGTGAATACGGAAATTTTTCTAAAAATTTTGAAGAATAAGACACGTTTTTTATGAAAAATAAAAATAATAATAACAACATCAAGGATAAATAATCATAATGAAATAGTGAATTTTTTGAAAATATAATAAGAATAACTTTTGAAGTTAGAAAGTTTCATTAGTATAAAAAACATATTATTATGGAAATAGAGTGTTATTACAAAAAAAACTGACTCCGAATTTTTTTTGAAAATGACTTAGTCTGGGAAAACTAAATACGAAAAAAAATATAAACTAAATTTTTTAGTAAATTAAAATATTTTTAAACAAACATATATACTCCCCTGATGAAGTGGAATAACTTAATTTTAGGAGATAGGTAAACTATAAGTAGATATGAAAGATCATTTTACATTGATCATTCCTAGATTTTGTTTAATGTATTCAAATCTATCATAAGTCTTGTTGTTCTTTCATATCAATGAATTTTAAAATGATATCTCATTTCAGAGTGTGATCCCTGAGGAAATAGTGTCGTATGTTTATGCGTTTATCATGTGAGTGATGTTCTGAGTTTTTTCTTAAGTAAATGAAACTTATGTTATCCCAAAGTATTTGAGTTTCTGTAAAACACATGTCATAGTTTGTGAGTGTGTGTTGCATCCACAACACTTGAGAACAAAAACTTCCAACTGCCACATATTTTTATTTAGTAGTGAAAAGTTCTACTGAGTTTTGTTTCTTAAAAGACCATGAAACTAAATACTCTCCTAAGACATGAAAATTTATGGATGTTATTTTCCTATCCATTATACAACCACCAAATTTAGCATCTGAAAAAAAAAATTAACTCAAAAATATTTCCAGAAGAATAAAAAAGTCATAAATCCATAGTTCCCTTCAGATAACAAAAAAATCATTTTACAAATTTTAAATGGGATTCCTTTGGATTGGATTGGTATCTTGTACATAATCACATAGAAAATAGTAAGTTTGATCAACTATAAGTTAAGTGTAGTAAACTTCCTATCATTACTCTAAAAATATTTTGATCAAATGGTTGCTCAGCCTCATCAAGATCTAAAGTATTTTAGGTGCCTATATAAGTACTTATAATTTTAGTATTTTCATATCCAAACTTTTTAAGATCTTTAATATACCTATGTTTAGCTATATATATGTTCCTTCTGGTTTTTGTGATATTTGAAATCTAGGGAAGAATGTTAACTCACCCATCATACTCATCTTAAACTCATATTTCATGAGATCCGCAAATGAATATGTTAAATATTTTTAAGTTGATCCAAATATAATTTTATCAATATATTTTTAAACAATCATAATATTTTGTTAACTTATTTTATAAAAAATTTTGGATCCTTATCTATCTTAAAAAAGTTGTTTTGTAACAAAACAACTATTAACATATCATACCAGACTCTAGGGGTTTGTTTAAGTCCATATAAAGATTTGTTAATTTTATAAATGTATTTAAGATGCTTTTTATTTTCAAAACCATGGATTTTTTCAAAATAAACTCCCTCCTGAACATATATATTAAGAAAATAACACTTTACATCCATTTAAAAAAATAAAATTAAAGAATACTGCAAAGGATGATAGAATATGAATAGATTTTAATATTACTATTATTGCATAGGTTTATTCATTTTATATTTCTTCTTGTTGATTATAACCTTTTTCAACAATTCTAGATCTAAAACTAATTATTATTCCATTTTCATCACATTTTTTCCTGAAAACCCATTTTACTCTAATTATAGAAGTTTCTTTAGGTCGTTCAACTAGGGCCCAGACATTGTTCCTCTTGAATTAATTTAGATCATCTTGTATAGCCTTAATTCAATCCTCATCACCTAAAATCTCATTAGGATTCTTAGGTTCAAATTGGGGAAGGAAGGCTAGATGTTCAACTTTATTTCGTAAGGCCTCTTATCCAAACTAGTTGATCAACATCTCCAATGATACTATCACTAGGATGATTCTTAAGAAACAACTGATTTATTGGGTTTTTAAAACTTTATTCATCAATATAAGTTAGAAAATATTCCTGATTAAATACATCAGAAACTATTTATGAGGTACTTTCCTTATAAGATGAATTTTCTAACAAAGGTTGAAAATTAGTTTTTGAAAACACATCTGAGGAGGATGTTGGTTGGGGTTGTTTAAAAAAGGGTTTATTTCATCAAATTTAAAATGTACTTTTTCTTTAATAGTACAGTAATTTTTATTAAAAACTCTATATTCCTTAGAGGTAGTAGAATAACCTAAAAATATTCCTTCATCAGATTTGGGTGCAAATTTTTGTAAGTTATCTTTTTTAGTCAAGATGAAGACATTGAATCCAAAAACTCTGAAGTAATAATTTTTTTTATTTTTGGCCTATCCAAAACTCATAAGAAGTTTTATTAAGAAATGATCTAATTAAAACTCCATTTATAGTATAGTAGATAGTACTAACCACTTTAGCTCTAAAAAATATCAATTGAGTATTCACTCAATATGGTTATTGTTATATATTTAAAAACCATGTTTCTTCTTTTAATAACACCATTTTGTTGAGGTTTTCTAGGTGTTTAAAGGTTATGTTCAATACCTTTATTACTATAAAAAGTTTCAAATTTAGAATTTATAAATTATTCTCCATGATCATTATGAATAGTTATCAAGGGAAGGTTTTTCTCATTTTTAACTTTAGCTACAAAATTTTTGAAATAAAAAATTCTTCAGATTTATTTGTGAGAAAATAAACCCATGTGTATCTAGAGTAATCATAAACTAAAATATATATATATTATTTTCCCCCAATAATTCCAGTTTTTGTAGGACTAAATTTGTCCATGTGCACTAACTATAAAGCATCAGTAGTTTAGACTTCACTAATACATTTAAAACATGACTTATGTTGCTTACCGTATTGACAAGGGTCATAGACTTTTGAAGAATAAAATATAAGCTTTGATAGATCCTTAACAAGTCTATTCTTAGTCAATTTAGATAAGTTTATAAGGTTACAGTGTCCTAACCTTCTATGTCATGAGCAATAGTGATCTTTCATTGCACTGAGGTAAGGTAAGTCTTGGTTCCTAAGGTCTTATAAGTTAAGTATATAAACATTATCATGCTTATTGGAAGAAATAATGAATTCATCCTTGGAATTGTGTACAACACATTTATCATTCCTAAAATTCACAAGGTAACCTTCATCACATAATTCACTTATGCTTATGAGGTTGTGATTAATACCTTTAACAAACAAAAAATTTGAAATTAAAACTTTACCAAGAAGAATAATATTACCTATACCAATAATATCTCCTAGAGTATTATCTCTGAAAGTAACTTTTACACCATTAATCTTGATAAAATTATTGAAAGAGTCTTTTTTACCATTCATATTCCTCGAAAACCACTATCTATATACCATGTATTCTTTTTGTTGGTACTTTCTTTGTTTTCTTGAAAACAAAAACATTGGACTTTCGGCACCCAAACCTTCTTGGGTCCGAAAATTTTAGAAAATAAAACTTTTTGAATCCACATATTTTTAGAAAAAATAGGATTTATGGAAACCTAGGGATTTTACTTTATTAAGAGAATAATTATTTTTCCAATGACCTCAAATTTTACATTTAGTACAAAAGGGATAATTTTTAGGAACAAATAAATTGTTACTAAAAACTAGTTTGTTATAAGTAAATACCATTTTGGAATTGGTACCTTGAGGAAGGATTTTTCTATACATTTTATCCAAAATTTCTTTACTAGTAGTAAATTTTGACAAACTTTGCCTCAAAGAATAAATTTCAGACTTTAGTTTTATAACTAAATTCTTATCTTCTTTAATAATAGTTTCAGAATAAAGTTTCTCAAAACTAATTTGTAAAGTATCCTTTTCAGAAATTACTTTTTATAAATCTTTATAAATAGTATTTTAATGGCTCGGACCTTTACATTCCATTAATTTGGGATAAATATGGTGTTACAGGTGTCATAGGAAGTTAAGGTGACACTTTTCAACACTTTTTAAAATTACTAGTTTTCCATGTTTCATAATGGTGTCTCAACCTAGCAGTGTCACCCTGGTGGTGTCACCCTGGCGGTGACTCACCCTAGTGATGTCACCCTAGCAGTGTCTCACCCTGGTAGTTCCTTGCTAACGTTATCTCACCCTGGAGGTCACTCACTGGAGGTGTCTTATTGGAATTCACTGATTGGCGGTGGATCGCTGGTGGTTTCTCATCCAACGATGCCCATCGAGCGGTGTCTCATCTAACGGTGCCTCATCTGGAGATGTCTTGCCTAGCAGTATCTCACTTGGTGGTGACTCACTAATATTGGTAGGTGGTTTATCCTAATAGTTCCTCATCCTGCAGTTCCTCTTCTAGCGGCGCCTCATCCAACAGTGCCTCACTGGCGGTGCCTCGTTCGATTGTGCCTTGTGAGCAATGTTTCCAGTTTTTCCATTTTAATGTCTTTATTTAATATTAAATGAGTTTAATTCTATATTTTAAAGTCTTTGAGACTGATTCAAAGTACTTAAATCTTATCTTTAATTCCCTAAGGGTCTGGAGGCTTTTAATTGGTCAAAATTCATGGTCTTGACCAAATCGTCCTTTATTGGTAAATCAAAATAGTATCTAAACCCATGGATTTATTTTGATCATCCAAAATCTGAGATATCTTTCTTCTTATTCCTTCCTTATTGATTCTTCTTTATACAGGATTCCTTGAATCCTTCTACCCGTAGGAGTCAAGTAAACTATTTCAGCAGTTGGTTCATGTTTCCCTGGAGGGTTTCCTGTTGTATGTGCGTCCTTGTTTTTTGTGCAACCAGAAAGTGGTGATCATTCTTGTTCCAAGTAGGTTTTCCTTTGTCTTTCTTAATTATTCATCATTTGGGATGGGTATATAGATTTTTTCCCTTGAGAATATATTTGATTCCAAATTAATGAAGATAATTGAATTTGTTTAAAAATCAATATGCAGGGGGCTAGGAAAGTGACACATGATCTTGTTGTGTTGTTGTTTTTGTTAAATTATTTTGATTTGTATGGGATAAATACCCACTAAAAATCATGGTTGTTGGGGGTCCTTATTTTTGCATGGGATAGTTTTTGGAATCTATGTTGTTTTTTTTTGAATGCCTATATATAAAAGTTGGTTAACCACATATATTTTACTAGTAAATGAATGACCCAAGATCATACATTTTCTATGATAACCACAAAATTTATAATGTGTAATTAAATAAGGGATGCCTTATTAAATCTGAAAACGTTTTTTTCTTTGGTATGTGAGGTGGTGTGATGTAGAAAATTAGTTTGGTTTGTGTATGTGGGGAGAAGTGGATGACATATGGCTATACAGTGGGCCTATGATGGGTGTGGTGTGATTATACGGTAGGGATATGAAACAGGTTGTGTTGTAATGAGTTGTTAAATGTGCTTATGAGTATGGGTGGTTATGTTAATATAATGAACTGGTCATATGAGTTTGAAGAGAGATATTAGTGATTGGTATGGGTAATTATCCTAGATTTTCTCTATTAATAACTTGTAGAAATCTTCACCGCATATCTAGAGGTCATGGTGTGATGTGTCATTAATGTTAATTGAATTAATTTATGATATATATTCATCCCTTGGATAAATGTGAATGACTATTACTATGTTTCTTGATGTTTTTCGTGCCTACTAGTTGCTCAGGTAGTGATGGAATAAATAAATAATTGTTTGATAAAGTTTGGAGTGACTTGGGTTGGTTTGATTAATGATATGGAAGTAGATAATGAAATATTATAATGATGGTTGTGTTATTAAATATGGTTGATGCTAAATGATGAAATGAATGGGTGTTTAACATATAAGAAATGTGAATCCATCTTAATTTATCAAGGATCTTCACCTTCTGAAATTACTATTGTAGTTGTTAATAAATGAATTTAGAGGTAGCAGTAAAGGTGAAAGTGTTGTGAGTTGGTTGTTTGTTTGAGAACCCATAGGTTGAGATGGAGTGTTAGATACTATATATAAATATTTATATTCTTGTCATTTCTATACACACCCACCCATGTTGATCATTATGTCTTGAACACCCGTATTGTCACATGGGGGTGTTTTTTACAACATCTGATGAGGAGAACGAATGGTTGGGTACCCGCTATTTTCTGTTCTTTCTTCCATAAGAGATAGGTATGGAACAGGATGTGATTTTTGGAGGTCTTTTAGTGCTTTGTATGATGTTTGTGATGGCTCATGTGTCTTTAGGTGAGATTTTATAACCCGGTTGTTTGTGGGAGAGGTGGTTTGTGTTGTCCTAGGTGCCTTCAGGATGAGATGTGATGTACTTTTCTATGTGTATTCAGGATGAGATATGATATGATGTGTTTTGAGGCTAAGGTTTGTGCAGGTGGGATGTTTTGTGAGTCCTAGGTGTGTGTGAGTATGATGTTTTTTAAGGCCCAGGTGTGTACGGGTGGGATGTGATGTGGTATATAGAAGGGATGGGAGTACCAGGACATACAATGTTGGGGGAGAGTGGCATACCAATGGGAAAGTGGTGTGGGGTACCCTATCATCGATGTGATTTATAACATATTATATTACTTGAGTTTTGTTACTTGGGGATCGTGCCTTGGTGAGGTTTGGTTTGGATAGTATACCTGTTTAGGTGTTGTTTAGTTCTATTGTTTTCTCACAAGGGCATTAGTATGCTTATTTCACATGTGCATGAGAGACTTTAGTTTTCCTACTGAGCATACCTATATGATCACCCTATGTATATAAAACTGATTTTGGGTTTCTAGGAGGATTTCATGGACCGTACTGGGCATTACTAGCTCGGACCTTTGGATAGTTGTTGTGTCCCTGTTTAGCTTTACTTTTGATATTTACTTTGGAGACTTTTATTGTATCAGTTATACTTTTGCATACATGTGTGATCGTTTTTGGATTTATCTTTTATATTATACCTTGGAGTTGTTGTGGATGATTCAAATTATCTCCCGATCTTGTTTCTTACAAAAGGGTAATGCCTCCCATATTGTTATATTTTTACACCCTTAGTGCTAGTCACTAATTTGAGGCCTATTGGAGGTGGAACTCAGGGATCATTATCTCCCTTTCTTCATTACCATCCCAAGAGGGGTATCTTTGAAGAGAAGAGGTTGTGAAAGATTGGTATCATAGGGTGATGGTTCAGGGATAGGATAGAGTTTGGAGTGCAAGGGGTGGTATGGAAAAAGTTCCAGTTGACCTTGGTGTGTGATATAGGCCAGGGAGATTGGTTAGGACATGGGATTTTTGGGCCCCCTGTTATCCAGTGCATAGACTCTGAGCTTATTGAATGAATAAGTGAGATGGATCTACTTTCAGGGTAGAGACCTAGGATAGGTACATGTATCATAATTACTTGTCTTCTTATATGAATTGGGTTATTTTGGTAAGGTTAAAATGAATAAAATACATTAAAATAAATCTTAATGAACATTACGTACTACCCAGGCTTAGAAATATTTGTTTACCTTTCAATTATGGCTCTTGGTTATCCTCTGTGTGTGGCTCAAGAAGTTTAGGTTCAGTCGGATGATCTAGTTGATCATCATAGGGTTGATCCAGTTGAGGAGTAGGATCAGTGGTATAGGATGTTTTTTACTTTACAACAATAGGCTTTGGGGAAGTATGAGGGTAATGTTTCAGATGTAGATATAGAGAGCTATCTAGAAGAGATCAAGATTGATTTCAGTTTGTTCTAGACCCCAACAAGGTACTGGGTCCCTTTGGTAGTCATTTAGATGTAGGGATCTGCATGTCATTTTTGGATGTTGTATCTAGGGGAGCAGAATGAGGCATACATTTTGTGGGTTGACTTCTAGAAGGAGTTCCAGGTAGAGTTCCTTTTGTCGACCATAAAGGATAAGAAGAGGTAGGATCCACTATCCCTTCAGTAGGGGAGTATGTCAGTGCGGGAGTTGGGAATCAAGTTCAAGGACCTTCTATGTTTTTTCCCATACCTTTTCTCAGATGAGGAGTCCCATGTGAGACGTCTTGAGGAGGTTCTTTATCCTTTTATCCAGTATTTTGTTAATCCTTTTACATTGCCAATGTATTTGGATGTTCATAAGAAGGAATAGGTGATCAAGTGGATGTACTCGTGAGGATGTTTACTGTGAGAGGGTATTCAACAGAGTTTGTCGAGTAGCAGAGTTGTCAGTGGTAAATCTAAGGCACCAAGAACTTCGATGTTTCGACTGGAAAGGAGTTGACCTCAACATCTTCCTTTCCATAATTTGGGTTCCAATGGTTTTCATGATTTTCCTGGGAGATTTTCACCAGTTTTTTTTGGTTGTGGGGTTTTGGTAATTTCCCAATATAGTTCCCAGTAGTTCCACAATCTCATTTTTGTGGAGTTGTACAAGTTCAACACCAACCTTAGTAATGGTTTCTAGTGAGATCATTTCAACAAGATATGGAGCAGTATTTTGTTCCACCATGGGGAGATGGAGCAGGTAGAGTTTGATATTAGGATGTTCCTCATGTTCAAGGGTCATGACCTGAGCATGGACATGGAGGTGGTTGTTATCAGAGAGGAAGAGGAGTTAGTCATGGTCAGTTGCACCCAGTGGAGACAGCAGTTTCAAAGGGGCCATAGATCATCATAGGTATGATCAGTTTTTTTAGAACCATTGTTTTTTCCTTGTTTGATTCAGGTGCTTATCACTCCTTTATTTCAACTTCTCTATCCTGTGACTTTGTACTAGATATATAGAGGCTTCTCATGCCCCTAGTGTTGATTACACCAATTGGAGTCCAGAACATCTTGTTTGATGTGTGCTAGGAGTGTAGACTGATTATGGGACCACATCAGTCCCATGGGGATCTCTTCTTATTATAGTTATAGCCATATGATTTCATTCTTAGCATCTATTAGTTATATTCTATACATGCTATTATCGACTTCCACCAAATGAGAGTTGTGTTTTTGGATGTGTATGATCAGCGTGTGGTTTTCTTCAGTGAGAGGAGTTTCTGAGTGGGAATTTGTCATTTGGATCCCCTTCTTTCCTTGTTATCTAATTTGTTAGTGAAATCAGTGAAATCTAGTATGGTAGAGGTTCTTATGGTCATTGGGTAGTTCTTGGATGTTTTCTCCAAGGAGGTTGTGATGATGGGACTATATCAACCCCATGGGGATCTCTTCTTATTACAGATGAATCCATACAATGTCATTCTCAACATTGATTGGTTGTATTATATACATTTTTTTATCAACTTCCACCATAGTAGAGTTGTGTTTTCAGATGTGGATGGTCATCATCTGGTTTTTATCAATGATAGGAGTTTCCAGGTGGGAAACCGGATGTGGTTTTCGTCAAAGGTAGATCAGTTTTTTAATACCCTTGTTTATGACTTTTTTGATTTAGGATCTTCACACTCTTTTGTTTCAAATGCTCTAGCCCATGCCTTGGGAGTATATATAGAGAGGCTTCTTGTGCCCTTGGTGTTGAGTACGCTAGTTGGAGGTCATACTAGCTTGTTTGATGTGTTTCTGGGGGTGTAAACTAATGATGGGACCGCATCAGTCTTGTGAGAATCTATTATTATTATATATGTAGCCATACGATGTCATTCTCAGCATCAAATGGTTTTATTTCATACATTCTATTGTCAACTTCCTCTAGAGGAGAGTCATGTTTTTAGATGTGGAAAATCAGCATGTGGTTTTCGTTGGTGAGTGGAGTTTCCAGGTGGGAAGCCAGTATGTGGAGCCCCTTATTTCCTTATTAGCTGATCTGTTAGTGAAATCAGTAGACACTGGGATGGTAGAGGTTCCCAGGGTCATTGGGGAGTTCCTAGATATTTTTCCCAAGGAGGTTGTGATGCTACCCCTTTGATGTGATGTTGAGTTCAGGATAGACTTGCATCCCGATGCTTCGTTGATTTCAATGTAACCTTATAATTTGTGGGAGTTGAGGATTTATATAGATGATCTGATAAAGAAGGGTTTTATCTCGACCAGTGTGTTATCATGTGTTTCTCTAGTTTTGTTCACAAAGAAGGCATATAGTGGTCTGAGGTTGTGCATAAACTACTGAATTTTGAATCAGGTGATGGTCAAAAACTATTAACCTATTCCTATAGTAGATGATCTCTTCAACCATCTAAGAGGGTAAAGTTGTTTTTCTAGGATTGATTTTTGGTTTGGATATCACCAATTAAGGGTGAAGGAGGGTGATATATTAAATACTTTGTTCAGATGCAGGTATGGTCACTTCAAGTTTTTATTTATGTCATTAGGTGTTACGAATTCACCAACCATGTTCATGGGGATCACAAACTCCATATTCCATGTGTTCCTAGACTATTTCATCATCTTATTCATCGATGACATCTTGATTTACTCAGAGTTAGAGGAGGAGCATGTTGAGCATCTCAAAACTGTCTTGCAGGTTATTTGATGCCACCAACTCTATAGAAAGTTGTCTAAGTGTAATTTTTGTACATTGTAGGTGAATTTCCTCAGGAATTTGGTGTATCAACAGGGTGTGGCAGTAGACCCATTAAAGGTTTAATCAGTTGTTTCTTTAGAATAACCCAATAATGTGGTAGAGGTTTGTAGTTTCCTTGGTCTCGTAGGCTATTATTTGAGTTTTTTACCTGATTTATCTTTAGTTTCATCCTAATTTATGGATTTTACAAGTAAGGATAAATATTTTTCATGGTGTGATCAGTTTCAGGCATCATTTAGTTACCTACAGGGGAATTTGGTCAGTGCCATAGTGCTCTAGTTTCCTAAGGAAGGGGTAATGTTTGAGATTTTTTTCAACACTTCCCATTTAGGATTGGGATACATGTTGATTTAGTATCAAGAAGTGATCTCTTATGGGTATATGTAGTTACATATTCATGAGAATAAATATTCCACCCATGATATGGATCTAGAAGCATTTGTGTTTGCACTAAAATTGTGGTAGAATTACCTCATTAGAGAGAACTTTTTGGTCTTCACAGATCACAAGAGCTTGAGGTATATCTTTTCCCAGCATGAATAGAACCTATGATAGTAGAGGTGTATGGATTTTCTTCAACTACTATGACTATAAAATATCCTACACCTTAGAAAAGGTAAATGTTGTGGTCAATGCTTTGAGTAGAAAGTCACAGAAGGATGTCATTTGGGAATCTACGAAATCTTAGAGAGTGATGGAGGAGTTCACAGCATTTCACTTAGATTCAAGAGGTGATGGTGGTAAAGGATATTTATTTTAGATGAAGGTGCAGTCTTCTCTGATGTAGCAGGTGGAGGAATCTCAGTGGAAAGAATCAGAGGCAGAGGTGATATGTGATCATGTTGGCCATGGTGATGCTTCGGAGGAATGGTTGGAAGATTGTTGAAACTGGATGTTGTTTCATGGAAAGTTTTATGTTCCAGTAGCAGTGTGCAAAGGAGTTCTTAGTGAGTTTCATAACTCACCTTTGGCAGTACAACCCGTAGTTTCCAAGATGTATCGTGGCTTAAGGATACAGTTTTGGTGGCCCAGGATGAAATAGGTAGTGGTGGAGTTTGTGACAAAGTGCTTGGTTTTTTAATAGTTAAAGGTTGATCATCATGTTCCTAGTGGTTTTTTACAGCCCTTGGATGTTATTGAGTGGAAATGGGATGACATATCGATGGATTTAATCATAGGGTTACCTCGAGATCGGTAAGGTTGTGATTTTATCTGGTTGATCATGGACTGTTTGATGAAATCAGCTCACTTCTTAGCAATAAAGGAGTTAGGAGTAGTGGGTTCCTTGTCTAAGAGGTACATGGATGAGGTGCATGGTTTCATGGAATTCCGAGTTCCATTGTATCAAATTGAGATTCACAGTTTACCTCACGAGTCTGGAGGGGATTATAGTATTCTTTTGGAACTCAGTTACGCCTCAGCACTACTTTCCACCCTCAGACAGATGGGAAGACGGAACTAACTATCTAGAAGTTGGAGGGTATGTTTTGGGTGTGCGTCTTGGAATTTCGTGGATCTTGGGTATGATACCGTACCTTTGTGGAGTTTTCTGGTAATAATAATTATCACTCTTCCATTGGCATAGCCCCATTTGAGGCTTTTTATGGGATACCATTTCATTCTCCATTATGATGGATGAAATCTAGGGAGATTGTTTTTCATGGTCCCAATATTGTGCAGAGCACGATAGAGAAATTTCATCTTGTTCACAAGAGTATGAAAGCAACACAAGATCAGTATAATTCATATATCGATCAAATAAGGAGGCCCTTAGAGTTCAACGTTGGGAACTATGTGTTCTTGAAGTTTTCCCCTTGATGTGGGAAGTGAAGGTTTGGTAGAGGGAGTAAGCTTTATCCCAAGTTTTTGGTCCTTTTAGGTGTTGGGGAGAGTTTTCAAGGTGGCATATCGGTTGTAATTTTCATCATAGTTGTAGAGGATCCATGATGTCTTTCATGTCTCTCAACTTTTTTTAGTATCTTTATGATTACTCTCATGTAATTGACTATATAGAGTTGGATGACGAGGATTATGTGATGTTTGTGGAGCGATTAGTAGAAATATAGGATCGTTAAGAGAATGTGTTGCATGGATGGACCATTCCCTTGGTTGGTGTATTATGGAGGCATGGTGGAATTGGGAGTGAGAGACACAGATGTGTGACCAATAACCAAATTTTTTTTTAGTTTTTCCTTGTTCTATTCTACTTTTTAATGCGGTGTTTGAACCTTATTTATTATGAGATGAGTTGTTTTCCCTTGGTTTGTGATGTTTGATAAAGTCCTAACATATTAAAAGGGGAGGACCATATTCCTAATCAAGATACATTAACTGTGAAGTGATTAAACCCATGTGGGTGAGTCAGTTCCACCCAAAGCATATAGTATCTTAACATGGAGAATGGAATTCCCTAATTGTTTTGTTCAGACAGTGTGCTTTGTTGTGGTTTTGAAAAAAAAATGTGGTTGTTTGGGTTGACGTGTCAAAAACCATGATGATAAGTCCTAGTTATCATATGTCTAAGGAGGTGTTCTTCGATGTAGAGGTTTCCACTCCAGCTTTCAAACAACACAAGGTAGTTTATCTTTGATTTTTTTAGTTGATAATAGTGTTTCGAGTGTGGTGGGGCCCTTGAGAGGTATCTTGATGGATAATTGTTCAAACCCTTCCTCTCTTTCCTTCTGGGTTGGTTTTTAAATTTTCAAGGGTGATAATAGTTTGAGATGTATCTGATGTAATGGCCCATACCTTTCCAGTCCATTACTTTATGATAAATCTGGTGTTTGAGGTGTCTTGGAAAGTCAAGGTGACTCTTTTCAACACTTTTCAAAATTCCTAATCTTCCAAGTTTCCCAACGGTGTCTCACCCCGGCAGTGTTTCCCTGGTGGTGTATCAACCTGGTGGTTCCTCACTAATAGTAGCTCACCCTAGTGGTCTCTTGCTGGTGGTGTCTTGTTGGTGGTTTCTCACTGGCAGTTTCTCATCCAATGGTGCCTCATCCAATGGTACCTCATATAGTGGTTCCTCATCTGGCAGTGTCTCACCTGGCGGTATCTCTCCTGGCGGTGACTCACTGATGGTGGAAGGTAGTTTATCCTGATGGTGCCTCGTCCAGTAGTGCCTCATTTGGTAGTGCCTCATCTGGTAGTGCCTTATTGGCAGTGCCTCATCCAGTGGTGCCTCATGAGTAGTGTTTCCAGTTCTTATATTTTTCCCTTTTGACATATTTCTTTGATGTAGAACGAGTTTAATGACTTATTTGAAAGGCTTTGAGACTGATTCAAAGTATTTAAATCCTATCTTTAATTTTCTAAGGGTCCAAAGGCTTTTAATTGGTCAAAACACATGGTCTTGACCAGATCTTCCTTTATTGGAAAATCAAAATGGTATCTAAACTCGTGTCTCTATTTCGATCATCCAAAATATGAGATATATTTCCCATTATTCATTCCTTATTTCTTATTCTTAATATGGGACACCACAAATCCTTCTTCCTGTAGTATTTGAGTAAAATATTGTAGTAGTTGGTTCATGTTTCCTTGAAGGGTTCCCTGTTGTACGCGCTCCCCTATTTTTTATGCAACCAGGAAGTGGAAATTGTTCTTTTTCCAAGTAGGTTTTCATTTATCTTTCTCAATTGTGCATCATGAGGGATGGGTATATATATTTCTTCCCTTGAAAAGATTTTTGATTCAAAATTAATTAAGATTATTGAATTATTTTAAAAATAAATATGAAGGGGGATGGGAAAGTGATGCATGATCTTTTTGTGTTATTGTTTTTGTTAAATTCTTATGATTTGTATGGGCTAATCACCCACTGAAAATCATGGACATTGGGGGTCCTTGTTTTCACACATGATATTTTTTGGAATGCATTTTTTTTTTGTGTTTGTTGAACATCTATATATAAAAGTTGGTTAAACACATATATTCGACTAATAAATGGATGCCCCAGGATCATATAGTTTCTGCGATAACCCCAAAATTTGAAAAGTGGAATTAAATAAGGGATGCCTTATTAAATCTGAAAATTTTTTTTTCCATTGGTATGTGAGGTAATGTGATGTGTGGAATTGGTTTGGTTTGTGTATGTGGGGGTAAGTGGATGACATGTGGTTATGCAGTGGGGCAGTGATGGGTGTGGTGTGATTATGTAGCAGGGATGTGAAATTGGTTGTGTCGTAATGAGTTGTTGGATGTGGTTGTGAGTATGGGGTTAGTTATATTAATATTATTAATTGGGAATATTATTTTTAATAGGGGAATTAGTGATTTGTATGGTTAATTAGCCCAGATTTTTTCCATTAATAACATGTAGAAAACTTCACCCCATATCTAGAGGTTTTAGTATGATGTCTCATTAATGTGAAGTGCATTAATTTACCATGTATATGCATCCCTTGGATGACTTTTAATGATTATTAATTTGTTTCTTGATGTGTTTCATTCCTACTAGTTTCCCAGGTAGTGATGTAATAAATAAATAATTGTTTGATAATATTTGGAGTGAATTGGTTTGGTTTGATTAATGAGATGGAAGTGGTTAATGAAATATTAAAATGATGGTTGTGTGATTAAATATGGTTGATGATAAATGATGAAATGAATAGGTGTTGAATGTATATTAAATGTGAATCCATCTTAATTTATTAGGGATCTTCACCTTCTAAAATGACTATTGCAATTATTAATAAATTCATTTAGAGGAAGAATCAAATGTGATGGTGTTGTGAGTAGGTTGTTTATTTTATATTCCATATGTTGGGATGGAGTGTTTGATACTATACATATATTTTTATATTCTTGTGATTTATATATATACCCCACCCATGTTGAGAACTATGTGTCAAACACCTGCATCTTCACACAAGGGGTGTTTTTTCCAACATCCAGTAAGGAGAACGGATGGCTAGGTATCTAATCTTTTCTAATCTATCTTCTTGGAGAGATAAGTATGGCATAGACTATGATGGTCAGAGGTTTTTTGGTTCTTTAGATGATGTTGTGATGTCCCAGGTGTCTTCAGGTGAGATGTGATATCCCAGGTGTTTATGGGCGAGGTGGTTTGTGTTGTCCCAGGCATCTTTGAGAAGATATGTGGTGTACTTTACTAGGTGTCTTTGAGTTGAGATGTGATGTGATGTGTTTCGAGGCCTAGGTGTGTACAGGTGGTATGTGTTGTGAGGCCCAAGTGTGTACAGGTGATATGTGTTGTGAGGCCTAGGTGTGTGTGGGAGGGATGTGTTGTGAGGCCCAAGTGTGCATGGGTGTGATGTTTTGTGAGGCCCGGGTGTGTGTGGTCTGGATGTGATGTGGTATACAGAAAGGATGGGAGTGCCAGGACGTACGATGTTGGACGAGAGAGGCATACCAGGGGGAAATTGGTGCGGGGTACCCTATCATTGATGTGATTTATAACATATTATATTACTTGACTTGCATTACTTGGTGATCATGCCTTGGTGAGTTTGGGTTTGGTTAGTATACTTGTTTAGGTTTCGTTTGGTTTTATTTTTTTCTCATAGGGTCATTAGTATGATTCTTTCACATGTGTACAAGAGACTTTGGTTTTCCTACTGAGTATACTTTTATGCTCACCCTACGTATATAAAACTACTTTCATGTTTCCAGGAGGATTTCATGGACCTTTCCATGCATTACTATATCATACCTTTGGATAGTTGTTATTTAATTTCTTAGATTTACTTTTGGGTGTTTACTTTAGAGACTTTTATTGTATCAGCTCTACTTTTTCATACATGTGTGATGGTTTTTGTATTTATCTTTAATATTATTCCTTGGATTTTTTGTGGATGATTCATATTATATCTAAATATTGTTTCTTATAAAAGGGTGATGTCTCCCATATTGTGATATTTGTACACCCTTAGTGCTAGTCACCAGCCCGGGGCCTACTGGAGGAGGGACTTGGGGGTCATTATCTCCCTTTCTTCATTGTCATCCCAGGAGGGTATCTTTGGAGGGAGGGGTTCATGACAAGTATCCTTTTCAAAATTAACCTTATCAAGATATTTAATAATATATAATACTTTTTTTCAAAAAAATTATTCTTGAATTATCCTTTTCATGTTTTTTACAAACTTTAATTTTTCATTTTCTAAAATCTTTGAAAAACGTGAAACTTATTCATAAGAAGGGAGAGTATTATCCTCTGTTGAGGAAGATTATTCATCCAAGGATGCATAATTTTTCTCATCAGGTTAATTGGAACTTAAAGACGTATTAGTTAGGTTTTCAGTAGTTTTTACCTTGTCTATGAAATAATGATTTTCAATAGGTATATTGGAAAAAAGACCTAAGTTCCTCTGTCCGGAACTTTCATTCTCAAAAGAATTGTTTGAGGAATCACCACCACTGTAACTCTAAGTTTTAGTATCCTTTTAGACTCTATTTCCTTTGGATTTTTAAAAAAATATCATTCCTTTCATAATTATTCACTTTCCTATCATTTCTCTTTAGCCTTGGACAATTTGGTCTAATGTGTCCAGTTTTCTTCAACTCATAACAAGTAACTTCATCCTTCTTGTCACTTATATCCTTATGGAATTTTTTGTATCGATATTGGAAATCCTTATTTACAACTATCTTATTCATTATCCTGGTGAGATTAGCAAGCTAATTTTTAGAATTTTTTTAATTAATTTGTCAAAACTCATCCCAGTGGGGCCCATGTCGCAACTCTTCAAGTCCGCCTCCAATAGGCCAGGGGCTGGTGACTAGAACTGAGTAGAAATATCACTAACATGGGAGGAATTTATTATGTACATGTACACATGCACACATATCCAAGCCCATAAAATTATGAAATGTAAAAATCACTAAGAACCAAATGCATGCATACCACTATATCCTGACCAAAGTACAATAAAAAAGTAAAGTACAGTAAAGTAAACCAGGCTAGAATACAATCCCACCAAAAAGAAGTTGCTAACCACATGTCCAACCTATAAGGAGATGTACTGGGATTGTTTTTTGTAGTTGTAGGAACACACCTCGTCCTATTTGATCTCACAAGGCACCTCCTGGTCCTGGTCTTCCAAGGACTCCATCAAAAGGTTGATCGTCTTCACAAGACATAACACATGCAGTCAAATCTTGTGCAGGGGTGAGTATAACAATACTTAGTAGGACACCCCGAAACCACAAAGAAATACACAAAGGAAAGATATAGTCATCTCTACATAGGTATATTTCTAAAACACATATAATAAGAATATCCAAATATACTCAATCCAAGACACGTATTTTAGAGGTAAGTCACAATTACTACACACCAACATTAGGAATTCACCTTGAAGATTCCATGAAGCACTCGTCTAGGAGAGCACAGTCCTGAGTCTGATAGCACTTATGACTTCCGTCTGAAATGTATTGTTCGTCAAGAACCATCATGATAGTGATACATTGATAGATCTGAAGAGAATATGATGCCATAGATAAGGATCACAGCCAAGTCCATGGGGTGATACCAACAACTCCATCTGTATTAACCTACTAAGTGGAGGATCGACACCCTATAAAGTTGGTCATGTCGATACTGAAGACTCTACCTAAGGAATGAAGAATGAATGAGGATCCTACTCCGGGCCTCTTGGGGTATTCCAAAAACTCTATCCAGGAAGTCCTTCTAAAGGGATCATAGTCCTATGAGTAGGAAATGATTCATACCTACCTTCAGGGAAAAGATAAAGGGAATGAACCCTAATGATACTTGTCTAAGATATGGTGGACAAGAGATTCAATATATATAGAAAGTTATACACAGCATATAGTAGGGTCACACAACGTGGTCCTTGACCCCAGGTACTTCCCATGTACAACGGATCATGTCATTCCAAACTGTATCATGTAGAATATGGTTACACCATGTGTAGAAGAATTTACATGCCATTTCCTTCCATCCGGGGTCCACCCATGTACTCTGGTCATGTTCCAGTACACGGTGTCAACCCGTATACCAATACATGGGGTAGTCCATGTACTTGGTCCATGACAAGTCATGTGGAGGAGTACACGCCATGTAGGAAACTAGTATTCTCCACCCTGTGTCCGTGTATCTCTTGATATACACACAGAGTCTCTAGTAAGGTCCTATAAATTGTGTGACAAAAACCCTAGCCACCGCTCAGTGGGGTCCAAAAGCCATGTAACCTTGAGTTACACATCGTGTTCATCAGGATTTTCCATAATCCTATATTCTTCCTTCACATGCCTCGACCGATGATCTAGATCTTGTTCTGGTGATCTGTTCACCTCAAAACTATAAATCCTAGTTTGTTTCATCACCCTAACACTGAATCGAGGTGTTTTAGGCCTTCAATAGGATCATAAAACAACTTTAAAACCATCTGATGAAAACCACCCAAAGAATGATATCTCCCAAATCACTTTGATTCATCTATCATCATCACTGTCGCACCTCTGTTAGGTCATCCCAGTGTTGGATCTTCAATTTCATATTGTTGTGACATGAAACAAAGGCGCAATGATCATTTGTTCATAAAACCATCAAAGAACAAAGAATGCATAGAAATCGGGGGAGATAAAACACAACGAACAAATCTGAGGAACAAACCTCAACCGTTGTCTGTTCCTGCCATGATTTATTTCTATAATAATGGTTAAAAAATCAAAACAATTCTCAAATAATCAAACCTCGATAATCCCACAATGTATAACCCATCCCATAAGGAACGATCAAACTGTAGATCAATATGTTTTTTGGTTGTTCTACGTTCATTATTGAATCTAATAAGGGGGAAAGAAATCCAAAATAATTCATCCTACATATTAATTGGATTTTTCATTGTTGAAGATCGATTGTCGTTCATGAGATTCATCAAGAACAGTTCTCATCGATCTTTGATCCGCAATTCTGTCGTAAACTATCGAGAGAAATATCTAGGGTTTCTCTCTAGAGCCTACTGGGAATTTACAAGGTTATGATCCTAACCATATATCCCTACATAAAGGCTTACTTAAAAGAATAATCGTCACTACATTGATGAAACAGTAAAATAAAATAAATATTCAATTTATTTTATTCATTAAAAACGCCCAAAACTACTTTTCACAACTGACCCACGTCGACCGATGTTAAGTTGGGCCTAGGGTAAAGTTGTTGCTTTGAACACAACAGTGCCCTAAAATTTCTGATTCAAGAACTCATTTAGAAGTTATTCCATTTCTTTAGGAAAATTACATACACTTTATTTAATATTTTAATATTATTCAAACATTTATTTCAGACACACCAGGTCTTGGAATCACACGTTGTCTCAACGCCTGGCCTCAAAATTAATCTATATAATATTTAAAAATAATACACAAAAAATTCTGGGACATTATATTCTCCTTATATTGGGGCTTTATGTCCCCAAAAATAAAAAACAAAGTCTACTCAAAAAGATGTGGGTATTGAGCATGTATCTGAGCCTCCCTCTCCCAAGTACTCTCCTGTAGATTCCTGTGCTGAAACCAGACACACACTAAAGGAATCAATCACCCACAAATCATTCTCTCCTACTGATCCTCGATCTCCACTGGGTACTCTATAAAAGTTACTCCATCCTTAATGTCCATCTCACCCCAGTAGATGATGTGTGATGGGTCATGCATGTACCTCCTCAATTGCAACACATGGAAGATGTCATGTACCCAATCCAACTGCGGGGGTAGAGCTAATAGGTACAACACCTCTCCAAATCTACATAGTATCTGAAAAGGTCCAATAAACCCCAGAGATAACTTTCTAGCTATGCCATATCTTTGTAATCCATATTGAGGTGAAACCGATATTAATACATGGTATCCTTCCTCGAACTCCAAAGGCATCTGCCACCTATCAGCATATGACTTGTAACAGCTTTGGGTAGTCTTCATTTTCTCTTAGATGATTTGCACCTTCTCTATAGTATCTCACACCAATTTTGGGTCCATGAGTGCTGGCTCTCCTGGGTCAGTCCAGCAAAGTGGTGACGTACAAGGTTGCCCATACAAAGCCTCTAATGGTGTCATACCAATGGTGGAATGATAGTTGTTTTTGCATGAAAACGTCACCATTGGTAGGTTATCCTTCCAACTGTGGTCAAAGTCTAACATGCAAGCTCACAGCATGTCCTCCATCTCCTGAATGGTCTGGTCCGTCTAGTCATCCATATATGGGTGAAATGTTGTGGTCAAGCGTAACTGGGTCCCAAACACCTCATGTAATCCCTTTCACAATCAGGAATTAAAACAATCATAACGATCTGAAAAAATCATCAATGGGACTCCATGGAGTCAAACTATCTCCTACACATAGAGGTGTCCCAATCTCTCCACTAAACTCTACTCTCAGATAACTAAGAAGTGGGCCAACATGGTGAGTTGGTCAATAATAAACCAGATGAAATTGTGTACCCTGGATGTACATGGTAAACCTGTCATGAAGTCCATCGATATCTCATCCCACTTCCATTCTAGAACCTTAAGGGGTTAAGTTAAACCTGTTGCAACCTGGTGCTTATCCTTCACTTTCTGACAAGTAAGGCATCGAGAAATGAACTCTTCAACTACTTTCTTCATTCCTGGACACCAAAACTGATGTTAGAGGTCTTGGTACATCTTCACCACAGCTGTATGTACCTCCAAATGGGATGTATAAAAATACCTCAAGACTTCCTCCTACAACGTCACTAGTACTATTTCACATCCTCTAAAAAGGATGATGTGCTCCCTGCCTTTTGAATATTCATCAAGAGCATTCCCTGTGGATATCTAAGCACATAGAGCCTCGTAGTCGGTATCCCCAAGTTGTGCCTCCCTAACTCATTGTAAGAGTGGAGGGGTAACAACCATCTACTGGAGTTAAGTTGCTCCATCTCTATACACAAAGGATAACTATAACAAGGCCAACTACTCTAATGCCTCGTTCAGCAACTGTGAACTAGATCTCCTATTGAGAGAATCTAACACCATGCTCCCCTTCCTAGGATTATACAAAATCTCAAATTCATATTCCTGGAGGAACTCTATCCATCACCTCTATCTCAAGTTCATATCCTTTTGAGAGAATATATACTTGAGAATCTTGTGATCAGAGTAGATGATAAACCACTCGCTCATCAGGTAGTGTTGCCACATCTTCAATGCGAAGACTACCACTACTAACTTAATATCATGGGTCGCATATTTATGATCATGTGTTCTCACTGGTGTGAACCAAAGGCAATCATCACTTGCCTCTACATCAGAACACAACCAATCCCATTCCCTAATGTATCGTAGAACACTACATACTCGACACCCTCCTCTATAAATCTCAAGATCGGAGCACTTTTTAAACTCTATATCAAATAATGAAAAGCCTATTGGAAATTCTCATTCCACATGAAATTTTACCCTTTTCGAGTCAATGTTTTTATAGGTTTTTATATCTTAGAGAAATCATGTGTGAATCTATGATAATAGCATGCTAGCTCGAGGAAGCTTCGCACCTCTACCATGCTCCTTGGCATATCCCATTCTAACACTACTTCAACCTTGGTTAAGTCCACAGACACTCCATCCACTATGATAACATATCCTAGAAAGTGGAATACTTGAATACAGAACTGGAACTTTGAGAGTTTCACATAAAGCTGGTGTTCTCGGAGTACGTCTAGAACCATCCTTAAGTGTCTTATATGATCCTCCTCATATGTTGAGTATGCAAGGATATCATCGATAAAGACTACCCCAAACCGGTCTAAGTAAGTCTGAAATATCCAGTTCATGAGTCCCATGAACACTACTGGGGTGTTATTCATTCCAAAGAGCATCACGAAGTACTCATAGTGAATGTAATGACATTAAAAGTAATCTTCGGTATATCCTTGTCCCGTACTCACATCCGGTGATATCCTGATCGTAGGTTAACCTTAGAGAACCATAATTCCCCTCTCAACTGATCAAATAGGTCATCGATTCTTGGTAGTGTATACTTGTTCTTCATGGTCACCTAGTTCAAGCGCTGGTAATCCACACTCAACCTCAAGCTCCTATATGCCTTTTTAGAAAACAAAACTGGGGTTGCCCATAGTGAAACACTAGGTCTCACAAAACCCTTCTTCTATAAGTCCAGCAACTGCACACTCATCTCATGAAGCTCTATGGGATCCATTTGATATGCTGGTGTAGATATCTTTGTCGTCCTAGGGTGTAAATCAATGTATAATTCTATTTCCCAGTAAGGAGGTAATCCTGGAACATCTTTAAGAAAGATGTCCTCGTACTCTTCCACTAACGCTGGAAACTGGAAGCTCATAACATCTGTTGCACCAAGGTTTAGGATATCAAACTGATTAGTAATTAGCTACACCCTCCTATGCATGATTCGATCCTATTCTGTCTGGGTTTTCTTTTCACTGACAAAGGAAAACCACATTCCATCACTATGGACACACCGCATCCTTCACCTAAAACAGTCAATATGGGCATGGATTGTGGATAACCAATCCATGCCAAGAATGAAATCGTAAGGCCTCAACACTACCACCAAGAGGTTCCAACCAAAACTCTCACCTCCAAATTTTAGGTCGCACTATAGGTATAGATGTGTGATCATTGTGACTTCTCTAGTAGGTGTCTCCAAGTGTAAGGGTTAGGTCAATGGTTCAACCGGATTCTCTAGTTCTCAAACAAGATATGTTCTGAGAAAGGAATGACTAGCACCTATGTCTATCAGTAATTCAGCTAAAGTAGAAAAGACACATACCATACCTCGAATCATTCATGGATCCCCTCGGTCATATGCCTCAACCTCATGCAGTTCACCCCTCCCCTGTCCTCTAGCTCCCTGATCCTGGCATGGACCACCTAGGGGTGGTGGTGGTAACATGTCGAAACATCAACCACCTCCTACTACTCTCCCAGATCCTCTACCACATATATCACCCTGCAGATCTACCTTCTCTTTTCATTATCTCTACCTTGGTGGTCCATCCACTGTCTTCCTATCAGAAGCACGTCGGGTCAGACAATCTCAAGCGAGATGTCATCTACCATCACATGAATAGTACTGCCTCTCCCTAGGCTGAATGGACCCACCCTATGAGCCCTGAACTATAGATCCTTTATCCTAGGACCTCATCCTGAAACCTCTCTCACATCTAGGTCCCTAGGAATGACGTCAGCTCCCTACTTCTAAGGTGTCTGTTCCTGCTTGTCCACTACTAACTATCATTGGCTATATCTTCTCACCCAAGAATATTTCAACCACCAAAGCTTGCTCAAGAACCCCCAGCATAAGTTGAAATGAATATAGGAATGACTCTATCTTAGATATATCTATGTCGACCTTTCTCAAAGGTCTAATATCTGAAGTGATGTTCTCTAACCATATCCATCAAGTACCTAGAAAGGTTTTTGAACCTCGATGAATAATCATCCACTGTCATGCTACCCTGCTGAAGCTGAAAAAGTTCATGTATATGAATAGATCTCAGTATAACTAGTAATAACTCCTCTCTAAAGAGATGATCAAACTTTATCCATGAAATATTCACCTCTTCATGAGTTTGGATAGACAAACTCCACCATCTCTCTACTAAGCTATGTAGGAGGCTCGCCGCCAGAACCACCGTCTGATCTATTGGTGTCCTGACTAAATAGAAAACTCGGGTCACCACCTCAAGCTAGTATGCATCCTCCTACGGGTCGGGATCTCCTCAGAACCTAAGGGGCCTCTATCTCTGAAACTCATGAATCACTCTTATCCTTCTCTCCTCGTCTACTGGTACTGTAGGTACCACATGCTACTCCATAAGTGGTGGTATATTTGGTGTACAACCTATAAGTGACATCTGGGGAACTAGTCCTTGTATCAAGCCTCATCACTGAGTGGGTCATCCTCATGATCAAGATGTTGAATCCTAGTTGGTATGAATCTCAGGGGAATCCTATAAAAAAACAAGATGTACCATGGTAAATGAGTATATTTGGAGAGATGACACAAGAAGGAGATGGAAACCACAAACCATTCCTATATGATGAATGTACAATTATTTTCCCTACAATCAGTTTTCTCATGTACCAAGTCAAAAATAAGGTTATTAGAGTCCTAGTGTATAGATACATCGGTCGCTCGTACCAACACTGGAGTCCCTAGCCTGAAAGCTAAACTTGAAACACTTAACACAGTTTCCACAAACCAATATCATAGACTCCTGGTCCTAAAGTAGAACTGAATCCCTTTGTTACCACTTTGTCATGACCCGTCCTAGTGGGGCCCCTGCCGCAACTCCCCAAGCCCTCCTCCAATAGGCCAAGGGTTGGTGACTAGCACCAAGCAGGCATATCACTAACATGGGAGGCATTGCCTATGTACTTATATGCACGTACACATCTCCAATCCCACAAAATGATGAAATGTAAAAACCACTAAGAACCAAATGAATGCATACCACTATATCCCAACTAGAGTGTGATAGGAAAGTAAAGTGTAGTAAAGTAAATTGGTCTAAAATATAAGACCACCAAAAAGAAGTCTATAACCACAAGTCCAGCCAGTAAGAAGAGGTACTAGGACTATTGTCTGTAGCCATAGGAACACACCTTGGAATTTTGATCTCACAAGGCACCGTCTATTCCTAGTCTACCTAGGACTCCATCAAAAGTTCATTCATCTACACAAGACACGACACGTTCGGGAAAAGACCGTGTAGGGGTGAGTATAAAAATACTCAGTAGGACACCCTGAAACCACAATTAAATACACAAAGGAAAGATACAGCCATCTCTACATAGGTATATGTCTATAGAACATATAATAAGAATATCCAAATATACTCAATCCAAGACATGCAATTTAGAGGTAAGTCACAACTAATGCATACCAACACTAGGAATTCAGCTCGAAGATTCCACGAAGCACTCATCCAGGAGAACACACTCCTGAGTTTGATAGCACTGATGACGTTTGTCTAAGAATTACTATTCATTGAGAACTATCATAATAGAGATACACTGATAGATCTGAAGAGAATATGGTACCACAAATGAGTATCACATCTAGGGCCATGGGGTGATACCAACAGCTCCATCTGGATTACCCTACTAAGTAGAGGATCGATGCCCTGTAAATTTGGTCATGTCAATACTAAAGACTATACTTAGGGTATGAAAAATGAATAGTGGATCATACTCTGGGAATCTCAAGGGATTCCAAAAACTTTATCCAGGAAGTCCTTCTAAATGGATCATAATCCTATGAGTAGGAAATGATTCGTACCTACCTTCAGGAAAAATGATCAAGGGAATGAACCCTAAAGAGACTTGTCCAATATATGGTAGAAAATAGATTCAAGGCATGTAGAAAGGTATACATGGCTTGTAGTAGGTCCATGTGCCATGTTCTTTGACCCCGGGTACTACCCATGTGCAATGTCTCATGTCACTCCAAACTGTGTCGTGTAGAAGATGGGTACACAACATGTAGAAGAAGTTACACATTGTGTCATTCAATTCTAGGTCCACCCATGTACTCTATCCATGTTCTAGTACACAGTGCCAAATCTTGTAATAATCATGTGTACCAATACATGGGGTAGTCTATATACTTGGTCCAGGACAAGTCGTGTGGTGGAGTACCGATGTGTAGGCAACCTGTGTACTCCACCCCATGTATGTGTATTTCCTGAGCTACATGACCAGTCTCTGGGAAGGGACTATATTCCATGTGATAGGGTCCCACACTGTGTTACATTTAACTATCTCTTAAAACCCTATACACCACTCAATTGGGGTCAAACGATGTGTAACACCGAGTTACACACCATGTTCATTGGGATTTTCCAGAATCCCGTGTTCTTCCTCTGTATGCCTTGGCCGATGATCTAAATCTCATTATGATGATCTGTTCACCTTGAAAATCTATATCCTAGGTTGTTTCATCACCCTAACACTGAATCAAGGTGTTTTGGGACCTCATTTAGCTTGGAAAACAACTTTAAATCCATCCAAAAAAACACCTAAAGAATGATATATCCTTAATAACTTTGATTCTTATATCGTCGTCACCATTTCACCTCTGTTAGGTCATCCCAGTGTTGGATATTCAATTTTGTATTGATGCGCTAAGAAATTTAGGTGCAATTATCATTTGTTCATAAACCCGTCGAAAAACAAAGAACAAGTGGAAAATGGGGGAGAGAAGACACAAAGAAGAAATATGAGGAACGAACCTCAAATGTTGTTCGTTCTAGCCTCGATCCATTCCTGTAAGAATGGTCAAAAAATAAAATCAATTCTCAAATAACCAAACCCTGATAATCTCGTAATGTATAACCCATCCTATAAGGAATAATTGAATCACAGATCAACCGGTTCGTTGGTTGATCCATGTTCCTTTTTGAATCTAAGAATGGGGAAATAAATCCAATATAACACATAATACTAAGGAATCGGATCGTTCATTGTTGATGATTGATTGATGCTGATGAGATTCATCAAGAATGGTGCTCGTCGATCTTCGATATGCATTTCTGGCATCGCATGTTGAGAGAAATCTCCATGGTATCTCTCCAGAGCCTCCAGGTAATTTCTAGGGTAATGATCCTAACCTTGAATCCCTACCTAAAGGATTACTTAAAATAATAAGTGTTGTTGTATTGCTGCATTGAAAAAACGGTAAAATAAAATAAATATTCAATTTATTTTATTCATTAAAAACGCTTGAAACTACTTTTCACAGTTGGTTTACGCCGGTCGATGTTAAGTCGCACCTAGGGTAAATCCACCACTCTGAACTCAATAAAACCCTTGGATTGCTGATTCAATTACCCATTTATAAGTTATGATGATTTTTTAGGAAAATTGTACGTGTGATATTTAATATTTTAATATTATTCAAACATTTATTTCAGAAACACTGGATCTTGGAATCACACATTGTCTCAGCTCCTGGTCTTGAAATTAATCCATATAAAATTTAAAAATAATACACAGAAAATCTGAGAAATTACATACATGAATCTGATTGGACAATAACTTTCTTTTTTCTTAATGACTTAAAAACTTTTTTGCTGATTGAACTTTAGCTGGTAAGGTTGATGTAGTAGCAAAAGAAACTCTGTCATTCTTCTTTTTTTTCTCAACATATATTTTTAGTCTTCCCTCATACTGCATAAGGGTCCCTATAATATCATCGAGAGTAATATTACTTAAAGTTTTAGTTTCATCCATAACAATTCTCTTATACTCTCATTCATTAGGCATGATATCTATTATCTTCTACACAAGTATTTCATCATCTAAACTTTTCTCACTAATAGGTTGTGAACTATTAATAATCATCATAAATATCTGGCGCATCTTGGAGAGAGATTCTCTAGGTATAAAATCAATTTTTTGATACTCAACTCTTAACATAACTCTTCTGGTTTCTACAACCTTTGAAGTTTCAAAATGTGTAACCTCTAACTTCTTCCAAACACTATTATCATCTTCAAGAGATGATATTTGACTATAAATTCTTATTTTCATGGAAGATAACAAAGTATTCCTTACTTTTTAGTTAAACTAATATTCTTGTTTATTAGAATTTATAAAGGAAGTAACTTCCTTATCGAGAGTTTTTTAGTTTCCATCCAACATAATGAAATTTTCTACTCCTGTGTTGATAACAAAAGTCTTTATCATATCCCTCCAGTATTCATAGTCATCACCATCAAAAATTAGTGGTTTGTTGAGATTCATATTATATATGGATTCGATATTCATTCCTAACATATCTATTAAAGAAAAAATATATATTCTTTTCCAAAAAACACTTTAGTGTAACAGATTTTTTATAAACAAAAAAATTATAACAAAATTTAACAAACTTGTAATAGTAGAATCAGTAAAAACTTAGAAAGTATTTGAGCAGTGGAAACCTACTTTGATCCCAATTTTTAGATCATTATATTTAATGTATACTTATTAGGATTGAAACAATATGTTCTTGATGGCTTAATTACAAGAGGGGTGAATTTTAGTTTTAAAACTTTAGTTTAAAATAATTAAACTAAATCAATTCAAAAAACTCTTTAAGTAAAAAAGATCAGATTTAGACTTGGCACTCAGTCTGATTACCAAAGTATCATAATCAAGATTGATTTTGATATATCATATTAAAATAATTATAATCATAAAAGATCATATTAAAACAGATTAAATAGATCCTAATCATAATAGATACGGTTAAATCAGAGTGTCTCAGATTCATAGTAGATTCAATTAAGAGTTTAGATTGTGTTTATCATATTTAAAAATCATTATGATAAACTAAAACATACAAGCACAGTGGAATAGATAACTTTTAAGAATCAAGCAATATAATAGAAATAATGTAAGAATGAATTACATCTATTTAAAAATGAAAAGATGTCTTTTAAACTTAAGAGTAAGGTATCCATAAACTTTGTCTTAAAGTATCCCTTGTTTTATACTTATAATAAAGTATGTCTTTCCTTAGTAAATAAATCCCTCTATTCAAAAATCGTCTTTGTTCTATCTATCTATCCCTAGTATTCCTCAGTATGATGGATCAGCTCTATCTTGATATCCCTACAAGCCCTCATTTAGAAGATCAGATTTTTTGTCTTTCTATCCATGTAAACCCTCAATCATAATCATAGATCAAATTCATGATTACAAAGAAAAAAAAATTGAGGATACAACCCTGATAATTTTTCCTTAGAACTATAAAAAACAAGACAATTAAAAATACTAAGAACAATACATTCATGTTGTGTAATATCTAGAGCTCTCTCATAATGAGAAATTGAAAAATGAAATCAATCAGCACTGTAGCAACTGCTTGGACACCTAGAACTTCAATGAATATTTTGTAACTGATTTTTCGACATCGTATTGATTTACACCATTATAGTGTAAAAAATCATTACATTAGAAATTATTTTTCGGTATTCATAATTTAAACTTAGTCAGTCTGATGGACTTCTTTACAAATTTCATTACAATAATCATTATAAGTGTGATTCTAATGTTTATCAGTTCCGGTATCAGTCCGATTATAAATTCTTTTTTAGTATGAAAGATAAGATAGAAATTATTATATCTAATCTGATAAAGGTGAATCTAATATTTATCGATTCCATATTCATTATGATAATCATAATGAAGGATGTTAGTTTATATTCATGAATACTTTAGAACTAATTCTCAGTACGGTAAAAGATTATTTTTTCTAAAAAAACATTCTAAAAACACTTTAGACATGAAAATTTAGTAATTAAGTGTTTAAGAAGGATTTTGTGATTTGAAAAACTAATGTAATGGAAAATTCATAAGTATAACTTTTGACTCAACATTTTAGGGCATATAGATCCCCTAGTCCACTCCACCAACACTCTACTCCTTGAGTTTGGTGATTTTCACTATACAAGCCCTTTTTTGGGGGTTGTCTAGTTGAGTGAAATTATTTTTTACTTGTTACTAAGGTCTAAGATATTTCAACCAGGGTCTTCCATTACAATTCATATCCATGGTCTTAGCACACTCAAACACAATGAGTGCAGATAGATACAAAGATGAAAATGAAGATTGATATGGGTTTAGCACACAGTTTAAAACGGTAGCTAAAAAATTATGAAGAAACATCCATAGAAAAAGAATAAATTCATAGAGTATCTATATAGTTTCTTTGATTGTAGAAGATAATCTTATAAGCGCAGTAATAGAGATGATTAAGAAATAATCATGTAGAAATATATGTATCCTCTGTATTCTATATCTATTTTTGTATATATTTTTGTATGTATGAGTATTTCACCCTCTTCGTACAACTGCAAGATTTTCTTTTATAACTCCCCTTTTGTTTTTCAACCAATCACACTTTTTAATCCCAAAATTTGAGTGAATAATCATTTTGAAATATGAAGGGATGGTCTCTTAATTAGCGTATAATATTATTTTCCAAATATGGAATGAACATGGATGGAAAGGTGTATTATATTTCATCTTCATCGGATTTTTCCATTCTTGGAAAAAAGGAACTCTGTCCAAATCTATATTTCCTTATTTATAAAAATTCTTTTCTACTTCACATAAAAGAATAAGTTGAATTTCCAAAAGATATTCCAATGGTAAAAAATATATGAACGATATTCTAACTCTGAGAGTGAAATATTGATTCTCCATAAGATAACTCAATTTTCATAAGATAACTTTCTTAAAGCACTTTTCTCATAAAATAATTCCAAGGTCATAAGATAAAAATCTTCTGTAAGATAAAATACTTAAATAGGTCTTTTGTTTTTCAGTGCATAAGATAATTCATTTATGAAGTTTCTTTTCATAAGATAAATTTGAATCCATGTAATATAAAATACTTTTATGAATATCTATCTAACTTAAATTTTTAATCTAGTCTTATTTCAATAAGATAATTTACTTACACCATAAGATAATCATTTTATACTAATATTCCATATGATAAATTCCTTTAGCATAAAATAAAATTTAAATTTTCCATAAGAAAATTATTTGAGGCATAAGATAAAACATAAAAACATAAAATAAATTCTTTAGGAAAATTCTTCATAGAAACTTGAGGCATTCTAATGAGTTAAGAGTACAAAATATGATCCTGAAACAATTAAGATAAATAGATCAATAAAACAAATAATGATTTTGTAATAATTAAAACATATGAAATACAAAGATATGTTGTAACAATATTAGTGAGTTTAACACTCTTGTATCCATTAGGAATAGAAAATTTATATCATCCTTATACCTTTAAAATTGTCTTTTAATTTTGGTTGATCTCTTTAAATGAATTGGATAAACTGCACTACTTGTCTCTTCTCACTCAATCAATATTTGAACTTCCAGTACCCTATCTTCTAAAGCCCATACTTCTAATTCTCCCAATCAAGATTCAACCACACTTGAACTCTCTAGTCCTTCTATGTTCATATATCTGGACAGTTGATGGTTTCAGCACAAACATCTGAGTTCTCTGGTTTTTTTGAGCTGCTGATTCTCTGATCATCCTAGAATTATACAGTTAATTTTATTTCAAAATATTTCTCTTCTAAGTTTTGATCCTTCTATAGAACCTTTTCATTTAAAACAATACCCCTTCTTCTGGTGATTTATCTTCTTTCACCGTCCCATAATCGATATATAAAATTTTCATATCCATAACCAATAAAAATTCATATTTTGGATTTTGATTCAAGATTATCATGATTCTTAGAATTTACATGTACACTTGAAAAACTATAGAAAAATTTAAGATGTAGAATTTCATGTTGTTTTCTATACCACAACTCCTCCGTAATTTCATTCCCAACTACCGATACCAGACTTCTATTGATGGGATATTCCACTATGTTGAGTGCCTATATCCAAATCACCTTAGGCCTACTCAAGTGAAACCTCATTATTTAGATCACTCTATTAAATTCATGTTCATTATTTTCTCCACTCTATTTTATTATGGAAATCTGGGAACTGTATTCTCATGCTTTATTCCTTTCTTCTTACAGAAATTATGTAATTTTTATCTAGTGAATTCACCACCATTGTTTGTATGGATTCACTTCAAATCCCAACCGCACTCCCTTTCTATTGATGCTTTACACTAATTAATCACCAAAAAACATCAAACATATGCTTCAAGAAGTAAATATATACTTTCCTAGTAACACCATTAATGAAAGTAATAAAGTAAATCCAACCACCATAGGACTGAACAAGGGAAGGTCTTGATACATCTGAATGTATAATCTCCAACTTTTGATTCTAGGGATTTCAACAATTTGAGTTGAAGGGCACTCTTCTTTGATTTCTCAACACAAAACTTTCACATTTTCCAATTTCCATGTGATCGAGTTTCAACATGACCTTGTACTTTAGATGTTTTATATTCTTTCCACTAAGGTGACAAAACCTACAGTCCCACACTTCTATATCATCAAAAGTTATACTTCTGGTGCCTGCACCTCCATTTTAATTTTTGGTCATGTAAAGGGTCTCATACTATACTCCTTGTGTAACTATCATATATCCTTAGGTAACCTTATATTGAAGTGGATCCTTAGATAACATATATTTAATTATGTTTTGATAATTAAAAAATATCATATTATGATTAACATTGATTTAGATTAGGTTTTAGTACATTAATTTGTGTAATTAAAATCTTTATTAAGTGTTATCTTTAGGTTGTTATCTTATATATTTATTAAGATAGATTTTACTTTGATTTGTATATTTATTTTCTTAAAATATCTCCTTGATCCACTTCATGTTTTGATAATTACAAAGCATTATTTTTTTTATTCCCTCTAACATGAGTATTTAAAAGTATAAATTTTTTTTCTGAATTAAGTAATTATAATTTTTCATAGAAATATTATGTTTTAATATTGTTTTAGTTTTTTTTAATTAATCATTCTTTGTTTAATTATTCATTTTTTTATTGATTATATCATATTATGTTTTTCTAAATTTATCTTAAGATTTCATATTCTGATTTTTCATAACATGTTCTACAAGTTTCATAAAGTGTTCCTAAGGTAAATAAGTCATTTGGGACCTTGAAATATCATTTTTACATGATTTTTACCATTCACATGTAGCTAATATACTATTCACCATGTAGCCAATTTGTAATCCACATATCCAATTTGTGAACCATGTAGCTGAATTTCCAAATTCATTTACCTTTTATATTTCGGTCATAACATGTGCTAAAGAACTCTAAATTGAGTGATTATTATTCAGTTAGAAAGATAATAAAATTATCTAAATTTAATTAGAAGAAATTTCATTATAAATTGATCTCTATAATGTCCAAAATTAGGATAGAAAATACTTTATGTTTTCATTTTGAATTATACAATTTTTCAAAATAGTTTTTCTATTGTATTATAATTATTACTTAAGCTATAGAGGTCCAATTAAGGTAATTCTTGATTATTTGGAAATATAATGAAAATTTAAAAATATAAGTAAAATGGAACCAAATATGATTCTTCTGTTTAGATGGTCAGATTTATATTTGAAAGTTTAAAACTCAAGTTGTCTACAAATTTCCAAAATTCTCTACGTGAAATCATATATGTGAATTCACCTATGTGAATTCATCTATGTGAATTCACTTATATGAAACAAATAAGTGAATTTTCTTGAGTAAAAATGGCTATGTGAAAATCACCTATGTGAATTTACTTACTTGGTTCTATAAATTTCTACATGATGTTCTAAAACTTGAAAATATACTTTTTCATATTATTTCACAATTGAATTTTCTATAAGTTTATTTTTAATGTTTTAATGTTTTATTTATTCTAACCAACCGAATAGCTCAAAGGAATTCATTTTTATTGATTTTTGATAACCCCCCCCCCCCTCAAGGGATGAGGGGCAACCTTTATAAGGCCCATAGGCTCAGAGATTACATGGCTCGTAGGCTTTAATAGATTGCATGACCCAAAGGTCTTAGGGAATTCAACCAAACTATAACTACAAGGAACTGCCCCTCCCCAGCATCTGCATCGTGATGGTAGCTCTCCACCTTCACATGACTATCTAGCTAGGCTTCCCATGCAAGCACAGGCTGGTCCTGATGGCGTAGCCATACCCTCTCATTCTTCCAAATCCATTTGGTTCTGCTCTGGTGAGTGCACTTTCTCTAAATCCTCCTTTGGGGATGCTCCTTTTTTGTACTCTTTCTGGGGAAACTTCTCTGATCATGAGGCTTGAGGGCCTTGAGGTGGATCGAAGGCCTTAAAGGTGGCCCGAAAGCCTTACTGACCCAAAGTCCTAGGTGTCCTGAAGGCCTTAAGGACTCCAAGCCCAAACTGGTAGCCCAATATGAATAGTTCCGGATACTACAGTACCGAACTGTACCTGCTACAGTAACTGCTACAGTACCTTCACAACACTCCTATAGTACCTGGAAAATGTGAATAGGTTTTAAATTACTTGGTGAAGAATTAACTGAGATTCGAATGGGATAAAGCGTGCATGGATATTCACACTGATATTTTGTAAAATGTGATATTCAAAATTAAACTGGTTGGAATATGAAGACATTATTTCAAATATTAGTAGGGATTTTCTCAAGGATATTAATATTTATTATTAACTACTGTATTAATTATTCTAAATTTATTTATCTCTACACAGTATGTGTTTTATAGAATATCGAGAGAGAACTAAAAAATGAAAAGTTTAAATTAAAATTATTTTTAGAATATCAAGAGTTAGTCTCGTATAAATCATGTGATTATTCTAAGGAATTTATTATCAACTTTTATGGTTATATTTATTATTTTATTAATATTTTATTTTTCAAATGGTTATTTGTGTATAGCATGGTTTTTATTTTTACAGTATAATAAAATGTTCTTCCATACGAAGATTTTAATGCCACAACCCTAGAACCCAAAGTCAGTGCATTATTTTAATACATTGGCATGATTATAAGGAATAAAATCCTGAAGGACCGATTATTTTAGCAGTCTTGGAAGACCAGATACACACATAAATTAAACATTGTAACTTGAAATTAAATACAATATAGAAATTACTTTAAAAACATCCATAACTCCTAGGTTATCCCTGCATGTCATTCATAATATGCCTCTTAATGTTCTGGGAAAATGAAACATAATAAAGGGGTGAGATCAAATGCTCAGTAAGGGTAAGAAATACAGCAGAAGATATCATAAACATAAACATTAGGCATGGTGAATAACTAAAAACACATGCCTTTAAAAATTAACTTGAACACATTATTGAAGGAATAAGAGATGAGTAAATAATTCCATAATAAAGCATAATCATGGGTATTCTACTATTCTAATAACCACATGAAATTTCAATTACTAGTTTCTTAATGAGGGAATGCATAATTTCGAACATCATAACCATTTTGTCAAGGCCTCGTGCCAAAACTGTAGTTTGTCTCATGAGACCTACCGATGCATCGAGGGGCTATATTAGACCACACCCATCAATTAATAAGTCCAATACATTCCTCATATGAATGGGGATAAACATAAATAACATATACATTCATATTGAAACTAATATATGAAATGTAAATAACTTTCCCCAAATATTAAGCATTAACACTAACCATTCAGAGTAAATTGGTGAATGGTTTTAAGATAGCACATCCATGGTCAAACTAATCATAAACCATTAAATTAAATATGGTTAATGATATTATAAAATATTAATCCCAATAATATATAATAATCAATAATAGTGTTTAAATAGATGAAGATACTCTTATAAAATCATCAAGTAATTCTTGAGATAAATACTCTTTTACTTTGAAAAGATGAGTTCATTTGGAAAAATATTTGTATAAAACTAAAAGTGAATTAAGATATTATTTTCATAATAAATGAGTGATTTTATAAAGATAATGGTTTATAAAAATAGATTATAGATTACCCTTGAAAATAGGTAAGAATTTGAGAAATTCCCTTGAATCGGGATTGTATTTCAGGAAGAATTTTTGAAAGATCCTTTTAAAACATATAACTCCCCATAAATTAAAGTAGGATTGTAGTTGATACACATATATAGAACATTAAAATAGATTTTATGATGAGTAAATATTAATAAATAAGAATTTAATTGAGATAAGTAGAGAATAATAGTAACCCGAGTGAGAATGGAGGTTCGGTTAGAAAACTCTTACCTTAAGTTCGATGGTGTTCTTCACTTGATCTTAGTGTCCTGGATAACCAAATTAAATTCATTAATTAATATTTCTAGAACCTATTATTTATTTAATTTATTTATTATATCCTTATTAAGTTCACTCATGTCCTTCTTAATGGGTTTAAGAAGTTCAATTTTATTGTTTTGGAGCATTTTCTTCCTTGGTATTCATGATCGGTTTACTTATATACATGTAAGGATAAACATGTAAGATGAGAATAGTTATCCATAATAAAAGTTTTATTTTATTTTTTAACATCCATAAGATTACATGGTTATAAAATTCATTTGGTTATTGTGAGTGAAGATGAATCATTATATAAAACTTTAATGATAATTGTTTGGGTTAATTGGCAGTTTTTTATCACAACGAACTCATATAAATTAATATCATATGTAAAAAAAGATTCAAAAACCTTAAATAAGTTATAATACAAATATTATAGTATTTTTTAACCATAAAAATTTTTTCATGTCTAGAATTGAAGATGGTAATAGAAATTGAAAACTCATCGTCCTAGAATGTGATAAATTAACACATCTCAGATAGTGTTTTCATTCCTAGTATAAAAGAAGGGGAAAGGAGATATGATGATGAATTTTTCCATTATCAAAAAAAAATTATATTACAATTAAGGTAATGGATTTATCATAGCATTTTCATAAAAGGATGTGAGTAATGAAAAATAAAATAAAGGAAGTCGAAATAAAAGAAATGAAAAGAGGAATTTACCTCTGGAAGTTATCTTCCTTGAGAGCCTCTTTATGGGACCAAGGGTTGATGGATGTGGGGTAGGAGCTTGGGAGGAGATTTTAGCAGAATTTAGATGAGACATAAGGCTTGAGAGGAGTGAAGAGAAGAGGGAGTGATGGGGGTTATAGTGGACGAGAGGAGTGATTTCTCAATATTTTATTCATTATTTTATTATTTTGTCAAAGACAAGCAATAGTATTGATTCTTGTGACCAAAAATAGTAATAAGTGCATGTGAGTTAGAAATAATGGTTTCTTACATCAGTTATGATGTAGGGAGTAGTGTATTTATCTTATAATGTATTTATGTTATAATTACCATATTTTACTATTCATCAAAAGTTCAAGTATTTTAGAAAAATCACAAAAATTCACCCTAAGAATTTTTTGATGTGTATAATCCAAAAATAAACTCCATTTTATGAAAATAATTTTATAAATATGAGAAATTTAATTTTTAATTACAATCACCACTTACTCAAAAAATACAGTTTTTAAAATTATAACTATTTTTATAATACCCTGAAAATTTAACTAAGGTCTCATTAAATTATCCCAAAATCATAGGAAAAAAATATTTATTTATGAATAAATTTTATGAAAAATGAATTTTATTTTATATTAATTTATTATTTATAAAATGTTAAATAAATATTTATTTCTCACAAAAATACCAACACTTAATTATTAATGTTTAAAATATTCACTTTCATTTATAAGGTGCCTAAATTTTATTTATAATTACATGGGTGAGGTTACTATTCATAATGGTACATTACTATTCATAAGGGTCAAGTTACTATTCATAAGGGTATCTCACTATTCATAAGGGTAAGTTACTATTCGCCAAAAATTAATTTGATTCTATCATACTCTAAATATCTTACTGAACGCAACTATGTATGTCTGTTTTTCAAAATTCAAAACACAAGTGGAAAAATTAAGTTTAACATCTAGGTTATAACTACAACAAAGTATTGTTTCGCAGACACTTAGTGTTTTGTGCATATAAGATATCTAATTAATTGAAATTATTTATGAAGAAACATACCATAAAATCTTGGGGTGTCATAATAATAGTGAATATACTCACAACATAATTTAGTATTTTTCAAAATAATTATAATAGTCAATATATATTATACTCTATTGATAAAAATGAATTTTGTAACAATAAAATACATATATTCATATTAAGATATTCTTTTAAACAAAATAATACTATAAAATAGTATTTGTTTTTAAAATTAATTTGAAAGCTATAAATTTAAAATATAAGTATTATTAATTAAAACACTTAATTTTAAATTATTATTTTTCATAACTTAATGTATTTAAAATTATACAACAAATTAGTGGGGTGTTACAAAGATTCTATCATTAGTGTTTAAGAAGAAAATAGTCACTATTATTTTGGTTTATAAAAAGACCAAGTGTAACACCCCAGGTAAATAAAGAATATGACATTTTCATATTTATCCATATTTGTGAATAAAATGTTAATATTAATTTAAAGGGAATGCTATGATCGATGGCGTACCAAATACGCAACAACGAGTTTCTTGGAAATCTTACGTTGCACTCTAATAATAAAATAATATTATTTTAAATGGTAGTTAACGCCTAGCCGTTGTAATGGCGGGAATGAACAGAACTAACTACAAAATGATTATATATGTTTGTCAAATATTTTTACTTTTATCCAATAAATGTTAGAGGCTTAAAATGCGAATGAATCCAATTTTAAGTGTAAATATTCTAATATTCTTTAAAAGGTCGATTAACCGCCTTTTGATGGCGAACCTTTTTTAAATCCGCTTTTTGACAATTTCATATGTTATATTGGACCAAATAAAATTCTTCTTTAAAATCTGGACATCAAAATTCACTTTGTGTATGTTTTTGTTATTTTTTTCGATAAAGTTCATTTTTAATGAATAAGTGAAAAATGTTGTATTTTAATTCAAAACCTCTTTTTAATATAATTTATTTATATGATTAGATCATCTTTTTAATTGGTTTTAAAGTTCAATTAGAATATATTTTTATCATTTCATCCAATGGTGGTCTTTGGAATTAATTTCACTTTGAAATTGGACTTAAACTAGTGTCAATCTTTTAATAGATATTGTTTCTTAAAAACACGCTACTTGTTTTGATAGTGGGAATTAATTATTAAATTACTTAATTCAACTTATATGTTTTGAATTTTTTAAAATAGACATCATTTTTGAATTCGGAATATCAAATATAGCTTAGGGTGAATTTTTGGTATTTTTCTGAAAAACTTCAATTTTTGATGAATAGTGAAACCACTAAGTGGTAGTTAAAAAACTATTTTTTCGTTTAAATGAAACTTTACCATTTCTATGATTTTATTTTCAAAAATACGACATACATTATTTTCACTAGGATATAAAATTTGGTTCAATGGGATTAAAATAATTTTTTGGTGAATGGTAACTTTTAAGTTTTATTAATCGCGATTAAAGGTAATTAGTGTAATTTAAGGTAAAGATAATGTTATAATAATATGAAATGACCTTGACACATGTCCTACCCTTATTGGATGAATCATGGAAGACCAATACAATCCATGGGTCAACTTGGGGACCCCATGGAGCCACTTGGGTAAGAAAATGACATTAATAACTTTTTATTTAAAGTTAAAATAAAAATGTCCCAAACATGTATTGTTTTACTAAAAAAATTACATGGGGTTATACAGGTCATATTTTTTACTATAAATATTAATTGGAAATATAAAAATATTTCATACATCATAGTATTTTTTTATAATTTTTAGACATTAAATAAATTAATTTATTTATGACACCATGATGATGCAACGATTACCTCATCAATGAACGATTTAAATAAAATGAAAAGATAATGTAACATCTAAGACATAAACTTGTCAAAAACCTATTGGATGGGTTTATTTTGAACCCTTATCACCTTATCCTTGAAATATATAATTTTGGGACCTTTAATATCCAAAAATCATTTTATAATAAAGTAACTTTCCATGACATTCCAAGAGTGCCCCTCCTCCCTCTTATAAAAGGCCCCCACCTTTACCCCTTTACCTACACCTCTCAAGACTTTTGTTCGACCAAAATCTGATAATTTTATCTCTCCAAATCCATCTCTTCATCCTATAATCCTTCCCTTAGGCAGAAAGCTCTTCAAGAAACTCTTTTGGTTCAAACCAAGGGGAGTTACCCGATTTAAAGGTAAAGTCTTCCCTAATGTTCTTTTGTTTTATTTTGCTTCTCCAACCCCCTAAAATCTTTTTATTTATTTATTTTGTAACAAAACTAGTATCTTTAATATAATAGGATGTTTTTATGAGAAGTATTCTAGATACACTTACACACACCTCCGTCTAATGGTTAAAGAACATACTGCTTCTGTGGATGGAGAATTACTGCCTCTCGAAATGATGATTGTTCTATCTTCTCCTACCACCTCTCATGGTGGCCATTATGATGGAACTATATTTATTTATGATATATATTATATTTATTTCCTCTCTAGTCTTCTGTATTTTATATTTAATACACACCTTTATGCTTTTCATGTTGTGTAAATGCGATAATTTCATTTGAGGAAGTGTGGACTACCACCCCCTCAAGTGATGTGACTCGTTCATGCAATACATGGAATGTATAAAGAATGAAATTGATGAACTTATGTGACCTATATAACATATATATTATACTGTAATTATAATATATATATATATCATCTATTTTTAATTCCATTAATGTGCCAAAGAAATGAAAGTAGCGTTCATGCGTACGTACGGCCTACCGTCTCCATGAATGGTGCATTTCATTTATTTTTATCTCCAAATGTTATGGAATAGTATAAAATGAATATATACTGGATATATATGATATTTAAATCATTAATAATATTCTGGAGATGATTTACTTATAACTACATGGAAAATTCTTTTCCAACAAGTTCAATTTTTACTCATGTACCGAACATCGACAAAAACGCCTGATATGAACTCACATTATTAACCAATTATTATAAAATTATAATATGTGATATGAAATGAATATTAATCTTTAAAGGATTTACTTAAGCAATTATAAATTGACCAAAGTTTATTATTCATGAATATAAAGAAACAAACAAGACAATTCGGACTTGAGGTAAGGGATCCTACCTCACTCTTTCTTTTTAAGTACTCTCTTTTATGTCATTTCTTTTAAGCTCATATTTCTTATGTTTTGGGATGTTATTATATATTACTCTTACTGTACTTTTTATTTTCACATGATTAGATACATTAATTGATATCTTTACTCCATTTTTGGAAGTTTTAAGTGGCACCGTTAGGCTGCCGAATTTTCGTAAGGGATATCTTATCTCACTTTTAATTTCGTGAGATTTCCATTGTTAGCCACTTATTTATTGCATGTGGTGTATTTTGTTCTTCCATTTGATTTATATCATCATTATTCTATTTGTATTCATAGTATGTTGTGATTCATATTGTGTTTGTTATCTTTTGGTCATACGACTCGATTGATTACAATGAGGTATGGGGGTTTTTTATCTCACTTTGTGTTCCAGTGATATTCATGCTACATTTGCCACTATTTCCTTTTGTGTGTTGTATGTACTGCCCATGATTGTATTATTTGTATAATATAATTTAATTTATGGGTATTTACATCTTCATTTTATGATCCTTCTTGCATTGGGTGTACATTTCGAAAGTTACCCAAATCGGTAAGGGAACCTTTCACCCTCCTCCTTTTAAAAGACTTCTTTTTGTTAGGTCTTTTAATTTACATATTATTATGATGGGATATGTCCTTATATATCCTTATTGTTGTAAATGTTATGTACAAGTGATGAGATACCCTTTTTATCTCTCATCGTCTCATTTTCTTAATTTTAAAGTGACGTTGGTAGGCTGTCGAATTTCTGTAAGGTAACTTTTTAACCCAATTTCAATTCTTTGGGTTAAACCTCTACTTCTTGATTATGTCATACTATGAATATGTTTGGATGACCTCCCATTGTTTTACACTTAAAGTCCTCTTATATTGGGTGTATTTATATTTTTCACACATAATTATGTAATTGATTTATCCTTAATCTAAGGATACCGACTTTGTAAGGGACTTCGTCTCAATCTCCTTTCATTGAGGAATATTTTGTTCTAATATAAGACTTTATTTTATACGTTGTATAAACCCCTTTTACTCCTACTTTTATTCAAAAGGAATCTTTTCTATACGAAGTTTTTTACTAAATGACAAAAAGTATGTTTCTTTTTAACGTACGTGGTGACAACGACCTTTCCGCCGCCGTGGGTATTATTTGATCTTTAGATTCCTCAACAAGCTGTAATATTTTTAAAAGTAAATAAATACCATATAATATTTTATGTATTTTGGTATTGAAAATGGTTTTGATAATGTATTTGTTATGTCAATATATTTAAGTGATATATTGTGCTTGAAATGTGGAAATGTTTTCTTTCCTTTATAATTGTTTTATGTGTTATGATTTTATAATGGTACTTGGAAATTTGACAGGTTGTTATGTAATAAACCATATGAAGGGTGGTGCCGTGAATACCAGGATGGGTGGTTACTTTATAACCTCCAATGCATTGGGTATGGAAGTCGGCCGTATGGATATTCCATGTTGTGATATGTGTGTAAGTCAACCGTATGGTTATTCCATTTAAGTATGTTTATGTCCCAAGTTACCTTTATATGTTATGTGTTCTTTATATGGGTTTATGGTAATCTTTTGGTTACAAAGGATAAGTGGTGATAGTTTATTCAGTGAAGATTATTTACTACTTCGTAAAGGTTAAAAGTATTATTTTGATAAAGTATTCATGGTTTACTTGTTGTTTTGAAAAACTTACAGTTTTCCTTCTTTGTGTATCCTTTACTGGGATTTTTATGCTCATCCCAAGTTTTTGAAATGCTCTCCACAGGACTTAAAGATGAATAGATTCAAGGATGGGATCAAGGAAAGACATGTTATCTAAAACATGGAACTAGACATGTTTCTTTTTAAGAGTTTTTATTTTATGGAAACTTAGTAGAAGTGTCTAATTTGTAATCTTTTGAGATGTAATAGTTATTTCCTAATTCTCTAAAGCTCTAAACCTGAAAAGATCCTCTATGTGAATTATTCATTTAATTCATGATTATGTAATGTTTTATGGTTGGGTCCTTATAGTTGGTATCAAAGGTCGGTTTAGACAACTTTAGGGATTAGGAGTTTTCGTTAGACACATGGTTAGTCCCTATATCTATTATTTCAATTAAATCCTTGTTTTATAACTTTTTTCAGGTCTATTAAAGTCGGTTATGAATGGAAAGAGGAGGATCTCAAACGAAATTCCTATCTCTTCCTGAGTACATGCTTGCAATAATTATTGCAAAGTCATGTTCAGATGATTGTGAAACGTTTTCTAGCATACAACTCACTTGAAAGAAGTTGTTTGAGATATCAAACACCTCTACTATACCTCGTTATCATCATGGATCATGGGTTGTATTTAGACAAATACTATTTTCACAATATTCTCATATTTTCAAGAAAGGAAAATTTTATCAAGTCATTTTCAAATATTTTACCTTATCACAAGATTTTGAAGCATATTATGATTTTAAAAAAGGTGATGAAGAAGGAGACCCTTGTGCAACCTATTTATATTTTCTTTTACAATATAGTCTCTCAGCACATACCTATGGTATTTTAAAAGGACCATTAATTGAAAGTTTCAACTCAAAATCGGTCTGACTGTTTTATAAAAATCATGTTTTATCAGATGTATTGAAATTATATGTCATACATGATCATTTTCCAAAACTGTTTTTCTGTGAACATCCATATGACCCATGTTGTATAATGTGTATTTGGATGGAGGAAGCAAATGATTTTGAAGGATCTCTAAATCATTGTTGCAATGCATGGACCTTCTACCTACATGAACAGGATGACGATGAAACCAAATGGACACCATGATCAAGGTATGATGTTCTTCATTTTTGGGAATCGTTTTATTTTATCTTATGGTGGTGAAATAAGACTTCAAGAATTAAGATGTTGAGATCATAATTAATTTGGATGAAAATGAGAGGTATAAGGAAACCATTGAGGTTAAAACATGTTAGAGTTATTTTTGGAGTTTTATAAAAAGGACAACCCGTAGGATGGGTGACAACCTGTCGCATCTGGTAAGGCCACAGGAATCAAACCCACAACTGAAGGGCGACAAGGGCGCATCGCCTACCACTGGACTACGTGAAGTCCCTAGTTGGTATGACTTATTCTTTTTAGTTAGATGATTTTATGAATCAAGAATAAGTTGATTTTGGGTTATCTAGGAAAATATTAACCTATCATGGAGGATATATGATTAGGTTAATTACTTTTGAATATGAAACTTTAAGAGGAACTGATGTTATTTGGAGATAAATGTTAATTTATACCTTGGAAGACTATGTGATTAAATCATTCAAATATTTGGGTTTCAATCTTAGTTTGGTTTACTTTGAAGAATTTTATGGACAAATTGTTTATCGAATGGTCTTCGTTGAACTTTGGGTTTTGTTGGACAAATTTTAGAGATTAAGAATAGATTTTCTTTTTATAAAGGATTATCCTTTTGTGGATTATATGATCTTGTTCTAACAATTTTGGTTTTGGTTAATGTCTAACTACGTGGGAAATATATAGTTCTCTTTTTTGGATTAGGTGATCCTCTAGAAGTTGATTATAGCTCTCTTAATGTGAACAAGTCATCTTAAATACTCATCTTTTGGAGAAAATATGAGTTTGTGTAAGAAATTTAGTAGGAGATGAGAGTCTACACGACAAGTAAGTATGTTTCCTTATGATTTAGTTAAGCTCATAAATAAATTACTCAATGAAAAGTAACTTAAAAACAAAAATGTTGTCTGTTAACTTTTCCTACTGGGGAATCAAATACCGTTTAACCCATCACCAGTTTGTGATTTTCTGGAGGTTAACTTCCTCCTAAACATGTTTTCTATCACTCTCCATCAGAACATGGCCATTTCTTTTCTCTTCCATGTCCATGTTTTCCTACATGGAATCCTAGTATGGGTTAACTCGGGTGACCTTTGTACTTCCCTTTCTTTCTTTTAAAGTGACAGTTTAATTGAGTCATTTTCCGATGTGGGGCTTTCAATGAAGTTTCCAAGCCCAATTTTAAAATTGAGAGGACGCAATTCCCAAAAGGGGGGAAGGATGTAACACCCCAGGTAAATAAAGAATATGACATTTTCATATTTATCCATATTTGTGAATAAAATGTTAATATTAATTTAAATGGAATGCTATGCTCGATGGCGTACCTAATACGCAATAATGAGTTTCTTGGAAATCTTACTTTGCACTCTAATAATAAAATAATATTATTTTAAATGGTAGTTAACGCCTAGCCATTGTAATGAAGGGAATTAACAGAACTAACTACAAAATGATTATATATGTTTGTCAAATATTTTTACTTTTATCCAATAAATGTTAGAGGCTTAAAATTCGAATGAATCCAATTTTAAGTGTAAATATTCTAATATTCTTTAAAAGGTCGATTAACCACCTTTTGATGGTGAACCTTTTTTAAATCTGATTTTTGACAATTTCATATGTTATATTGGACCAAATAAAATCCTTCTTTAGAATCGGGACATCAAAATTCACTTTGTGTATGTTTTTGTTATTTTTTTCGATAAAGTTCATTTTTAATGAATAAGTGAAAAATGTTGTATTTTAATTCAAAACCTCTTTTTAATCTAATTTATTTATATGATTAGATCATATTTTGAATTTGTTTTAAAGTGAAATTAGAATATATTTTTATCATTTAATCCAATGGTGGTATTTGGAATTAATTTCACTTTGAAATTGGACTTAAACTATTGTCAATTTTTAATAGATATTGTTTCTTAAAAACACGCTACTTATTTTGACAGCGGGAATTAATTATTAAATTAATTAATGCAACCTATATGTTTTGAATTTTTTAAAATAGTCATCATTTTTTAATTCGGAATATCAAATATATCTTAGGGTGAATTTTTGGTATTATTCTGAAAAACTTCAATTTTTGATGAATAGTGAAACCACTAAGTGGTAGTTAAAAAATTGTTTTTTTCGTTTAAATGAAACTTTACCACTTCTGTGATTTGATTTTCAAAAATCTGACATACATGGTTGTTATTAGGATGTAAAATGTGGTTCAATGGGATTAAAATAATTTTTTGGTAAATAGTAACTTTTAAGTTTTATTAATCGCGATTAAAGGTAATTAGTGTAATTTAAGGTAAAGATAATGTTATCATAATATGAAATGACCTTGACACATGTCCTACCCTTATTGGATAAATCATGGCTGACCAAGACAATCCATGGGTCAACTTGGGACCCCATGAAGCCACTTGGGTAAGAAAATGACATTAATAACTTTTTATTTAAAGTTAAAATAAAAATGTCGCAAACATGTATTGTTTTACTAAAACAATTTTTACATGAGGTTATACAGGTCATATTTTTGACTATAAATATTCATTGGAAAGATAAAACGATTTTCTACATCATAGAATTTTTTTATAATTTTTAGACATTAAATAAATTAATTTATTTATGACACCATGATGATGTAGCGATTACCTCATTAATGAACGATTTAAATAAAATGAAAAGATAATGTAACATATAAGACATAAACTTGTCAAAAACCTATTGTATGGGTTTATTTCTAACCCTTATCACCTTATCCTCGAAATATATAATTTTGGGACCTTTAATATCCAAAAATCATTTTATAATAAAGTAACTTTTCATGACATTCCAAGAGTGCCCCTCCTCCCTCTTATAAAAGGCCCCCACCTTTACCCCCTTACCCACACCTCTCAAGCCTTTGGCTCAACCAAAATCTGATAATTTTATCTCTCCACATCCATCTCTTCATCCTATAAGCCTTCACTTAGGCAGAAATCTCTTCAAGAAACCCTTTTGGTTTAAACCAAGGGGAGTTGCCCAATTTAAAGGTAAAGTCTTCCCTAATGTTCTTTTGTTTTATTTTGCTTCTCCAACCCCCTAAACTCTTTTTATTCCTTTATTTTGTAACAAAAAAAGTATCTTAAATATACTAGTATGTTATTATGATAAGGATTCGAGCTACACTTACACACACCTCTGTCTAATGGTTAAAGAACATACTGTTTCTGTGGATGGCGAATTACTGCCTCTCAAAACGATGATTGTTCTATCTTCTCCTACCACCTCTCATGGTGGCCATTATGATGGAAATATATTTATTTATGATATATATTATATTTATTTCCTCTCTATGCTTATGTATTTTATATTTAATACACACCTTTATGCTTTTCATGTTGTGCAAATGCGATAATTTCATTTGAGGAAGTGTGGACTACCGCCCCCTCCAGTGATGTGACTCGTTCATGCAATACATGGAATGTAAAAATAATGAAATTTATGAACTTATGTGACCTATATAACATATATATTATACTTTAATTATAATATATATATATATATATATATATATCATCTAATTTTAATTCCATTAATGTGCCAAAGAAATGAAAGTAGCGTTCAGGCGTACGTAAGGCTTGCCGTCTCCATAAACGATGCATTTCATTTCTTTTTATATCCAAATGTTATGGAATAGTATAAAATGAATATATACTGGATATATATGATATATAAATCATTAATACTTTTCTAGAGATGATGTACTTATAACTACATGGAAAATTCTTTTCCAACAAGTTCAATTTTTACTCATGTACCGAACATCGACAAAAACGTCTGATATGAACTCACATTATTAACCAATTATTATAACATTATAATATGTGATATTAACTGAATAATAATATTTAAAGGATGTACTTAAGCAATTATAAATTGACCAAAGTTTATTATTCAGGAATATAAAGAAACGAACAAGACAAGTTAGACTTGAGGTAAGGGATCCTACCTCTCTTTCTTTTTAAGTACTCTCTTTTATGTCATTTCTTTTAAGCTCATATTTCTTATGTTTTGGGATGTTATTATATATTCCTCTTACTGTAATTTTTATTTTCATATGATTAGAGACATTAATTAATATCTTCAATCCATTTTTGTAAGTTTTAAGTGGCGTCGTTAGGCTGTCGAATTTTAATAAGGGATATCTTATCTCACTTTTAATTCCGTGAGATTTCCATTGTTCGCCACTTATTTATTTCATGTGGTGTATTGTGTTCTTAAATTTGATATATATCATCATGATTCTATTTTTATTCATGGTATTCTGTGATTCATATTGTGTTTATTATCTTTTGGTCATACGACTCGATTGATTACAATGAGGTATGGGGTTTTTTATCTCACTTTGTGTTCCAGTGAGATTCATGCTACATTTTCCACTATTTCCTTTTGTGTGGTGTATGTACTGCCCATGATTGTATTCTTTGTGTAATATAATTTAATTTATGGGTATTTACATCTTCATTATATGATCCTTCTTTCATTGGGTGTACATTTCGAAAGTTACACAAATTGGTAAGGGAACCTTTCACCCTCCTCCTTTTAAAAGACTTCTTTTTGTTAGGTCTTTTAATTTACATCTTCTTATGATGGGATATGTCCTTATATATCCTTATTGTTGTAAATGTTATGTACAAGTGATGAGATACCCTTTTTATCTCTCATCGTCTCATTTTCTTAATTTTAAAGTGACGTCGTTAGGCTGTCGAATTTCTGTAAGGTAACTTTTTAATCCAATTTCAATTCTTTGGGTTAAACCTCTACTTATTGATTATATCATACTATGAATATGTGTGGATGACCTATCATTGTTTTAGACTTAATATCCTCTTATATTGGGTGTATTTATATTTGTCACACATAATTATGTAATTGATTTATCCTTAATCTAAGGATACCGACTTTGTAAGGGACTTCGTCTCAATCTCCTTTCATTGAGGAATATTTTGTTCTAATACAAGACTTTATTTTATACGCTGTATAAACCCCTTTTACTCCTACTTTTATTCAAAATTAATCTTTTCTATACGAAGTGTTTTACTAAATGACAAAAAGTATGTTTCTTTTTAACGTACGTGGTGACAACGGCCTTTCCGCCGCCGCGAGTATTATTTGATCTTTGGCTTCCTCAACAAGCCGTAAAATTTTTAAAAGTAAATAAATACCATATAATATTTTATGTATTTTGGTATTGAAAATGGTTTTGATAATGGATTTGTTATGTCAATATATTTAAGTGATATATTGTGCTTGAAATGTGGAAATGTTTTCTTTCCTTTATAATTGTTTTATGTGTTATGATTTTATAATGGTACTTGGACATTTGATGGGTGGTTAAGTGATAAACCATATGATGGGTGGTGTCATGAATACCAGGATGGGTGGTTACGTTATAACCTCCAATGCATTGGGTATGGAAGTTGGTCATATGACTATTCCATGTAGTGATATGTGTGGAAGTTGATCGTATGGTTATTCCATTTAAGTATGTTTATGTCTCAAGTTACCTTTATATGTTATGTGTTCTTTATATGGGTTTATGGTAATCTTTTTTTTACAAAGGATAAGTGGTGATAGTTTATTCAGTGAAGAGTATTTACTACTTCGTAAAGGTTAAAAGTATTACTTTGATAAAGTATTCATGGTTTACTTGTTGTTTTGAAAAAACTAACAGTTTTCCTTCTTTGTGTATCCTTTACTGGGATTTTTATGCTCATCCCAAGTTTTTGAAATGTTCTCCACCGGACTTAAAGATGAATAGGGTCAAGTATGGGATCAAAGAAAGGCATGTTATCTAAAACATGGAACTAGACATGTTTCTTTTTAAGAGTTTTTATTTTATGGAAACTTAATAGAAGTGTCTGCTTTGTAATCTTTTGAGATGTAATAGTTATGTCCTAATTATCTAAATCTCTAAACTTGAAAGGATCCTCTTTGTGAATTATTCATTTAATTCATGATTATGTAATGTTTTAAGGTCGGGTCCTTATACCAAGGCATGCGGTGAAGAAAATAGACGTGACTTTTCTTTACTCTTACATATTGCATAGTTCAAAACTAGGTATTATGAATTCATATTTCAACTATTTTCTAAAGAAAACTGATGTTTTCCCAAGAAAAATTATTTCAATATCTTGAAGGGCTTGATCACTACCTGATCCAAACACCAGTATCTTCATTGATAATCATTCACTAGGTTAAATTTTTTTATTATTTCACTATGTTGTAACTATTTGTGTTGTATCTTCACACTTAGTACATCTTGCATGGGGTTAGACAACCCTAAAAAAAGGTAAATATAGTTTTATTCTATCCCCTTATAATACTAGGTTCTGATTAACCTATAAAATAGTAGAGGAAAGCATTGGTCCTTTAAAATTTTAGTTTTGGTTTATCCCCTTAGAAAACCGGGTTCCTCTTAACCTGTAACATAGAAAAGGTTAGAAATGGGTCTGTAAAAGTCTAGGTTGGGTCTATACCTATAAAATACCATGTTGGGTTTCCAACCATAAAATACTAGGTTCCATCTAAACCTAAAAATTGTAAGAGGTTATGATTGAGCCTTTAAAATTCTAGGATGGGTCTTCTCATGTAAAATTTTGGGTTTTTTATTAACCTATAAAAGAAAAGGGACTTAAGTTAAGCCTCCAGGTGTCAAAAAATTCATATGTGAAGATTTTTCACTCTTATTCAAAATTGATATACCATAAGGGGTGTCATCTCTCTCATCTCGTGAAAGGGGTGAAGAGTGGAGTAAGATCATTTAGATCTGAACCACTATAAAATTCTTGTGTTCGTCTTTTACTTTCTTTCATTTTATTTTCTCACTCTTTTCTTACATTGGTGTGGTTGAATTGTTTAATATTTTAACCAATCATTTTCTACTCTTTAAGTTCAAAGTCTGATTAATTTTTAAATAAAGAAAATTCACTCCCCCCCCCCTCTTGTTCATTTCCATCACCCCTCCAGTATCTAACAATTGGTATCAAATGAGGACTCTTTGAGTATAAGTTAGTTAATAATTTTATTCGATACCTCAAAATTGTTTTTAGAGGTTGTATCTCTTAAGGATTTTTTTTGATTCATTTGATTATTTATATTAATTATGCTCACTTTTTATCCAAGTTCTTAACAAGACTAAGGGAAATATTTTTTTCAATGATGGTCGACTTAAGGAATAGAAATGGGTTAAATCTGAAATTTCCACCACATTTAAATACAGGTATGTATAATCAGTGTAATATCTGGATAGAGGAAGAAAATTGATAATCTATTTTTGGATATTATGATTAAATATTATATTTTACCTAAATCTGATCCATTTGATTTGAAATGAGAAGATGTTGTTAAATATGATCTTAATTATAAAGTCATAAATATTATTTATCGTTATTTTTCTGGAAATATTTTTGAAAAAAAAAATTATTTGTATAAATTCTCATGAAATTTGGAAACAACTTGAAACAACTTCATTTGAATAAAGATATTCCAAGAAATCAGTTTTCTTTAATTATAGAAAGTTAGGAAATAAGAAAATGGATCATTCAACCAAGAAAAAGGAAAACCCTCATTTTCCTAAAGGAGATATCACTCAAGGTAATTCACATTTGAATTTATATTATTTAAATATTATTTTTTGAAATTAAAGGAATAAAGGAAATATTAAACCCAATTGTTAGAATCTCAAAAATCAAATGAAGGTCAAAAAGAAAGAAAATAATTTTGTGATAACTTGGAGTGATTCTAAAAGCTCGTGAAATAAGGATGAAAGTCTAAAAGAAATTGGTAAAGTTTTATTTCTTAAAAAATATTCTAAGGTAACATATTCACCTCCACGTTCTTATTCAAGTGATCTTGTTTCATATCCTTGAAAAGATGGAAATATATGTGTGAAAAGTATAACAAAAGATAGTGATTTTAGTTTTGATTCTCATGCTTCTATCAATTCTAGAAATGATGATCCTAATATTAAAGATCTGAAGGAAATGTGTCATTCATATGAAGATCAAATAAAGGAAATGAATTATTTACATGTTCCACTCAAAGAAAAATATATAAGGGTTTGTGAAAAGAAAACGTATTTATCTATTAAATTAAATAATGTTGATTCAGAAATTTTAAATCTTAAAGAAGAAAATTATACATTAAATGAAAAGATTATAAACACAGCTTCTACTACACATGAAAAGGTTTGTGATGATTTTGAATTTGTTCAAAAAGAAAATGAAAGGATGAAGGATGAATTAGATAAAGTTATAAATGAAAATGTTTTCTTAAAAATTCCAATTAATAATAAATGTGCTTCAACTGTCAATATTGGAAACACTACTTATTTCAAGAAATTTAATGATAAAATTAATGGACTTAGTTATGATTCTTTTATTCTTACTATGTTTAGAAATAATTTTTTAAATAGAAATTCCACTAGAATTTCTTCAGTTAATTTATTTAAATATGGATATTATAGTCATTATGCTTGTGATTTTCCTTTGAAGTTCACTTAATAATTTGGTCACAAAATGAATTTTATGTCTATGTCTGATTTCAAGACCAAATTTTCTAAACCATCTACTGTGTGGGTACCTAAAGGTATGTATTATAATTCATTTGAAATTGATACATTCTTTATACCTAATTCACATGAAATTAAACCATTATTTATACCCATGTAATATGTATTTTCTGATTCTTATGTCCATCATGTGTGTAATTTTAGTTATCCGTGGCGTGGTTTCATGAGTTTTAGAAAGTATTTTTTTGGCTAGCGTACATTTCTTTTATCATTTTGGGATGCTATCATATGTTTTGAATTCTGTTTTAGGTTAGTGAACTTGAGTGATATTATTCTTATTTTAATATTTTGTGGATTAAAATTTGTTTTGGTATGCATATCTTTAATATTATATCATTTGGTAAGTTGGATTGCATTATAATATGTTTAATATCCTTACATGGACAGTAAATATATTATTTTAGTTATAAATTTTGGTTTACTTGTATTCTATTATTATTTGATTACTTTCAAAATTATTTGAATATATTAATACACGTGTCATGGATCATTGTGATATTAAAATATATTTTTAGAGAAGTATTCACTACAAGAATTAAAAACTATGCTTGTATTGCTTTGATATTATCATTTTAAAAGGAGGGAATTAATTTAGGGGGAGTTACTTTTGAATTCATCTTGGATATATCAGTTATTGAAACATGTTATACATAGTTTTATATGTGTATTTTTTAGAACATTAAGTCTACTTTAAATGTAAAATATATGTATATTTCATTTATAAGATTTTAAAATACTCATGAATGGGTTTTTTTGGACAATAGGAAACTAAAATAAAAGGGGAAGAAACACTTGTTTCTTATTTTTAAATTTATTCCCTACTTTTAAAATTTTAAACATTCATTTTATATATTTTTAATTCACTTTTTAAATATGTTTAGTTTAATTGTGGAGTCTTTTAAATTACGGAATCTGTTTTTCAAGATTCAAATATGTATAAGTTTTAAATTTTAAATCTTATTTATCAAGTTAAATATGTTTTCTTAAAAGGTTTCTTCACTATTTTATCTAAACTGGAATTCAATTTCTGTATAAACTAGTCTATTTATTCATGATAAGGTAGTAGGATTTGAGGAGAATCTTTTCCATTTGAAATTTATATTTTATTAATTGATATATAGAATGCATCAATTAAGGGGGAGAAAAAATTATTCTGAAAATTTTCCTAGAAAATTATTATTATATTAAGTCTATTTTGAGAACAATGGAATCTGATTTGTTTTTTTGTATGGACATGCTGAAATTTTAAATCTGTATTTTAGTGCATAACATGATAAATCAAGGTGAAGCTAATATGTTGTATTCTTTTTTAACTATTATCAGTTTATACATATTGTGTATGATAAAACAATTTAAAATTTTTCTTATAAAAACATTTTTTATTTTTTTATACTCATAGAGAATCATATTTAGTAACTTAGGGGGGGTTTGAATGTATTTATGTGCTGAAATTTTCAGATTTACATGAAATCTATTGTAATATGGAATATGTTTTTCAGTTTACTATTTTAAATTTTTTTACACATTGTTTTATTATATTATTGTTTTAATCCTTCTCATAGACACTAGTTGATATCTACTTATTGTTTAAACTTCCACTTTGTATAAAAGGTTATTTTATGAAGGGTTTCTCATTATTTTTCAAAAACATCTTTTAAAATTTGGCTCACTGTATACAATTTTAGTTCTTGTGATGGAAAGTTTTACAGTGGCTCCTTAAAATGTATTTTATACACTTTAATAAAATACATTTTGTTTTTTAGGCATGCTTAAATTTTAGGGGAGTTAATTTTTGAGTATCAATTCAAGGAAATGTAACACTATTAAAAAGAGGGGAAGAAAAATTAGCATTTCAAAGAGATATATCTTTTTGATAATTTTAAAAAGGGGGAGAAATTTTTGAAATTATAATTTGTGTTATAATTATCAAAAATGGGGATAATGTTGAAATGTATCCTTGGATCACATTAATTTAATTATGTTTTGATGATTAAAAAATATGATATTTTGATTAACATTGATTTAACATAGGTTTTAGTACATTGGTTTGTGTAATTAAGAACTTTATTAAGTGTTATATTTAGGTTGTTATCTTATATATTTATTAAGTTATATTTTACTTTGATTCATATATTTCTTTGCATAAAATATCTCCTTGATCCACTTCATGTTTTGATAATTCCAAAACTTTATTTGTTTTATTCCCTCTAACATGAGTATTTAAAAGTCTATTTTTTTAATGAATTAATTAATTATAATTTCTCATAGCATTATTGTGTTTTAATCTTGTTTTAGTTTGTTTTCAATTAATCATTCATTGTTTAATTATTTATTTGTTCATTGATTATATCATATTATGTTTTACTTAATTTATCTTAAGATTTCATGTTTTGATTGTTCATAACATGTTCTACAAGTTTCATGAAGTGTTATTAGGATAAATAAGTCATTTGGGACCTTGAAATATCAATTTTACATTATTTTTACTATTCCCACATAGCTAATGTACTGTTCACCACGTTGCCAATTTGTAATCCTCATAGCCAATTTGTGAAGCATATAGTCGAATTTCCAAATCTGGTTACCTTATGTATTTTGGTTATAACCTAGGATATAAAAATCCAAATTGAGTGATTATTATTGAGTTGGAAATATAATAAAATTATCTACATTTCATTAGAATATATAAAAAATGAATTGATCTCTATCATGTATAGAATTAGTTTAAAAGTCACTGCATGTTTTTAGTCCAGATTATGCAATTTTTCATTACTGTTTTGTTGCTGTATTTTAATGATAACTTGAGATATAGAGGTCCAATTAAGGTGATTCTTGATTCTTTGGAAATATAATTAAATTTTATAAATATAATTCAACTGTAACAAAAGACGATTCTTCCTTTTAGAATGTCTGATTTATGTCTGAAATTTGATGACTCAAGTTGTCTACAAATTTCGAGAATCGACAACATGGAATCGGATATGTGAATTTGGATACGTGAATTCTCCTACTTGAATTCTCCTACATGAATTTTCTAACATGAATTCACTTACATAAAATGTCTATGTGAATTTTCTTACATGAAAAATTTCTACATGAAAATCATCTACATGAATTTGCCTACATGGTTCTGTGAATTTCTACAAGATGTTCTAAAACATGGAAATATACTATGTTTTTCATATTATTTCACATTTCAATTTGTTGCAAGTTTATTTTTAATATTTTTAATGTTTCATTTGTTCTAAAATTAGTCATTAATGAATAAGTTTTAAAATTTTTGATGAAGAATTAACTAAGTTTTATATGGTATTAAGCATGTATAGATATTCACGCTGATATTTTTGAAAATGTGATATTAAAAATTAAACTAGCTGGAATATGAAGAGTTTGTTTTGAATATTAAAAATTATTTTCTGAAGGATATTAATACTCATTATTAACTACTGTAATAATTATTCTAAACTTTTTTCTCTCTATACAGCATGCGTTTTACAGAATATCAAGAGAGAACTCAAAAAATGAAAAGTTTAAATTAAAGTTGTTTTTGGAATATCAAGAGTTGGTATCGCATGAATCATGGGAGTATTCCAAGGATTTTATTATCATCCTTTATGGTTATATTTATTTTTTTATTAATCATTTAATGTTCTAATGGTTATTTGTGCATAACATGGTTTTTATTTTTACAGTATAATAAAGGATGCTTCCACGTGAAGATTCTATCATTGAAATTTATGAAGAAAATAGTTTATATTTTGGTGTATAAAAAGACCAAGGTATGCAATGAAGAAAATAAACGTGGCTTTGGTTACTCTTATGTGTTTCATAGTTCGCAATTGAGTCCTATAGCTTTATTGTTCAACTACTTGCAAAAGAAAACTACCAGTTTCCCAAGTTATAATGTTTCAACATCTTGAAGGTCCTAGGCACTACCTGATCCAAGAACCACCATCTTCGTTGACAATCATTCACTGGGTAAAATTGTTTTATTATGTCACTGAGATCTAACTTTTGTGTTGTATTTTCACAATTAGTGCACCTTGCATGGGTTTATACTACCCTAACAAAAGGTACACATGGGTTTAGTCTATCCCCTTAGAAGATTGGGCTCTGCTTAACCTGTAAAACTATAGAGGAAAGGATCACTCCTATTAGAGTCTGGGTTTAGTCTATCCCCTTAGAAGATTGGATTCCTCTTGACCCTTAACATATAAGTGGTTAGGACTAAGATTGTGAAATTCTAGGTTGGTTCTGCACCTGTAAAAGACTAGGTTAGGTTTTCACTCATAAAAGATTAGGTTCCATCTAAACTCGAAAAAAGAGAGAGGTTAGGATTGAGCCTCTAAATGTCTTGGTTGGGTCTTCTCCAGTAAAAGGCTAGGTTTTTGTTTGAACCTGTAAAGGAAAAGGGAATTGGGTTAAGACTCCATGTGTGAAAAAGGCGGATGTAAGGAGTTATCACACTCTTTCAAAAGTAATATACCATAGTGGGTGTTGTCTCTCTTAGTTCTTGAGAGGGGTAAAGATTTGAGTATGATCATTTAGATTTGAACTAATATAAAATTCATGTGTTCATATTTTACTTTCTTTCATTTTCTTTTCTCTCTCTTTTAATATATTGGTGTGGTTGAATTGTTTATTATTTGAACAAGTTACTTTCTACTTTTAAAGTTCAAAATCTGATTAATTTTTAAAGATAATTCACCCCCCTTCCCCCTCCCTCTTTTCCATCCAATGGCTCGAAGGCCTTAAATTTTTATTATTATAAAAGAAGCCCCTTTTAATGGAAGAAGGGGGAAACCAAGGACTTCATGACATAAAGCATTACTCGACCCGAAGATCATATAAAACAAGACCAGAAAGACAACATAGAACTGCCCCTCCCCAACAATTGAAACGTGAAGAAGCTCTCACCCGATGCAGGATGTACAGCAAACAGTGTCATGTGACGAAGCACAGGCCTAATCCGATGGCTGTCGCCATACCCTCTCAAACATCCAAATCCGTAAAGCCTGCACAGAATAAACGCCTGCTCTGAAACCTCCTAGGGCCTGAACCATGTGGTCGCGTCTGACTGGATATATGATCCTGAGTCCCGAAAGCAATCCAGACAAAGAAATATATTTAACCATGAAAATGAGAAACTCAATGCTGGAATCTAAATCATAGAACCCCGCCACAACTATAAGGCATCTCCTCCACCAAACCGTAGAAAACCGAAGAGGAGGACGAACCAAGGAACGTGAAGCCGGGTCTTCGTCACCTAGGACTGGAAGCCCAAACTGCACATCGATGGAGCATCGCCGTTGAGGGGATCTGATTCGAGCTAAACCAACAACGCCACCCCAGGTTGATCAGGTCGAGGCTGCAGAAGAACCATCTCCAGGTTCCCCAAAGGCCGAACCACAGGCAGTGAAGGGTCAACGGGGAGGGGGAGCTCTGATGAAATGGACGCCGCAAGATTGTTGTCAACCATCCAATAAAACCACACAACAAAAATAAAAAACCAGATAAGAGACCAAGAGCCAGATCCTCCCCCCTCCAAGCCGCTCCCAAGCTGACGCCGCACCACCTACGGAAGACAGTCTGCACCAGAACCAGAATGGAGGATCCAAAACTGAGAAACCAGTAACTGAAGCCAGAAACCATATCCAAAACGGAGGAACCAGAACCGAGAAACCAGCAACTAGATCAGAACCGAGAAACCAGTAACCGGAAACCAGAACCGACGTCGGTCCGTTGTCGGAACCAGAAACCAGCAACCGGGGCCACCGCCAGGAAACTGATGCTCGCCGTATTCGACGCCGATCCGAGAACGGAGGAACCCACCGCGCCGGAACCACGTCGGATCTGGCATTGATCCGAGATCGAGACACCCAACGCCACGCCGCGCCACCGAGTCAGAACCACGCCGCGCTAGGATGTTGTCGATCCGAGGACGAGGCTGCCGAGACCGAGAAGAGAGCAGTGCCGGCGAACAAGCCCGGCCGAAGGAGGGAAGGGGTTGAAATCGCGGAGAAACCCTTGATGCAAAGTTAGTCCCATAACTAGCTTCATTAAGTTTCCCAGCGAAAATTAAATTCCTTTGCAAACAAAGGATGTGACAAGTTTTTGTCAACTTCAAGAATCCTCTATTCTTTATTCAAATGTTGACTTCTCCCCTTCCAATGAATTCCAGGGTTGTACCATACGCTAGATGGGCTTTCACAAACTTCTCAGGTACATAATTAACTGTGCATCTTTGTTCACCAGTTGAATGATAAGATGCTATAGATCCTATCATTCAAGCTTCCATCCATCGGAGTATTCACACTTAGAAAATAGCCTTTGGAATCTTTCATTGTGTTAATGAAGTCTAAACTACCAGATGTTGATGCCTTTCTGGAATTATCCTTACAGCACTTACAATCCTTCTTGATATGTCCTTTCATCCCACAATTCCAATAGGTTGGACCAGGACCACTCGACTTGCTCCAGCTTCTTTCATGAGACATTTCTTCTGTTCGTTTCTTCCGATGGACTTGCTTTTGATTGGGTGACCTTACCCTTCCATCGATATTAAGGGCACTATCATTTGGTATCAGGACTTCCCTTCGCTGAAGTTCTTCATTGAGTGTCATATTCATGATATCATCAAACACCAAATCGGTTTTATCATTGGAGTTACTAACTGCAGTAACCATGGAATCCCGGCTCTTTGGTAGTAAAGATAGCAATAACAACTCCCATACATCATCAGCAAGTGTTACCTTTAACAATTGGAGCTACTCACAGATCATGTTGAAGTCATTCACATGATATATCACCGGTCTTCATTCTGACAGCCTTAATCTAAACAACAATCGTAACATGAAAACTTTGTTAAGGTTTTCCATTTTTTCATACATATCTGTCAATGCTTTCATAACATCCAATGTAGTTTTCTTCTCCTGAATGTTGAATGCAACGTTTCGTGCTAGAGACATTCCCACCGACGCTAAAACCTATCTATCCAACTTTTCCTATTCATCTTTCTCCATCAACATTGGTTTCACTATGTACAATGGAAGTTCCAAGTCCTGAATCATATGATCTTCAATATGCATTCTCCAGAAGCCAAAATTTGATCCATTGAATTTCTTGATCCATACCATCCCTTAATCTGATGGCATACCTATGCTACTACTGATATGTTGAACCACGAGCTCTAAACCTCCTTTGATACCACTTGTTGGGAGAAAACACCTGTAAAAAACCGACCGCCTATACTACTGATAAACCCACCGAAAGTATGATCGTTGAGCCACCAGAAGTTCTTATGCAGATCAACTCAGTGAAAAACTCCCTCTCAACTGAGTGTACCAAAGGTATGAAGTCATTTCACCCTACACACCGCACTAAGTTGATCTTGCACACGCACACCTTAACAGAAACTGTAAGGGTACAGAAATATAAGTAACAGAAGTACATACAACAGAAAAATGAACACAAGGGATTAATGTGCTTCATACGAATTGTCCCACATGCATGGAAGGAACCACTATGACTTTCTTATATTACTAGAAGTAAAAAATTTTGCAAGCAACTAGCAAATTTGTCAATAAGATATCATTATAGAAATATTAATACTTTGTAAAACTTTGATTCACTGTGTACCTCTGCCATACATTGTTCCTAATCAGGATGCATTGTTCCACTTATAAGATGCACAATATAGGTTTGGTCCCCACTTCCTTCTATAGGAGTTCCAACCAGTTGTCCCAGTTACACCGCCTTCCAACTTTCATTGAGAGACCACCAAATGGAATGTCACTATTGATCACTCGTAACACTATCGACCTCCACTGATTCCTCCAGTAAACTTTTACAGTCTTCATTCGAGATACTTCCTTCTAGGAAGTTCACCAATATTCTGGACCACCCTTGATGTCATCGGAAGATACAAACTTCTGATGACCCTACTGTTTCACGACCTTCACACCAAGCCAAGCCATCTGTCGTCGACCGAAATTCAAATTACCTAAAAAAACCAAAGAATGAAATTTCGATGCTTTGAAACCAGGCTTCACATCCCAACAAGAATAATGATATATAAGAGTCATATAATATTCTACAGAGAACATATGCCCATGATCTATAGAGGCTATGACTATTCTTTAACAAGTGCATTAAAGGTTTTCATACTTTGTCAATTTCCATATTCAAACAAGGGATCATTATTACCCACTTTGATTTTTCCCTTAAGAATATTTAACTATTTCCATAAAAGAAATTACATATAAAAAAATAACAAATTTATATTCAGTAACAAAACATACAAGAAAAGCGCAGTCAGAGGCAAACCTCTGACCATTTATTAAAATAAAAGAAAAGTTCAGCAAACAAGTACCACAAGCCCAAAACAACAACTACAGATCATCAAAACCATACATGTCGCCACATTCATGGTAACATGCTTCCTCCGCAGTAGTTGATTCCCACTTCGGGCTTTCATAATGCTTCAGAACTTTGGCATACTTCCTTCTAAGATTCAACCACTCCAAAGATAGAAACTCATTAGGAGATTGCATCCCCTTATTGAATCCAGAGGCAGCCCCGCCTTCTTTTCTAACAGAAGCCCGGGTGGACACCGGCTTTGGCAGGTAGGAGTAATCTTTCTTCGGCCTTCTTCGTGGTGAAGCAATCGTGACCTCCCGGTTCTCAGACATCTCCTTCTTCCCTCCCTCGAAAATGTCACTATATGAGGGTCTAACCATGCCACCATCGTTTTCTTTGTAACTTTCAGAGATATCCCCCCATTTTCCAGGGATATGCACCACTTGATAATTCACTGGCCGATTCTGTTGCGACTGACTGTTAGTGTCAACCATTGCTAAGTAGTGTGGATGTTCCACCAATTCATAACCTTCACTTATCCCCTTCTTCATAACTCTATTTCCAGTAGCAGCCGCTTGAGAAGGGAACTCAATCTGCATGTTGACACCAGCATTTATTGGAGTAACCTCCTCCACATCCTCATGCTCCAAATCTTAGAAGCGGTTACCCGTAGAAACTGTGATCATCACACCTCCATCATCATCAGCTCGACCATTTAACCCATCGACACAGATTTCCGAAGCCCCCACAATTAAACCATCAGCATACACTACAGAATTTAAGTTCTCCACTGCCACAGGCTGTGGCCCCTCGAGCCAAGCATCATTTGTGCTGTTATTGACCAACTTGCCTACAGTACCAAAGACACCTTCAGCAGCAACCTGCTCCACACCATCCCCCACCTTCAGATCATTTTTAAGCCGATCAAACACTGCAGAAACCATCGGATTGGAAGAGTTCATTGCATCATTACCCGCTGTCGATGCATCCCGAGTCACCAAACCATGAGCCTTACCAGGATAGGCAACCACAACAGGCATCTGCCTCTGTCCCTCACTTGGCCTCATCTTCGGATCGCAGGTCCTTTTGTTGATGCTTTCACTATGACAATTAGACGCCAAATGCCCTAGTCGACAGCAGGTCGAACAATAGTTAACCCATGACTCAAAAACGATGGCTTGTTTCCATCTAAACTCTGCACCGACTGTAATCCAAATCCACTCAACTGGAGGCTTCGACAGATCCACCTCAACACAAATGCGTGGGTTTATCGGGTGACTCACGGTAGAAGTGTGGATATTAGAATAGAGAAAATTGCCCACCATATTGCCAATCATACGAATAATTGTTGGATTTTGAAAAGGTAGAGGGAGGTGAGGGAGACTTACCCATGTTGCGATGGAGGATGGGTCTCGATTCATGCAGAGGTCGAACGACCATTGAAGAAGGAAGAACTTGCAACCATTGCATCGGCGGGGAGCGTTGGACCACGCCTAGACGAGATCATCTTCCGAAGCAAAACAGATCATGAGGTGTCACTTCTCAAGAAGACCAACAACCGCACGGTCTTGCAAGTCCTATTTATCAAAAACGAACCGATCAAAATCATCAACTGAGGGCCTTCGATGGTTGAAGCGTGCAACCAGTGTCAATTCCAGATGACTCGAAGCTTCATAGAACTCTGACACCGAGATCGGTAGCTGAGGGCCACCAAGATGCAGATCAGGAACCTTCAGACTTAACGAAATCACTGGGAAATCCGGGAGGAAACTAGGGTTAGAGAAGGGGATAAATGGCTTCCGTGAGCTCGGAGGCGACAGGACCAGAGAAATAGAAACACTCACATTATCGATGTTGCATTAAAAGTATATTCTGATACAACCAGAGAAATAGAAACACTCACATTACAAGCAATTTGTGTGAGTGCATATCATGTTGATTCATAATATTTCCATCAATTTAAGCTATTAAAATTTTAGTCATTATTAATTGAATGAGTTAAATACAGTTAATGCTTGCCCCCGGGGCCTGGCTTAGTGGTAGTGGCCCTGTGGGGTGTCGGAGAGGTCTAGGATTCGAGTCTTTTCGGCTTCTTGCATGCGTGTTGTATGTTTTCTTTGTAGGTTTGTAATTCTCCTCTCCTCAACTATTTGTAATATAAATACCATTAATGCTTGGATATACAATATTAAGAAAATCAAATATTTTTTATCATGTCCATACACCGCTATAGTCTCGAGGTGTAGGTTGTGTAACTTTTCCATTATCAACCCATGTAATAAATTTATATTCATTATATAATTGTTCAAAAAATGAAAAAATACAATCAAATTGGTCTCCATCATCAAAAATGATTTCCAAAAACTTTTTTATATGAGCACTCTAATATTTTAACAATTCCAATAAATTTAGATACATGATCAAAATATTTATTAATTTTTTCTTTCATGTAAATAATAATTGGAAGATAATGATCAAGACATATTTCATAAAAACAAACATAATATTTAGCAAAGGATATAAAACTAGAGACAATGTAGAAATATGTGTTTGTGAAAACAATTCAATGGATTTTCCAAATACATTATTATTTTTAAACATATATTATGTTGAATTCCATATATTATCTAAAGCTAATGGTAATTTTGGTACATTCATATTTTATTGTTGACAAAACCTAACATAATTATAAAATAGTGGAAATGAGATATCTAACCAATTCAAGAAAAAATAATTTGACAATGACCCATTTTGTAGAAATTAGGTATTGAAATTCATGTCTCTCAAGCGAGGCCGACCATTTTACTCACAACAAACCAAATACAATAGGCTATCCGTAAACACAAAATCCAAAATCCAAAATCCAAAATCCAAAATCCAAAATGACCAAGAATAGGATAAGACTATTGAAACATAAATATCTCCAACACATTTTAATGAAATTTTAATATTAAATTGAGACTTCGGTCTCAACTTTTAATATTAAAAAACAAAACAATAAACCTAATAAATGGGGGAGGTATATAATCCACTTAAAAAAATAGATAGTCATACAACATATGATCATTCAAACAATCATATGAATGTTTATTAGGAAAATAATGAATAGTCATATAACCATTTATGCAAATGCAGTCCAAAACATGAATTAAATGACCAAGACCTATCCCAACTCCAGAACCCAATCTAGGCATTTTCAAACCATCCTCGACCAGCTTCGGGCAAACTTTCAAGCCCCGCAAGGTATACATTGATTTTATGCCAAATTTCAACAACCCCCTTCAATAAATAAGGGAAGTTAATATAAATAAATAAATTAAAAATATAATTATTGCCCAAAAAAAGGTGTGGTAGAGGAGTCGAAGGTTTAGTTCATGCAATGAACAATAGATTTAACCTTATATTTATCACATTTATTCTGTTTTAATTTTTAAGTTAAAAAAAAATTGGAATCTTATCATTACCCTGTGTTGGAATGTGTAAATGTTGTAAAGTGATTGCATGATAGGTCCGGGGGTGGGGTATAAAGGAAAGAAAGCTGAGGTTTGAAATCAAGATCAGCTCAACTCGCACTCCTCAATTGTTATTCATTGGACATTGAACCATGTTATGAGGGAGTGACGGGGATTTCAAAGCATACTATAATCAGTGAAGCAATTTACCTTTTCCTTTGTACAATATAAGAAACAACGGTCTGGCAATTAACGTTTCAAGAATCCATCAAAAGGTTTCACTTGTGGAAGATTTCGGCGAAGAAAAGACTTAGATTTCCCTTGCTCACGTCAAATGCCAGCATCCTATCCACAGCATCCTGCAATAATTCAATATAAGAACAATTTTATAAAAAATCCGGACAGGCAGCATTACGAGTACAAAACCTTGTATTGGGCATCCATCGCTAAAATCTTCTCATTGTGTAGCCGCCCAATGTTCTCGCTCTTCCCAACAGCATCCAATACAAAAGCTGCCCGATTAATAACTTCTTCAGGAACCCCTGAAAAGAAAGTATGATCACAAATGAAGAAACTGGGAGTTTATTTCATAATTCCATCCCCTTTGCATTGAAATCGAACCAGCAAGTAGCGCACAATGGATCCCTGCAAAAACATAGAAAACATTTTCAGCCACACGTCATGTAGGGATCTCCAACATACAGAAATGACTACACACTCACCATAGCTAAGGGGTGCATTGCCAGGTACTAACCTGCAACATACAGAAAAACAATCCAGGCACGATTACAAAATTGTTAGATTATTCAATCATGGCAAAGGTATGAGATTTATAATCGACACTAATTGGTGAGAAAATGGGACCAATTACTTGGTCCAATTAGTTGGGCCCAACAAATCCTTTTGGGTCAGCACAATTAGTTGTCAACAATTCAATTCTCATGGTGACATTTAATAAGTCAAACAAGCATGGGCAACAAGAACGATTTCAAAGCATGAAAATTGCTGTATTTTCTTTAAGGCATAAATGTACTGGAAAGTGAAGTCTTAAAATCATGGGAAGTGGACTAATGAATATCATGGGATGTGGAGCCATAGCTGTCATGAGAAGTGGAAAATGGGCTTGAAATGCATGTTGTTCCATTCATCTATGCCAAGAGGGATGCTCTTGGCTATAAATTTAGTTGTTCATGAAATCAAACTTCTGAAGTCTGAATGTTGTGGTCCTCTAATCAACACAGATTTTCTCATTTAAGTTTCTTATCCTAGCATCAAAAACCTCTCAATTCTTAGTGCTCTCTTTGCCTCTTTCTAGAGTGTGGCAAATCAACTTATAGTGATCTTGATTGTTATGTGTCTTATCAATCAAGGCTTCTAGATTTTTCTTTTCATTACTACAATCACATCATTTTCTATCAGAGTATAAGTTTGGGAGTTTTCATAGGATGGAATGGAACGGTCATTGATGGAATGTGATGCAATGGAGTGTGACGGAATGGAATGGAATTCAATGTTCCATTGTTTGTGAGTTTCATGATGGAATGGAATGGCCTTGGCTGATCATTATTTATAAAATAACATGCCCTTTATTTGTAATTTTCAAAAAATATTGTTATTATGCCTATTCATTTAATTTTTCTTAATTTTCATCATATACATTTTTATAAAAAAAAGTATACTTTTCAGACCATTCCATCACTAACCCTACAATTTGGAGGGATAGAAAAATGGAATCTAGGATGGCTAATGATAACTTGGAAGGCCATTGTTATCCCACTCCATAAAAAAAACAAAATTCTGAACAATGGCTTAACCTCATAAGTCATTTCATTCCATTCCATTCCACACATTTTAAAAATCTCGAACAAGCTAAAGTTTGGATCACGGTGGGAGAAGAAATGCCAAGAGGATTATCACTGGAACAAACACGAATTCTTGATATACAGGAAAAACAAGAAGATATCATAGGACAACTTGCTCGTTTGTAAGCGGATTTTGAAATGATTGGCATAAAATAGAAAGGTTTTCAGATACCAAAAAAAGTTTAAGATGATGATGTGGTTGACAGTGATGAAACTAGAGATGAAGAAGCCAATGAAGAGCAATCAAGGTATAGAAGGCGACTAATGTCAAGTTAAAAATTCTTTCATTCAAAGGTACCAGCTCACCCAAGGAGTCCTGAATGGGTGCAACGTGTAGAAAAAATCTTTGAATACAAATTCATTGCCCTTGTATTCATTGATTTTGCAAATTTATGGAGTGAAAATCTAAAGCCACAATAAAGAAGAGACGCCGATGTTGAAGTGAGAAGTTGTAGACTTTTGAAACGACTCATGCAATGACATTCTGTTCCTAAATATTATATGCAAGAACTTTACATTAGGTTGCAAAACCAAAGACGTGAAATGTGTTTGGAAGACTGTTATAGAGTTCAAGATGCTAATGCAGCAATGTGAGTTGCAGGAGTCTCAAGAGCAAATGAACAAAAGATTCTTGGGATGATTAAATAAAAAAGATTATTGATTCTGTTGAGTTGCAGCCTTACATTTACTTGGAAGATGTCATTAAACTTTCTATTAAGGTGCAAAGGTAGCGAAAGACAAGTTTCACTAAACAATTTGCAAACCATACATTCAATAGAAAAGACACAAATATTGCTTCAAAACTTCCTTCTACAGGTACAAAGTGGAAGGAACTCATCAACAAACATCTTGTTAACTCAATTGAAAGGAAGGAGAAGGTAAGCGATTCTGATCGACCAACACAAATGAGTTGGGATGTCAGATGTTTCAAATGTCTTGGTGAAGGACAAATTGCCTTTGAATGTCCCAACAAACTGTACAAGAGTAAATTGAAAACGAAGATGAAAAACTGTTGGGCGAAGAAAAAAATGAATGAGAATGTATACCTATGCAGAGATAAAACATTCCGCTTTCAGTTGTTGAATCGGATTCCATGCTTCTGGTCTCTTTTTTTTTCTGGCCGTGCCCCTCATTGGAGCATTGTTTACAACCTCAGAGGATGCAAAAGGCTCATGGGCCAGGGAACATGGATCCATCATACTTATCACGAAGGCAACATGGTGGCAGACCTGTTAGCAGAGAAGGGAGACCCAACTGAGCCCCTCAAAGTGTATTCTAATCCAGATTCCTTTCCCCCAGAATGTAAAACCATTGTGGTTGGTGACACTCTTGGCTTGCATCACTTTAGGCCGCCCTAATGTACTTCCTACAGCGCTTGCCCTCTAATAAAAATCTAAGGTTGATGAATGAGAATGTATACCTGTGGAACATGCTGATGAAGGTGAATTATTGACGATTCAATAAGTTTCGAACTCTCCTACTAAGAGGGAATGAACGATAGAGATCTGGGCACCACTGTACCACCTAGAAAGTACATTCTAAAAAAGGGTAATAAGGTCATATCTGGGAAAGTTAGGTGGGATCCTGGCCATATGGGAAGGGAGTTCAGTTATATAAGGTGTTGGAGTCTGCAACCCACATCGAACTTGAGGTCCGGTGTGGTCTTTACTATTTGTTATAAAAGCACCCCAAGGGCTCCCTTAGAGGAAACACCTTGGGGGTTCGGTCTCTCATATTTTCTCATTCTACATGGTATCAGAGCAGTCTTTTTTTTTTTTGAAACCCGATCCCTCCCTATTTTTTTTTCTCTCATCAGCCTTTAGGTTTTCCCCGTCCGGGGCGGCGGCGGCTCCAATCCAAATAGCCCCCCCCCCCTCCGCTGCTCCTCCCGGTCGCGCAGGCCCTCCGGTTCCCGGCGGCCCGATCTCCCTCAGGCGGAACCCCTCTCCTACGCGGCTCCCCTCTCCGTCGACGACATCCCCTCCTCCTGCGGCTTCCCGGCTTCGCCTCCTTGTGACGACCGGCCCCGCCTCCCTCCGGCTTCCTGTCGCGGTTCCCGACGGCTCCCTGTGCTTCGTCCGACACTGCTCCGCTGCCTTCCGCCTCTGCCCTGCGCGGCTCCCAGGCGGGCCTCCCTTCCCATTCGACGCGTCGCGACTCCTCCCGCGCGGCCGACCACATCCCGGCGTCTCCTTCGGCCGCGGGTCCCCTCCGCGGGTCTCTCCCGCGGCTTCCCGTCGTCGGCCCTCCGCGGTTCTCCCCGACGGTCCCTCCCGGCGTAACATCCCATTTTTTTCCCTCCTCCCGCGGATCCCTCCAAGCGAACTGGTCCAGGCAGAACCGGTCCCGACGGCTCCCTATTCTGCCGGTCTCCATTCCTGTCGGCGCCTCCGACAGCCGGCCTCCAGCAATCAGCCTCCACCCTTGCCGGCCCCTCCACGCCGGCGGCTTCCCGGCCGACTTCCAGCGCCGCCTCCCGCTGTCCTGCTCCCTCGCCGGCCACCTCCTGCGCTCCTCTTCCGACAGCCAGCCGGCTCCAGTTTCTCCCAACGGCCGCCCAGCTTCAAGTTTCGGCTCTCCGGCACCTCCTGCGGCATCCCCGCCTCGCCGACATCTTCCGACGACTCCCGGCAGCTGCATCTCTATCCGCCGGCACGCCGATTCGCTGGCACAGCAGCTCGACCACCTAGGATTTGGGCCCGTTGGCGCCGCCAGATCCCGCAACAATTCTGCGGAATCCCCGCCTCCCGTCGCCGGCCCCGCAAGTGTGGTTTTCCCGGTGCTAGTTTAGATTTCCCGGCGTTTCATCGACCGGCCCCACTAGTGCGGCATTCCTGGCGTTCCGTCAACCGGTCGGTCTGAGTGGTTTCTTCTGCTGCGCCCTCAACATCATCCATCCATCATTCTGAGGGGGAGCTGCGATCGTGAGGGGGAGCATCAGTCTTGCAGTTTTTCCTTTTATTTTATTTCGTCTTGTTTTGTCATCAAACCGGGTATGTCCAGCTTGAGGGGGAGTGTTTGCAGCTTGTTGCTTGCTTTGTTTTTTCTTTATGTGTCTAAACTAGGTTCACCTAACTTGAGGGGGAGTGTTGGAGTCTGCATCCCACATCGGACTTGAGGTCCGGTGTGGTCTTTACTATTTGTTATAAAAGCACCCCAAGGGCTCCCTTAGAGGAAACACCTTGGGGGTTCGATCTCTCATATTTTCTCATTCTACATAAGGGAACAGAGAGGAGAAGGCAAATTCCCCTTACCTCAATGTGAGGCGGAGATATTCTTTTATAGATGGGTAATATAAATTACAAGGCGGAATATTCCGATGTGGGACTCAGAAATACCCATTATAATAAAATGAGGTTCAACACTCCCCCTCAAGCTGGACATGCACAGATTGGACCAAGAGTCCCACAAAAAGAAAAACGACATTGAACAATACCATACACACTCCCCCTCAAGCTGAGCCGCGGAGGCTGTGAATAGCTTGGTAGTGAGAGAGTCCTGACGAGCTCCCGGAAGGCCTTTTGTGAAGATGTCTGCAAGCTGATCCGCTGTCGAAATATGGCTGAAACTGATGTGGTTCTACTCGAGATGATGGCGAAGAAAGTGGCAATCCACCTCGATATGCTTCGCCTGTTCATGGAAGAAGAGATTCGATGCAATCTTCGTGGTCGTCTGATTGTCACACCAGATATGAGTAGATGTCTGCGGTGAGAAACCAAACTCGTGGAGGAAATAACGAAGCCAGAGGATTGCAGTGGTGACTGTGGCCATGGCACGGTATTCAGTATCCGCACTAGATCTGAAGACGACAATCTGCTTCTTACTGCGCCATGAGATGAGCTTACCGGCTAAGAAGATAGTAAATCCAGAAGTAGATTTGCGGGTAGCAAGACAACCAGCATAGTCCGCATCATAGAAGCTTCAACATCCAAATGAGTGTGATGTGAGTACCGAAGACCACGAGCAGGGTCTTTCTTTATGTATTTGGCAATGCGGAACACAACATCCCACTGAGATCTGGTCGGATGGTCCATGAACTGGCTCACGTTGCCAACAGCGCAGACAATGAATGGTCGTGTCATGGTGTCATGACCCGCCTTCTCCAAGATGAGGAAAGGGACGACAAAGTGTCATGCCCTTCCTCAAGGTGAAGGAGAGATGATGACCCCCGAGTCCCGCCTTCAGTAGACCCCAGAGTGGTGACTGGCACCAAGGGTATAGAATCTCATATAAATAGAAGGCATTACCCTTTTTATAGAACAAGATCGGGAGATAAGATGGTAAATCTCAACAACACGAACACTAAAGGAAAAAGTAAAACCAAGAATCCATTTCCACATGCATGTTCAAAAGTAAAACTGATACAAGTAAGACAAAACTCCCAAGTAATGTACCAAGGAAAAGAAACTAAGTAGCAACAACAACTATCCCAACGCCCGAGCTAGTAAAGTCCAGCACGGTCCTCAAAGTCCTCCTAGAAACCTGAAAACAATTTTACATACGTAGGGTGAGCATACAAGTATACTCAGTAGAAAACTAAAGTTGCTCGTGCACAAGTGGGGGAAACATACTAATACCCCTGTGAGAAAACAGTAGAACCTCAAGCACCTACCAAAGAATACTAACCAGCCCAACCTCACTAAGACACAATCACCCAAGTAACGCATGTCAAGTAAAGTAATAGTATAAGCACATCAACATTTGAGTACCCCGCACACCACTTTCTCACTGGTTAACTGCTCATTCCTAACGATCTGACGTCTTGACGCTGCCACTCTTCCCACACGCAGTCTCACTGCCGCAACCTACTCGCACACACCTGGGCATAAAGCCGCACACAACCACACCCGCAAACATCTGGGTCACAACAACCACTGTCACGCCCGAAGACACCTAGGCCAGAACAACCACACACCACACCCGAAGACACCTGGGCCAAAACAACCACACACCATGCCCGAAGACACCTGGGCCTCATCCCAAAGATACTTGGGAAAACACACCTGACCCGCAAACACCTATGCCCCCGTCCAAAACAAACCTTTGCCCGAAGAATCTTGGACTATGGTAACCCTCAAGCCATTACAGCTTGCCCGGATACGCCCAAGCGGCAAAATCCAAAAGAGAGTGCGAGGAAGAAATTCAGTAACCAATCATCCATCCTCTCACCAGAATGTTGGGAAAGACACCCTCCCCCATGAAATAGAGGTGTTCGGCATAGAGTGCTCAACAAGAGCAGGGTGCGTATAAAAATTACAAGGAACTACAATATATATATATATATAGGTAAACAAACACTCAGCCCCAACCTACGGGTTTCACACGAACAGACAACAAGCTCACACCAGCACCGCTTTTGATGTTACCCCTACATGCACGACCACACATCAACCACTGCCAAGCACAAACCCAACCCCTTTTTGTTCAATCGCCATTTATTTATTTAAGGGGATTCGCTTAAAAATATTCCAACACTACCGGGCGACTAACAACCGTAATCGCACTAAGCAACGAGCAAAACCAATTGCAGTCTCACTGCACAACAGCACAAAACTAGACTTGCAGTCTCGTTGCACATCTCCGTTCAACTACTATCAACTATCAGGCTTCAAGGTAATACCGCTCATTCCTTCTCTCATAACCCAACCCTGCAGCCCTGCTGCCCAAACAAAATCCCCAATGCAGTCCCACTGAATAACAAGTCCACAACTACACTGCAGTCCCACTGCTCTACGTCGCTTCGCGACCACAACACAACAGAAAGACAGTTCGGTTGCCTACAAGTTCATCTATTCCACAATCAATCAACCTCTCGGACTGAGACACGAACACACAAAGGACAGTCTCACTGCATATAAGTTTATCCATTCCACAATCAATCAATCTCTCAGACTGAGACACCAACACCCCCCTGTACCACCCCACATACCAAACCCTCAGAACCCAGATTAGAACACACAACACATAACCACAACCATCAAACCAAACGTATTCAAATTTAATTGACAGGGGGTTTTTTAATTTCCACTTGAACATAACCGGGGTGATCACAGAACAGGTTTGATCCTGGAGCATCCCTTTATTTAACCGGGTGTACGTGATTAAACAGTTTTCATGTTACTGTCATTTTTCAAATCACCACAAGAAAGAGAGTATCACCGGTGCACAAGCAAAGATCACCAACGGTCGTGATTTTCAGAAGGCATACAGTCACAACAATCCATAAAAGAATCAAAGATAACAAATAAAACAGGCGATCAAACATCAAGCCACACCATGCCCATTATTTTAGTTACGCGAGTTATCTTTTGATCATATTAAATTCTTGTGTAATCCTTGTTTTAAGAAGAAGAGTATCCAACCGTTCCTTACAAGGAACCATTAATATACTCACCCCGTATGATGCACAATTAAAGAAAAAAAAAATCCCTACTTAGATGATCATAGATTGAAGTTCATTCTTGCGCCAAGAACAGGGGATGGCGCGACTTGCAGGAAGAACTCCAAGGCTGAGCAGGAAGGGCTCCAGCACGGGCGCACGACTCGTCTCGGGAGGAAGTCTCTAGGCGCACCAAGAGAAAACGAAAGGAAGAATGAAGAGAGGATCTCACCTTAAGAAGAGGTTAGCTCCTAAAATCAGGGAGACCATTTCGAAGTACATAAAAGTAGGATCGTCGCTTGACCACGTGGGTGGGCGGTTTCACACGTTGGAATTAATTGAGATTTAATAATTCCCCTCGAAAACGATGAAGATAGACCAGCGGACGACTGTAAGTTGATAGATTAACCTTAAACGGAGAAAAACACGTTACAGGGGCGAAACTGAAAAAACTAGGAAAAGCTGGAAATGAGTCACTGATGGGTGAGTCATCGACGCTGAGCCACCGACGCTGACCCACTGACGGGTGAGCTACCGACGCGACCTACCGACGCCCCTGACACACCGATGCCGACGCCCCTGACTCACCGATGTCGACGCCCTTGAGACTCACCGATGTCGACGCCCCTGACTCACCGATGTCGACGCCCCTGAGACTCACCGATGTCTACGCCCCCTTGACTCACCGATGACGACGCCCTTGGCTCACCGATGTCGACGCCCCTTGACTCACCGATGCACTGTCATGCAAACGCACTGACATACCGATGGAAAAACTGGAAAAATCGACAAACTCTTGAAATGAGCCACCGACAGCTCCCAGAACACCTCAACATTGGATTTTCACAAAGGGCCTAGGGAAAATCCGGGTTATTACACATGGTGAGGTAATTGAGTTTGCCTACCAGACGGCGGTAGCTCTCTGAGTAAGGAAAGGTGTCGTGTCGGCATAGAGAGAGCGTTCCCCAAGCTCAAGAGGAGTGTCCACGGCAGTCGCCTGACTCAACCCTGCATCCTGCAAGATATTCAGGACATATTTTCGTTGGCAGAGAAAGATGGTGTTCTCAGAACGGGAGACCTCGATGCCAAGGAAGTAGGTGAGAGGACCGAGATCTTTGGTGTGGAAGTGGTGGTGAAGGTGCCCCTTGAGTTGGGCGATTCCAGTGGAGTCGCTCCCTGTGATGATGATATCATCAACATATACCACCAGCAAGATGTAACCGTTGGATGTCGTACGGTAGAAGACAGTGTGGTTCTTTATACTGAGAGAGAGACCAAAGGCGGTGACGACATTGCTGAAACAGTCAAACCAAGCACGAGGAGACTGCTTGAGGTCATATAGAGATTGACGGAGACGACAAACATGAGAGTTGGCTCCAGAGGCACGAAATCCGGGGGGCTGCTGCAGATAGACCTCTTCGTCAAGAAAGTCATGGAGAAAGGCATTCTTGACACCCAGTTGATGAAGCGACCAATGACGATGAGCTGCCAGAGAGATGAATAAGCGGACAGAGGTCATCTTGGCAACCAGAGAGAAGGTATCAAAATAGTTGATGTCATATGTTTGAGCAAAGCCCTTCGCCACAAGTCGGGCTTTGAGGTAATGGAGAGTGTCATCGGCATTGAGACGGACCGTATAAATCCATTTGCAGCTATTGGAGTCTGCATCCCACATCGGACTTGTGGTCCGGTGTGGTCTTTAGTATTCAGTATAAAAGAACCTCAAAGCCTCCTTTAGAAAGTACCTTGGGGTTTGGGTCTCCATTCCTTTATCATTCAACATGGTATCAGAGGGAACCTAATCCCGAGCCCTCCCTCCCATTTTTATTTTTCCCCGTCTAGGGTTTCTCATTATTTCTCCCACGTGGGGGGCGGCGCCCCCCCCCCCCATGTCGGCTGGGTTTATTTTCTGTTGCCGCCCCTCCGGGATTGTTTCCCAGGCGGCCTCCCGGTGCTTTCCCGGCGGATCCCTCCCTGCTTCGGCCTCCCTTCCAGCAGATCTCCCCCCTGTCGGCATCTCCCTCTGCATCACCTGTGACGGTCCTCAATCCCGCCTGAGCGGCTCCCTCCCAACAGCTCCCATGCGGAGGAACCCTCCTGCGCGCAACTCTCGTGCGAGGCATCTTCCGCGCCTCAGCTCCTACGCGACGACCATCGGCGGCCCTCCCGCCCGCGACTGCTCCCTGCGGGCTTCCTCCCCGATTCGGCGCTGCTCTCCCGTTCCTCGATGGTTATTCCGCTGCGCCCCATCCCGTTTTTTTTATTCTCGGTGGCCTCCCAAACCGGCTCTTGCCCTACGCGGCCTCCCCTCCCGACGACTCCCGACCCGATGCCCTCCCTGACTCCCAGCCCTGCCGCACCTCCCAATCCCGAGGAGCATCGGACGAAGCTGGGACATTGGTGTCCTCGGCTTAGACGGGGGGCACAGTCAATGGGCGACGGGAGTAGACCGTTCCAAAGTGATGATCAGCATGGGGGAGACACCAAAGGAGGGCGAATGATGAGAGAAAGGCACTCGTCGATGGTAGTGTCTGGATGGGGAGAGGGAAGAGAGAATGGAGCGCTTTCAAATGAACGATACGTCAGAGGAGATGATATACCGCCGTAAGTCCGAAGAGAAGCAGCGGTATCTACGCTGAGTGCGTGAATATCCGAGGAAAATGCAGCGCAGGGATTTAGGAAAGAGCTTGGAGAGGTTGGGGCGAGTGTCACGGATATAGCAGAGACATCCGAACAAACGGAGTGGAAGTGAGTGAGGAGTGAGAGAGGGGAATAGAGTCCGAAAAAGAGTCTCCCCTTGAAGGATATAAGAAGGAAGGCGATTGAGGAGGTATGTAGCAGTAATGATGACATCCCCCCAGAAGAGAAGAGGTACCTTGCAGTGGAAGAGGAGAGCACAAGCAGTCTCCAGAATATGCCGGTGTTTTCGCTCAATCACTCCATTCTGCTGAGGGGTATCAGGACAGGAGGTCTGATGAATAATGTTGTTCGCCTGGAGGAACTGTTGGAAGGGAGTAAACAAGTACTCCCGCCCATTGTCGGAGTGGAGACATTTAACAGAGATGGAAAACTGGATATGAATCTCATGGTAAAATGCCTGAAAGGTGGAAAATACCTCAGTCCAATCGTGAAGAAGGTACAGCCAAGTCATGCGCGAAAAATCATCAATGAAGGATATATAATATTTATACCCTAAATGACTCGAGGTGGTACAGAGACCCCATACATCTGAATGAACCAAATCAAACGGTTTGGCGGCTCGTGTATCCACTCGAGGAAGATATGAAGTGCGATGATGTTTCACAAATATACAAGACTCACAATGAAAAGAAACATGCTGACTAATATATGGAAAGAGCTGATGAAGGGCGGAGGCGGGGGGTGTCCCAACCAAGAGTGGAGGTCCAAGGCACGAGCAGAGACAGACGTGCAGGCGATTGAGGTCGGTCCATCGAACATGTACACCCCGCCCCGAAGCTGGCCTCTACCAAGTTCCTGGTTCGTCGTCCGCTCCTGAAACACAACAGCAGACGATGTAAAGATAGCATTACAGTTGAAATTCTTTGTCAGCTTACTAATGGAGAGAAGGTTAAAAGGACTGCGTGGTACATGGGTTATAGATGGCAGGTGAATAGATGAGGTCAGGGAGCATGCACCAAAACCCACAATGGGGATAGTGGAACTATTAACGACAGTGATGTCTGAGGAACCAGTATAGGGACGGTAGTCGGAGAGCATAGCTACATCACCGGTAAGATGATCGAACGCACCTGAGTCAAGCATCCAGGCAAGGGAGCGATTACTAACAAATGCAATGGAGCCACCAGAGTGAGAAAGAGATGCCGAAGAAGGGCCCGGTAGGGAGATGGCCCGATGACCGTGAATCATATGGAGCTCGGGCAATGAGAGATCCAGAGATAAAGGAAGAGCGACAATGGACGGGGAAGCATCCTAGACCACAGTCTGGCCCTGCCGCGGTTGCTGAGATGGGCGGCCATGAAGGACCCAACAACAGTCGATCAGGTGGCCGAGCTTGCCACAGTCCTGACAGAAGGGACGAGGTCGGCTCTCTCCACGTCCATGTCTACGAGTGCCTAAGGAGCAGCCACTGCCACAGCCCGGGAGGGCAGTGTACTCAAGGCTAGGGGTGGGTGGGGCAAGGGCCCGATGAGTGTTCCCAAGGCGATGATACACCTGTGGAATCTCTAGCGAAGAGGGGTTGACGAGCATCTTCGTAGCCGTCGTCGCATATTCTGGGTCGAGGCCATGGAGGAGGCTGAATAGGCATAATTGGTCCATCTAGTTTGAGGTGTCCGCAGGTGTCTGTGGAATGGGCCAAAGTTCAAGCAATTCATCCCATAGAGCCTTCCATTCCATGAAGTAGGTCGAAAATGGACGGGCTTGCTGGCGAAGGAGGGGCAGCGGCTGAAATAGATCAGAGACCCGGGCCAAATTATTGGTCTCGGAGTACATGAGATTCAAGGAATCTCAGTGTTCCTTAACTGTGTTGGCTGCCCGGGTGACGTCTTTGACAGAACGGTCCATGGAATTGACCAGCAAGGCAAGGATCATGTTGTCCGCAAGCTTCCACGAGCGGTATTTGGGATCGGTAGGCGGGGGTGGAGGAGCCTCGAGGTGGGAATCGAGGTTCATGTCGGTTAGTGACATCAGCACAGTTTTCTGTCAGACCGAGAAATTGGTGGAGTTGAGCCACTCATAAACCAGGCGGGTGGAGGCGGTGATAAGCGGAGGCAGGACAGAGTCTGTCATTGGATGAGCAGGTCCGAGACTAGACGAGGAGAGCAGAACTGAGAGTCGTCGGAGGGCGGGAGTGCCGAAGAGCTGCTGGGGAGGAGTGTTGCGGGAGGAAGGCGACGATCAACGTCGGGAAGCCGCGCGGAGGACCGGGGGACGGGAAACGCTGAAGAGGGGCGGGGGCGGACAAATCTGGTAAGTCACTGGAGGTTAGAGCGTCAGGAGACCAAGGAGGGGCCGGGAGCCGTGCCGGGAAGCCGGGCGGGAGGGGCGTCGGGGAGTCAGGCCGCAGGAAGGGGTGCCGGAGAATGTCGCAGGAGGCGGGCCGGGAAGCGCCGCAGGAGGCGGGGCGTGCGCCGCGGGGAGGGATGCCGCTGGAGGGCCGCGGGAGCCGAAAGCCACATCGGGAAGCGGGACCGCCGGGATGTGGTGCGGGAGCAGCGTCAGGCGGGAGCCATGAGTCGCGGTGAAAAGCGGGACGGGAGGGGCTCCGGAGAGATCCGCAGGAGGCGGGAGATTGAGAGTCCACAGGGGGCGGGCCGAAATCATCGTGGAGGAGGCGTGCCGGGATGCCGTGGGAGGAGACGGGCCGAGAGTCGCGTGAGGAGGCCGCGGGAGGAAGTAGGGATGGTGGGGTCATTGCGCGCAGCGGGGAGGGGACGCCGAGGAAGTAAGCGGGCTAGCCGTAGCTGGGAGGCCGCAGGGAGGGCGGGGCCAGACAGAATCGGGAATCCGTAGGAGATTTTCTTGCAACCCTAGATGGGAGAGAGAAAAGAAAATGAGGGGGGGTTTGGGTAAGAAAGTACGCTCTGATACCATGTAGAAGGCGAATTTCCCTTACCTCAATATGAAGCGGAGATATTCTTTTATAGATGGGTAATATAAATTACAAGGTGGGATATTTCGATGTGGGACTCGGAAATACCCATTATAATAAAATGGGGTTCAACAGGAAAGATTTTTTGTGGCCGCGGCAGGAGGTGGAGCGGTCAATGCTGATGATGGGAGAATCTGGCTCACATATTTCGAGTTTGGGTGACCAAGCAGCTCCAAAGTCGAATACGACCTGGATGGAGAATATTGTTGGGTTGGAACGCCAACTAGAAGAGACACAACCTAGAGAGGAAGAGATGTTGCACCGAGGGGCAGAGCGACCTCCGCTGGAGTTGAGGAAGAATGCAACGCGTTCAAAGGTGGTAGGCGGAATGGAGGTGTTGAGGATCACGCATGGTCAACCATGCTAATGGAAGACGCAATCACGTCTGCCTCAGAAATTGAAGAAAACGAGAAGCAGACAACAGCATGGATGAGGTTCTCGGTATATCAACCTCCTCTTGGGAAACAGACACAAATAAAAGACGATGAATAAGCAACTCCACTGTCTCAATCGTCCATACAGCTTGAAATGCATTTCGCGACGTCAAGAGTTGTGGAGGCACAGGGGGGCGATGTGGCAACTCTATCTGGACTGGCATTAGCAGTGGGTATTTTTTATAATGATGGATCAAGTGGGATACGGGAAATTCTTTTCCAGCCTAACACAACGTACATAAAAGCAGCAACAAAAGTCTTTTACGCCACAACGAGGGACCCTTCCGTAGTACAAGACCTTTACGCGGGATAGGGTGATAATCGTAAGGGTGACTGCGACTAACAACGCCATTGTTCTTGTGCTAGTTGATCGACAAAAGTCACCGGTATTCAATGAACGTGGTCTACGAGGGTGGATCACGCGATCAGAAGACTCCGAGCTAAGGGGGAGTTTAAGTCTCTTGTCATGGCAAGCGTCTAAGGCAGGGGAAGCCAACCCCGTTTTTTAGGTGGAACTACAAACAGGAACACTTGAGACATTTTTAGTGCAATCGAGCGGTACATGGAAGCATGGACACACAATGCCCTGTAAATTTGCAATTGGGAGGATGAGCCATTGGGAGATGAGTGTACAGCAGGAAGACGGGTGAATAGCAGCGACTTTCAGTGTCGACGAAGGTGCAAGAAGGCCATGGAACGAGCTTCAAGTAGAGTTGCGAAAAGAGGTGTGCGGCTGAGTTTAGACGCACAACCCGACAACCCAATTGCAAGTAATTAGCATGGTCAGGCATGTTGCGTCAACAAAAAGGGAAGGAATTGGCCTCCAGGTGTATGAAGGAGGACCATGCAGTTTTTACGAGCAAGGAGGAGGTTCGTGGCAGCAGGCCATGTGGCCCAGTTCACTGCAACAAACAGGGGCACCTATCGGGTGGAAGGATGGGTAGAGTTGCAGGACAAGAAACACCCAGCTTCATTTCCCAAAATCAGGTTCGAGAAAAAGAGAGGATCATCTGAGAGATTGCTTGGAACGTATGTGAAGAAAAGAAACATCACAATCAGTCTCTTTTCCTTAGTCTCGAGGACAAGACTAATTTTCAAGGTGGCGTGAGTGATGAAGACATGGACGCCACTGTACCACCTGGAAAGTGCATTCTATAAAAGGCTAATAAGCTCACATCTGGAAAAGTTAGTGGGGATCCTGACCACGTGGGAAGGGAGTTCAATTATATAAGGGAGCAGGGAGGAGAGAGGAGGTGAGTATTATTTTCAGTTGGAGACTCGGCCACTTCGGTTGGGCGAGAGCGCATGCAGTGCCTCTCGAGTATACTTCTATACTATACTTCTTCGTCTTCCATTTGCTTTGGTGGATTCCAGACAGTTTCCAACCAAAATATATTGATTTACTGTTGTTAGTGAATTGCATTGGGTGGGGTGTCTATCAATGAGCAGCGTCAACAAGATGGTATGTGGAGTAGTGATTGATTGTACCAATGTTGTTTCTACTACATTAGAGGAGAAACTGAATTTGATAACTATGAGACGCAAAACCATATAAATTAAAGAAGCACAATAATCAAAGAGGCTGTAGTACCATTCTCAATCAGCAAGTCTCACTCAGACAAGGTACTATATGATGTGGCTCTCATGGATGTTAGTCACCTATTATTGGTAAGGCCTTTGCAGTTTGACAAGAGGGAAATGCGTAACAGATTCAAGAATACCTACTCGTTTACAAAGGCTCAGTGGAAGATCATATTAGATCCTCTTACTCTACAACAAGTGTTGAATGACCAACAATCAATGCACAAGATTGTCTCCCAACAACAATCAATGATCTCCTGAATAACTTTATTGATACCTTTCAAGAAGAATTGTCAAATCAATTACTATCATTTTGAGGTGTTCAGCACCATATTAATCTAGTTTTGAGGGTCCTATCAAATAAAAAAGGATATAGATGCAATCTTAATGAAACTAAGGAGCTGTGATATCAAGTTCAAGAGTTGCTGCAGGAGTTTTACGTGAATCAATTAGTCCTTGCTTTGTACCTGCTCTTCTGGTTCCAACAAAAATATAGGACCATGAGAATATGTATGGCCAGTCAAGAAATTAATGAGACCATAGTAAAGTACCAATTTCTCACTCCACGACTAAACAATATGCTTGATGAGCTGTATGGTTGACAATATTTTCAAAGGTGGATTGAAAGAGTGGTATCAAATCTGAATAAAACAAATGAACGTAAAGCAACTTTCAAGATAAAGCATGGGTTGTAAGAGTGGACCGTGATGTCATTGGGTCTTTCACATGCTCCAAGCACATTTATGTGGCTAATGAACCTATAGCTTGGGAAAACCCCCTTACCTTCAAGGTGAGGCGGAGGCCTTCTTTTATAGATTGAGAAAGAGGAATACAAAAAGGGGTATTCCGATGTGGGACTTGGAAATACCCATAATAATAAAAAGAATAAAAAAGAGGGTTTAACACTCCCCCTCAAGCTGGACATGGCCAGCTTGGACAACGAGTCCCAGAAAAAATGACATCATACAAGACCAGACACACTCCCCTTCAAGTTGGGCTGCAGATGCGGTGGATGCCCAACTTGAAACTGAGCGAGGCTAGGCGAGCCCCTGGGAGGCCTTTGGTGAAGATGTCAGCAAGCTGGTCCGCCGTCGGAAAGTGGCTAAAGCTGACATGATTGTGCTCCAGGTGATGTCGAAAAAAGTGGCAGTTCACCTCAATATGCTTCGTGCGTTCATGGAAGACGGGATTCGAAACAATCTTGGTGGCTGCCTGGTTGTCACACCAGATATGAGCAGATGTCTGCTGAGGAAAGCCAAACACTTGGAGGAGTTGGCGAAGCCAAAGGATCTCCGTAGTGACGGTGGCCGTGGCACGGTACTCAGACTCCGCACTGGATCGGGAGACGACAGTCTGTTTCTTGTTGCGCCAAGAGATGAGGTTGCCAGCCAAGAATATGGAAAACCCAGAAGTAGATCTCCGAGTAGCAAGACAACCAGTATAATCAGCATCACAAAAGGCCTCAATATGCAGATGAGGATGCTGGGAGTAGCAAAGACCACGGGCAGGATCTCGCTTGATGTATTTGGCAATGCGGATGACAGCATCCCAATGTGAGGTGGTTGGATGCTCCATAAATTGACTCATTTTGCCAACAACACAGACAATGTCGGGACGAGTCATGGTAAGATAATTGAGTTTACCCACTAGTCGACGGTACCGCTCTGGATGTGGATACAGTGCCGAGGAGGCATAAAGAGACCGTTCCCCAGGCTCCAGAGGAGTGTCGACAGCAGTGGCATGTGTCAGCCCAGCATCCTGCAGAATATCCAACGCATACTTCCGTTGGCAGAGGGAGATGGTGTTCGAAGAATAAGAGACCTTGTGGCCTAGGAAGTATGTGAGAGGACCGAGATCCTTGGTGTGGAAGTGCTGGTGAAGATGCCCCTTGAGATGGGTAATACCCGCAGAGTCGCTACCAGTGATGATGATATCATCCACATAAACGACCAATAGGATGCAGCCAGCGGAGGTCGTCCTGTAGAACACAGTATGGTCATTCATGCTACGAGAGAGCCTAAAGTCGGTGACAACCGTGCTAAAGCGGCCGAAACAAGCACGGGGAGACTGCTTGAGGCCGTAAAGAGAGCGGCGGAGTCGGCAAAATTGAGACTCGGCGCCAGAGGCACAAAATTTGGGGGGCTAATGCATATAAACCTCTTCCTCAAGGAAGCCATGTAGGAAGACATTCTTAACATCCAGTTGATGAAGAGACCAATAATGATGAGCGGCCAGAGAGATGAATAATCAAACGGAGGTCATCTTGGCAACTGGTGAGAAGGTATCAAAGTAGTCGATACCGTAAGTTTGCGCGAAGCCCTTGGCCACCAGGCGGGCTTTGAGGCGATGGAGAGTGCCATCGGGATTCAGCCGGACTGTGTAAATCCATTTGCTATCGACCGCCTGTTTGCCTGCTGGAAGGGTGACAAGATCCCAAGTATGGTTTTCTTCCAGAGCCTGCAATTCATCCCGCATTACTGCTAGCCACCCGGGGTGAGATTTGGCTTCACCAACTGTGCGAGGAATAGAAACCGTCTCCAGAGCGGACAGACCCCTGTATGAAGATACAAATAGAGGAGTACTCTGGCAGGAGCGAGTACCTTTTCGTAAGGCAATGGGCAAGTCCTCGGGTGGCGGGGCAGGAGCATCGGACGAAGCGGAGACAACGGTGTCATTGGCCGGGACGGGGGGATCCAGTTGATGGACGACGGGAGTAGACCTGACCAAAATGGGTGTCAATAGGGGTTGACACCGGTGGAGGGTGGATGATGAGAGGAAGACAATCATCGATGGCGGGGTCAGGATGAGGAGAGGGAAGGGAGAACGAAGAGCTCTCAACAAATGCGACGCCGGCCGAGATGACATACCGCCGTAGGTCGGGTGAGAAGCAGTGATATCCGCGCTGAGTGCGGGAGTAGCCCAGAAAAATGCACCAGAGGGATTTGGGAGAGAGTTTGGAGAGGCCAGGACGTGTGTCGCGAACTTAACAGAGGCATCCAAACACTCGAAGGGGAAGGGAGTGAAGAGGAGGAGAGGATAACAAAGCCCGAAAGGGAGTCTCCCCCTGAAGGATAGAGAAAGGAAGACGGTTTATAAGGTAGGTGGCGGTGAGAATTGCATCTCCCCAAAAATGCAGAGGCACCTGTCGCTGGAAGAGGCGGGCACGAGCAGGCTCCAGAATGTGTCTGTGTTTCCGCTCGGCCACGCCATTCTGCTGGGGTGTATCAGGACAGGAGGTCTGATGAAGGATGCCTTTGGCTGGAGAAACTGTCGAAAGGGAGTGGAGAGATACTCACGCCCATTATCCGAACGAAGACATTTTACAGAGATAGAAAATTGGTTTTGAATTTCATTGTAAAATGTTTGGAATGTGGAAAACACTTCGGAGCGTTCTCGAAGGAGGTAAAGCCAAGTAATTCGGGAAAAATCATCAATAAAAGATATATAATATTTATACCCCAAATGACTCGAAATGGTACAAGGACCCCATACGTCTGAATGAAACAGATCAAAAGGGTTTGAGACCCTTGTATCCACTCGAGGAATGTATGTAGTGCGATGATTTTTCGCAAATGTACATGACTCACAATGAAAAGAATTATGCTGACTAAAGTCTGGAAAAAGCTGATGAATGGTGGAGGCAGGCGGGTGTCCCAACCGGGAATGAAGATCCAATGTTCGAGCAGAGGCAGACGTGCAAGAAATGGGTGTCGGTCCATCGAACATGTAGACCCCGTCCCGAAGCTGGCCTCTACCAAGTTCCCGGTTCGTAGTCCGCTCCTGAAATACAACACCAGAAGAGGTAAATATGGTAGCACAGTTATAATCTTGCGTCAACTTACTGATGAAAAAAAGATTAAATGGACTGCGGGGCACATGTGCCACAGAGGGTAGGTGAATTGATGGAGTCAGGGAGCATGCGTCGAAGCCCGCAATGGGGATAGTGGAGCCATCAGCAACGGTGATGGCTGATAAACCTGTATAAGGGCAGTAGGAGGTCAACATACCAGCATCACCGGTGAGGTGGTTGGAGGCACCTGAGTCGAGCATCCATGCAGGGGAGCGACAGCCGACAAAAGGCAGCGGAGCGAACAGAATGGGTCAGAGAAGCCGAGGATGGACCGGGTCCTGTGGGGTCTCGAGGATCATGAGTCAGCCGAATGTCGGCCATAGATAGGTCCAGAGATGGTGGAAGAGTGGCGACTGCCGAGGAAGCCTCCTGGACCGCTGTCTGTCCCTGCCTCGGGCGCTGAGATGGACGTCCATGCAGAACCCAACATCGGTCGATCAGGTGGCCAAGCTTGTCACAATGTTGACAGAGAGGACGTGGACGGTGTTCAGGAATCGGGTTCCCTCTGATACCATGTAGCTTGGGAAAACCCCCTTACCTTCAAGGTGAGGCGGAGGCCTTCTTTTATAGATTGAGAAAGAGGAATACACAAAAGAGTATTCCAATGTGGGACTCAGAAATACCCATAATAATAAAAAGAATAAAAAAGAGGGTTTAACAGAACCACATGTTGTGAAATTTTATTTGTAAGTTTGTTGTTTATTTTGATAGCATATTAATTTATAGTCATAGCAGTGATGAGCACTTGAAAAATCTAAGAAAGATTTTTTAAGTGTTTCGCCATGTAAAGTTATATGGTGGCCTAAAGACGTATAGTTTAAAAAAAATGGCCCAAAGGCCTTACATTTTAAGGTATTATGGAGGAGACTTAGTACTAGTTGTTATCAAACAAGGCCTTTCATCCACAAATGAGTGGTCAAACAAAGCTAATGAATCGTACTCCCTTATCCTCGCATTGTACTGTGATTAAAACGAATTTGAAGCCTTGGAATGAATGTTTGTCCTGCATTCAGTTTGCCTGTAATCAGAAAGAATTTGAAGCCTTGGGATGAATGTTTGTCCTACATTCAGTTTGCCTATAATCAGAGTGTTCACAACACTAAAAAACATTCTCCTTTCAAAGTGATTTATGGTTTCAATTCAACAACTCTTATGGACATGGTTCCCCTGCCGATCAGTGAAAGGATTTGTTGAAACAGAGAAAAAAAAACAAAATTTGTGAAGAAGTTGCATACGTAAAGCAAAAAATTGAGAAAAATGATGCAAGATATCAGATTAAAGAAAGAAAGAAAAGAAGACAAGTGTATTTCAATCCTAGAGATCTTGTATGGATTCATCATCAGCATGAAAGGTTCCTAAACAAGTGAAAATCCAAAATCATGCCCCAAGATTTACTGTTGGCCTTGATGAATATAAAGGAGCTCAAGATAGGGGTTTGGATGGTTTTTGGGTGGTGGTGGCTTTAAGAGTTCTTTTGAGGACATGTATACCAGTGGGATGAATGATATTTTCAGTAAGGGATTTAGTGGCCCAAAAGTAAAGATCTATGTGGAATTATCTTTTTATGAAAACTACTTGGGGATGCTCTGAAACTGTGTTTTTACAAACAACCTTACCGTGTGAAGCTTGTGGTGGAACTGGTGTCTCTCCTGGGATAAAATCTGAAACTTGTTCACATCGTAAAGATGCAGGCCAGACTTTTTTCTGGAGCATACCCTTCAGGTTTCAGTCCACATGTTCTAATTGTGGTGGCAGTCTGTCGAGAGCTTTTGTGGTACTTGCAATGGTGAACGGGCAGTGCAAGGCTCCAAGACAATCATGCTGAATTTTTGCTAGGGGTGGAGAGTGATGTAATGAGTAAAGTGTTGAGGAGAGGGGGAGTTGTTGCTGAGGAAGCTCTCGCCCTGTTTGTTTGGACACCCACGGGTACAGCCGAGGACGCTCGTGATCAAGATTTGGGGGAATGCTCCGATCATCAGGCACCACCTCTCCTCTTTCAGTCTTGAGAACGAGATTGTTTTCAAGGGGCGGCGAGTGATAGAACCTGTACCTGGGCAGAATTGGACAGCATTGAGGGCATTATCTAGAAAGGGCATAAAGGTTTATATAAGGGAAATACAGCCTGGAAAAGGCTGGAAAGCTGGGAGGGGTTTGTTAAAAGTTTCACGTGAGGCACTAAGTGGGGGAGAGGGTGGCTGTTAATAAGCCGGGGAGCTTGGGGGAATAATCTGGGGGGGGCACAGTTGTTAGGGAGGCTGTTAAATAGGGAGGGATAAAGAGAGAATTAGGCAGGGAATAATTTGTTTTGAGTCTCAGCTGGAAAGCTTCAGAGGGCGAGCGACTGGGCCTTTCAAGTGCACTTCTTCTCTATATTTCTGTTGTTTTTCCTTTCTCCTGTAATTCTTCTACAGTTTATCTTCCTTTTATATACAAAAGTAGCCCTCTCGAAGGGGGTTGTTGGAGCAAAGGTCTTATTGTTTGAATGTACTGCTCCATCAGTCTTGAGATGTATTGTGATATGTTCAGAGATACTCTGGCACTAGCTGAAGAAGGTATGGTTTCATTTGGGTGGCTGTGTAGTACTCATTTTTGTGACATGTTTATTATTACTGCCATTGTCTGTTTACTTTTATATACGAGCATATCACATCGTACATGCACTTGCTTGAACTAAGTGTGTTTAGAAACACCATTGGTGTCTACTGAGATGTACTCACACCTTGCTCAAACGCTTTGGTAACCAAGCATTCTTCATGGCTGCAGGCACTGGTAAGGGCAAGAGCCCTGCATTGGTTAGTTGAGTAGGAAGAGTCTGGATAGAGTCAGGAGACGGGACCAGACAGAGACTTGGTACCCGGTTCTACTGTAGACTCCTTTATTTTGTTTATTTCTTTTGGTAGCCTATTCATGGTCGCCCTACAGGTGACCCCTCTTGATGTGCAACGGTGTGGAATTACCGCTACTCATTTTGTTATAGCATGAGTTATTTATTTATTGATGACATGTAGCTCTGATGTCTTCTTTTATTTAATTTATTTTAATGATGACAGTTATTATATTGTTTCCACTATGATTTATGATTGTCTATACCAAAGAAGGTATAGTCTCCCCACTTATTACACAAACTATTATCGTTGGTCGACAGCCTCTAATGTATGGGAAGACGCGCTTAGGATATGTAACACCCGACTCAATCATAGTGGAGGTGAACCGGATGGGGAACACTACACATGACATAGAAGAACGTGGATTGTTGGTGTTTGAACCAAGGTCCCAAATGCTATGGAAACACTGAGTGGGATGAATCAGAGTATACAAATCCTTTCGATTGAATCTATCTTCTTTGATCTTGTTCCCATTTAGAATGAACACTCAAAATTCTATCAAAATCAGACACCAAACACATCAACTAAAAAAAAAAGCATAGAGACGTGAATTTTTTTACTTGGACCACTCTCAAATGTGGATGAGCTAGTCGAAGAAACATATACGACAAATCGTCGATGTACCTAAATCACAAACACCGCTTGTAGTGATTACAATGTTTTAGAAATGGTCCACTACCAAAACTTAAGATTACACCATCTTCCTTGTTCTCCATTCACTGTTTTGAGAAAGGGTTACACAAGATGATAAGCGCACATATTGTAGAACGATAAAATGAGAGAGACCCGAACCCCCCAAGGTGTTCTCTCTAAAGGAGCCCTGGGGTTATTTTATAACAAATGCTAAAGACCACATCGGACCTCAAGTCCGATGTGGGATGCAGACTCCAACACTCCCCCTCAAGCTAGGTGTACCAAGCTTGGACACATAACGAAAAAAACAAAGCAAGCAACAGGCTGCAAACACTCCCCCTCAAGCTGGACATACCCAGCTTGATTACAGAACAAGACGAAACAGAATAAAAGAAGAAAAAAAACTGCAAGACTACTGCTCCCCCTCACAATCGCAGCTCCCCCTCACGATGATGGATGGATGATGTCGCGGGCGCAGCAAAAGAAACCACTCAGACCGGCCGTTTGACGGAGCGCCAGAAATGCCGCACTAGTGGGGCCGGTCGATGAAACGCCGGGAAATCCAAACTAGCACCGGGAAAACCGCACTTGCGGGGCCGGCGACGGGAGGCGGGGATTCCGTAGAATTGTTGCGGGATCTGGCGGCACCAAAGGACTCGAATTCAAGGTGGTTGAGTTGCTGCGCCACGGTGGAGGAAGTGCGAAGGCATGTGCCAGCGGACAAGGAGGCGGCTGCCGGGAGTCGTCAAGAGATGTCGGCGAGGCGAGGATTCCGCAGGAGGTGTCGGAGATCCGAAACTGGAAGCAGGGCAGCCGCTAGGAGGAGGTCGGCATGGAGGGAGCAGCGGAAGAGACGGGAGCCGCTGGACGTCACAGGGCAGAGCGAAGCCGCAGGAGGCGCAACGATTTGAGGTGAGCGCAGGGGGTCGCCTGGATGAGGGAGCAGGACAGCGGGAGGGGACGCTGGGGACGCCTAGAAAATCAAAGAGGAGTCGCGGCCGTCTGGAGCGGGAGCCGCGCAGAGCGGAGGAGGCGGGGCAGGCTGCATGGGAGGGGCGTCGTGAGTCACGCGGGGAGAGGCATGCTGCATGGGAGAAGCGTCGTGAGTCGCGCAGGGAGAGGCATGCTGCATGGGAGAAGCGTCGTGAGTCGCACGGGGAGAGGCACCGCTGGAGGGCCGCGACCGTGAGGTGTTGTCAACGGGAATCTCGCACAGGAGGCGGAGCCGGGAGAAGCAGAGGCGCTGGGAGAATCGCGAGGAGGCGCGCCGGGATTCCGTCGCGGGAGTCTTGACAGGAGGGAGCCGCGACTCAACGCGGCGGACGGGATCGCGACGAGAGGCGGAGCCGGGCAGATCGCCGGGGAAGGCGTAGCAGGAGTCTGGATCGAGAGGGAGGTGGCGCCGGAAGCCGCTTGAACGGGAGGGCGTGCGCATGGAGGACGGGAGTTGCGCGCATGGAGGACGGGAAGAGCGAGTCGGGCGGGAGCCGGAAGCCGCCAGGCGGGACGCCGTCGGGAAGAGGGGACGCTCCGCAGGAAGAGGCGCCATCGACTGGAGAACCGGGGAGACGCCCGCCGGTCGGGATCCATCGGGGAGAGACGCGCCGGCATGGAGGGCCGCCGAGGGAAACGAGCCCGGAGGGGGGTTCCACCAGAAGAGATCCGCCGACAGGGATAAAAAAAGAGCCCGGAGGGGCGGCGGAATAAAGTAAACCCAGCCCTACATGAGTGGGGCCGCCGCCCCTCACGGGGAGAAACACTAGAGGGTGATGGGAAAAAAAATAGACGAGGAGGATTCGGGATTAATTTCCCTGTGATACCATGTTGAATGGGAAAATAGGAGAAACTGAACCCCTCAAGGTGTTCTCTCTAAAGGAGCCCTTCGGATGTGTGACAGACGCTGAAGAATGTCGGAGACCCGAGCCAAGTTGTTGGTCTCGGAAAACATGATAGTCAAGGAATCCCAGAGTTCCTTGACAGTATTAGTAGTCCGGGTAACATCCTTTACCGAGCGGTCCATGGAATTGACCAGTAAAGCGAATATCCTATTATCCGTAAGTTGCTAAGATCAGAATTTAGGGTCAGTCGATGCAGGTGGAGGTTTCTCAAGATTAGAATCAAGGTCCATACCTCGCAGGGACATCAATACGGTCTTCCGCCAGATGGAGAAGTTGGATGCATCCAACCGATCATCGACGAGTCGGGTGGAGGCGGTGATTAGTGGAGGCAGAGCCGAGGAAGCGTCCATGGCGGAGGGGAAGGCGCCGCGCTGGATCAATTCGCTGCCGGTAGGACCTGCCGGAGCCGGAGGGAGCCGGTCTGCCTGGAAGGAGCCGCCTGGACAGGTCCGCCGGGAGGGAGCTGGGCTGCCTACAGGGAGCCGTCTGGATCGGTTTGCGGGAGGGAGTCGGACGAGTGCGCTGGGAGGGCGAGGCCGGCGCGTGAGGAAGCGGCGCAGGACGGGAGTCGTCGGACGAAGCAGGCGCGCCGCATGGAGGGAGGGCGATTGCCTGGAGAAGCGGAAGCCGACAGGTGCGGGAGCCGGCGGATTCGAGAGTCGGCAGGAGCGGAGCAGGCAGTTGCGGGAGCCGACAAGTGCGGAGCCGACAGGTGCGGGAGCCGGAAACGGCCGCGACGAAGGGTCGCGCTCGGGAGGAGCCGTGACGAAGGGTCGCGCAGGATGCGCCGGGGAAGAAGGGTGCAGGAACGCACCAGGGAGGTGGGGCTGGACTGTGCCGGGAAGCCGCTAGAGAGGGCGGGCCGGTCTGTGCCGGGAGACCGCGAGAGAGGTGTGGCCGGTTAGTGCTGGGAGGAAGGGTCGGGATTAAGTTCCCTCTGATACCATGTAGAATGATAAAATGAGAGAGACCTGAACCCCCAAGGTGTTCTCTCTAAAGGAGCCCTTGGGGTTATTTTATAACAAATGCTAAAGACCACACCGGACCTCAAGTCCGATGTGGGATGCAGACTCCAACACATATCATACAATGATAAATAATGTATGAAAAATACCAAACCGAGATGACGTATCTCTTTAGCTCCAAATTTCCATCAATGTGTTGAATCTTCAATGAACTTCATGCAGCGATGAACACTTGCAATTCTCTTTTTTCTCTTAAGCTTTTCCATTGTTGCGCACAAGAGTCACACCTCCCAAGTTGTCATTCCAGACATGTATATGTTGGATCCATTGTTATGTAAAAATGAGAGAGGGTGGAAATAGAAGTGAACTGTGTATATTGAAGTAGCAGCAAATCACAGTAGCAGAATTACAGCAGAAAACACAGCAGAAATATAGGAAAATACAGTAGGGTGGTAGGGGAAGGAGAGGAAGGGAAAAAGAAGAAGTAACCCACAGGAGAAGACCACCCTCCTGAGAGCCCAGCCGAGACCACCGGCGAACCTGCTGCCAAGCAATTGCTAAAATGATTCGTGCCCATCCCAGTCCCCTGCTGCCCATTTTAATACCCCACCAGCTCACTGCTACAGCTGACACTTCAATACAAAATACAATACTGCCCCTAACCAACTAGCAAACTCTAACAAACTAACAAACTAACAAACAATAATTCTCTAACAAACTAACAAACATCCCAGCCAATAACAGCTGGCAACTGCCCACACATGTGCATCCCCTTTATTCCTAACAATTCCCTCCCACCTAAAAACCACCTTGTCCTCAAGGTGGAACAAACTCAACCTTTGCTCGGCTGTGCATTGGGACAGCAGCACCCGATGATGGCTTTGGTGGAGGCCTCAGTATCATTGCATCTTTATTGGAAATCCGCAACACACTTGGGCAAATTAAGACAGTTAGTGCAAGTGGTCCGTATTCCTCTTTGTCCTTCGGTCCCCAACAACTAGTACAGGATACTCTAGTTGTTGTGCAGCGCAATAGGTCTTCATTTCACCATAAATCTCATCCAACCCCTCAAGCACAATGTTCACTTCTTTAGGCTGTTTTGGTTGTCCAGCAGCTATAGCAGTTTTCCATACACAAAATTCAGCGCCAATTGCATGCGGGTGACAGTCTAAAACAGTCCCCACAGCTTGTGTAAAAACTTTAATGGGCTCCGAAACCGATTTCCCGTAGGCAGCACCAGCGAAATTATGTACCTTGGCCTTCAGAAGTGAGAAGTTAGCAGCAGCATTTGAAACATAATATAGCTTCGTCCGGTGCAATGGTTTTTGTACCATTTTACCCCTTTTTCTGTCACCAGCATCCCATGGAATGCCAACCGGCTTCAATCTTTCTTCAACATGATCCTCATAGGAAGAGGTTAACAGCCAACTGAACAAATTAGAGCAATCAAAGTAGAGGGAGAACTGCTGGCCACATTTAATTGCGGCTGAATAAGAAATAAGTAGGCCAAAAAAATGATCCCTTGCATCCCAACTGAAGCCCAATATCATCGTGATCCACACCTCTCCAATTAAAATAGGTGGATAATGTTTCCAATACAATAAAACGTTGTAACCACAAGCTCCTGATTCTGCTCCGTCTAAGAATATTCCCAAAATGCACATATAAACAAACCTGAAACCACCTACTCCAAAGCTGTTTGAAGGAGCAAAATATTTTGTGACAACCCTTGGTGGTGGCTTTGGTGGTGGCCTAAGTAGCGGTGAAACTTTATTTTCTATTTCCCCTTCCGGCCAAGCAACTCTGTAATCAACCAGCTCCTCATGTTTTTCACATCCGTCCTTTTCCCGACCTCTCTGGAGACCCCTTAAGCTTAATACTGCTTCTTCCACCTCCTCGGGATCAACGATCTTCACCACTTGTTCGTCATGTTCTGAACCAGACGCAAGCCAGTTCATACTGCTCATAAGTGGCCGTGTTCGCATTACCTGATGGACATTTTTTTGCATCACACGAACAGACGTTAGTTGCACAACCTCTTCGTTCTCTCGGCACACAGGTTCGAGAGGCAAAACACTCAATCCTGCTTCTCCGGTCTCTTCTGTTTGTGCAAGTTGCGTCTCAATCTGCACCTTGAAATTTCTTCCTGGTTCATCATCGCCTGCACACAGAAAATGAATTTCCACCTCTGGTTGTTCCAGAATAGACGTATACTGCTTAGATTGCCAAACCTGCTCTTCCACTTCAGAAATCAAATATGTAATCTCCTCAACAGGCTGTACCAATTTAGATTCAATTTGCTCCACAAAAACAGCCTCTCGAAGCCCTTTTAAAAACCGTTGTGGATCTCCCTTTGTTGCCTTTCCATACCTTTTAATCATCGCCGGTTTCAACTGTTCCCATGACATTCCGGGATTAGCTTTCAGCCATGATAAGAACCAGTATAGAGTTGAGTTCACCATACAAAGCTGTGACCAGTGTACTTTCATGTCTTCCGACGTCTTGTTGATCAAAAAATAAGCTTTTGTTTCAATGATCCAACCAAGTGGATCCTCTCCAGTAAAGTCAGGTAACTTAACTCTCTTGGTCACACCTCTCGTCTGCTTCTGCAACAGTGTCTGTATCGCACATAGTTGTCTCGTGTATTCAGCTCCCCCCCAATCGAAAACTTCGTCGGATGATCGTGCTTCAAGCTCACAACTGAGCAATCTGTGCATCTGACCAGTTTGCTCTGAAAAAACAGCCATCTGCTCCAATGTCTCCATCCCGTGCGTCAACCAACAGCAGCACTATCGAAAAATAACCTGCAAACTGAAATTTTATTTTTATTTTTATTTTTTTTTATTTGTCGTCCGTCTTCAGCACCACGGGCTTTCCACGGTTCTCTCTTTTTTTGTGTTCTTTCTCGTCTGTCTTTAGCGGGAGCGTTTCCACCTTTTTTCTCCCTTCTTTCCTCTCTTTTCCGTCCGTCAACAACTTTTTACGTCGGTTAGGCACTGCGGCCTGAAAGCTCTCTCAGTCGCGAACCTCTCTCTCGCACGGACTACCCTGCGTCGGCTTTCGGTTTTTGTCCAGCAACGAACAGAAAACAAATTCGGGCAGCACTCCTTGCGCGGCACTCGCCTGCTGCGGTTCCTCCTCCACGACCATTCTCTTCCGAAATGCGTTACCCTAGCAGCGATCGTCCTGCTCTCGCATCTCCAGCTCTGGTCGCCTCCAGCGTTCGGAACGCTTACCACAGCAAAACGATCTCCCTCGCGCGACTGCAGACAAGAAAACGAGTCGACCTCTCGCGTCTCCAGCAGCGTACGCAGCTCCAGTTGGATCTTCGACCAGCTCCAGCGTTCGTCTGCTCCGAACTTCTTTTTTTTTTCTTTTTTTTTTATATTCAACCACGTTAGACTCTCCTTCCGCAAATATTTTCCAGGTGTCCGAGCCTCCCTGCGCAGCAACAACGTTCCTCTTCTTCTTCTTTTTTTTTTCCTTGCTGCTACGATTTTTCAGCAGCGATCCTCCTCACCTCCAGCGTGCGATCAATCCTCTCGCACGGCACTCCCCAGCGGAGTCACCAAATTGTTATGTAAAAATGAGAGAGGGTGGAAATAGAAGTGAACTGTGTATATTGAAGTAGCAGCAAATCACTGTAGCAGAATTACAGCAGAAAACAGAGCAAAAAACACAGCAGAAATATAGGAAAATACAGTAGGGTGGTAGGGGAAGGAGAGGAAGGGAAAAAGAAGAAGTAACCCGCAGGAGAAGACCACCCTCCTGAGAGCCCAGCCGAGACCACCGGCGAACCTGCTGCCAAGCAATTGCTAAAATGATTCGTGCCCATCCCAGTCCCCTGCTGCCCATTTTAATACCCCACCAGCTCACTGCTACAGCTGACACTTCAATACAAAATACAATACTGCCCCTAACCAACTAGCAAACTCTAACAAACTAACAAACAATAATTCTCTAACAAACTAACAAACATCCCAGCCAATAACAGCTGGCAACTTCCCACACATGTGCATCCCCTTTATTCCTAACATCCATGATCCAATAATATCATCGTTTTGATAAGAACATTATTTATTCACAATTCTTGCTAAGAGTTGGTTTCGGTTAAGTTTATTTATATTTTAGCTATTGGTTATGTACTACGTTGAATGCGTTGGAACGTCACACAGTGACAGAATCAACGGAGCATGCATCAGAGTGTTATCAGCTACAGGAGATCACCTCATTTTTCCAGCAGCCAACGCCCCTCCCACCCTCATGCTTCATCCTCCAAGTTAGGATCTCTTCTGTTCATGACCAAATCAGAGTGTTATCAGTTACAGGAGATCGCCTCAGGTAAGGCGAACACTTTGTGATCTATTCACTGTTTCTTCCACTGTTTCAGTGTGTTCTGTCATTTATGCCCTAAATTGTGGGTTTTGTCGGATTTTACGATTCTTACCGATTAAAGTCGAATCAACTAGAGATATTCATTGAGTGGGCTTCTATTGAACTAAGGTAGGTGGTCCCTAACCATTCCCAATGGTTTATGCATGTTTTATGCGATGTGTGATGCGCGGTCTCGCCGCCCATGTGTGATTGACCTGAAATTGAACTATATTGTTTTCCCTTGACTCGTATGAGTTGGGAAAGGACGTCTAGGGCCACAATTGACCATTTGCTTACTATAACTTGATGCCATGGCCGTCGATTGCCTTGTTCTTGAATTAAAGTTTGATGAATCATATACTCGGAACCCAATAGAGGTTTCCTTTGAGTTATGTTATAATGTATAAGACCTTGATTAGGTGCCTTGAGCCTCCTTGAACATGAGAGAGGTGTGCAATTGAGAGAGGCCAACTTGAGGCTTGACCCTAGGACTTTTGAGTTACCCTAAAGCCCTTCTTGATTTGTTTGGACAGAATATAGGGTGAGGGTTCCTTCCCCCTCTAACTTGTTGAAACCGGGTAGGTGATGCCTTGCCTATGATTATGAATATGGGTCAAATATGAGGGAACCGACCTAGCTTATATTTAAAAGTGAGTTGGACGATATGCCAACCTTAACGTGAATTGCTTAGGTTATAATTGCCAGGTTGTTAATTATGCCTCAATGTGATTTTGATTATGTATATAGAACATTATGGCTGTTAGGCTATTAATGCATTGTGTTAGGACAAAATTCCCATTTGTGATATGTTGTTTATGATGAGGGATGTGATGCTCATTATATGGTATGCTCATGACCGGGATGTGTAGCGCAACCTCCGTTGTTAAGGTATGTCTTTTACTTAATTTTAAGTCCTTGGTTTGATTTCAGACCTCTATTGAATTTTGTTTTGAGCCATGATAACAGTCACTTGTAGGCGGCCTACGGTGGGCCGAGATATGTGATATGCCATGATATGGCAAGGTTGGCCCTGAGGGATTGGATACGTACAATGTTACAGGATGAAATGGCCTTGAGGGTCCGGATGTGTTTGTGTGATGTGCACAGTTAACCTTGGGAGAGGTTGGGATTCCATGACGTGTTATGAGTGTGCTACTCGTTCCTAAGGTACCTATAACACACCTAGAAAAATGAGGCTTAAAAGGCTAAATATCACTACTCATGTCAATAAAGTGCACCTTTTTTTTCAAGATTCTACCTTATTAAAACTCCGCAGCTAAGCATATTTGGCCTGAAGTAATGTCAGGATGGGTGACCTCCTGAGAAATCACAGAGTGTGTGAGTGAGGACAAAAGTACACTGAAAGAACATGTGTTGGCCTGTGCGGACAGTTATTAGTCGGATAAGTGACCCCGATTGGTAATAGTTTGTGATGTGCTGATAAAGCAACCAAGGTATTACAGGAAACCTTTGGGATCAAATGACTAGGTTCATGGCCCGGAGAGGTTGGGTTGTGACAAATGGTATCAAAGTCAATACTCAACCAGAAGTGCAGAGGCATTGCCTGAGTTTGAGGTATGGAGTCCACAATGAGGGCGTTGTGCTTTAAAGGGGGGAGAGTATAACACCCTTGAAAAAGTGAGGCTTAAAAGAAAAAATGTCAGTACACATGTCAACAAGGTACATCTTTCTTTTCAAGAGCCTACTTGATTAAAAATCCATAGTTAAGCATGCTTAGTCTGAAGTAGTGTCAGGATAGGTGACATCTTGGGAAGTCTCCTAGGGTGTGTGTAAATGAGAACAAAAGAAAACTGAAAGAACATTTGTTGGCCTGTGGGAACAGTCATTAATCGGATAAGTGAACCTGATTGGTAATAGCCTGTGGTGTGCTGGTAAGACAACCAAGGTATTACAGGAAACCCTTGGGGTCAGATGGTCAGGTTCATGGCCAAGGGAGGTCAGGTCGTGACAATACCAGCATTGGCTAAAGCGGGTATGAATCGTTTGGGTGATTGGGCTGCACTTACACTTATATTGAATTACTAAAATTGATCGCAATCAAATCATTTTGGCTTTACACTAATATATATATTCATATGTTGACTCCTTGAGCTGGTAGGGGTTGCAGTGATTTCAACTGAGGATTATATTCTAAGTTACTGTACGTACACACCTCATGTGCGTACAGATTGCATGCATGGCATTTTAGGTAAAGACAAGGGGCCTCCGTAGCTGGGAGTTGGTGTCTGGAGACGCTTTAAAGCTTAGTTCATGGGCTTGTGGAGTTGAGGAGTGAGCTATTTTGCACTTTTATCATCTTTTTAGTTGTGTTGCCTATGTTTTTGCATGTATGCCTTACCTTTGAGTCATGTTTGACTCCATGACGTACATGGGGATGTTGGGACATTATTTTGATCTTACTGAGTTATTGATATCTTTTGTTGTTTATTGATATTGTGATTCTTATTATCTATTTGTTTGATGCGATAGACTATAGAGGGTAAATCGCTCCCCAAGTGATATCTCAAACCCTCAGTGCTAGTTGTCAATCTCTGCTGATTGGGGAGTGCACTTGAGTCTAGGTGGCATTTCGCCTCAGTGGTGTGGTCGTACCGGGACGGGACGTTACAAAATGGTATCAAAATCATTCTTTTTTGGAGTCTTGATATTTGGGTTGTGGTAAAGTGGAGATTAGGAGACAGGACTTGGAATGGAAGCTATGCGTGGGTGCCTAACTAGCACAACTATAGAGGAAGTCTAAATTTTCGAGAAAGTACGGGATTGTATTTGCGAGATTCACTAGCAAGATTTTAGGGGATGATACTCACTTGATTGAGGGTGAGTAGTGAGATATTCATGCACCATATTGTCACACAGTAGCATGGCATACATTTGAGTGTTCATGTGATTGTGTTTGAGTTTTGAATTGATTTGGTAGTTGATTTAAGCTAAATAACTCAATTTTTGATTATCTAATTGGTGTATCACTGAGTAGGTAAATAATAATGAGTTTCTTAACTAAAATCGAATTGACGTGTTCAATGATGTTGTGTAATTTTGTTTAGAATGGTGATTGATTTGTGGTAATGAGATGCAAATTGGTTATCAAAAGGAATTCCATGTGTTATAATGACTACGTTAATAATAATGAGTTGCTTAACTTATTGTGATGTGTTCATGTTACGGCCTCCTTTATGTTGGGACCTTGTTGTGTATTATTATGGATGAGGTACCATTTATAAAATGAGTTGGATCATTTACATTGATTATGACTTGTTTGGATGTTTATTGTTATGTCATGTTTTGTTTGTTTCTTTATTTAAAAGTGTTTACTTTATATGCAGGGAGGTTCAATGTATGGACGTACCATGTCAGATTCTCAGTTAGTTTTCGCCGCTTAGTTTTCGCCGCTTACCATAGATATCTGAGGGTGAAATCGTTCCTAAATGTGTATTTTTTAGGCTCAGATACTAGTTGACGGATCGGTCATGGTAATGTGTCAGGTCGACCCAGGTCGGTTCATTATACACATGCACAACATGTCGGTCCTCTCAGCATTCTCATCTCGCTCGTCAAGCGTCCATTAGGGTCCTTCAAATCCATCACGATCTCTGCTCATTGGCACCAAGCCTCGTCCAACACCCCCACGGTGTTCTATCACCCCGTGGGCTTCATTTGACCCAAACCTTAGGAGGCCAATCCACACCCTCTACCAATTCCAGCATCACATTCGGTCCCACTGACCAAGGACTGTCTCAAGTCACTTGCTTCAAACTCTAGGCATCCCTACGCAAGGTCATCAACGTATCCCACGACCCTCACTCGGGCCCCTACTCGCATCTCCCAAGGGAGAGCTCTCAAGCCTACACCAAGCAACGAAGGACTTATCTTGCTCATAACGCACACTAAATCCCAATCCACCCTTAAGGGGGTGTTTCCTATCATGCGTGAGACGTCTGGGTGTCTCACCCGCCACCACTAGGCCTAAGTCTCTCATGCTAGCCCAACTAGCAAAAGAGAACCATCCTGGGCAACCCACAACTCATTTCGAGCACCGAAACATGCCCTGGGCCCTTCATCAACTCAGCTACCATCTTTGCCCCCAAGCAACATAATCGTCGGGTGATTTCAATTAAACAGAAGTGCTAAAAAGCACTTATTCCATGTCTAGGAGGCTCAATGTCATCTTATCTCTTTCTCTAGGGCGTTCTCAGTCCCTATCCCTTTATTCGGTCTCATGTAACATGCAGGCATGCACACTCATGCATAAACAAACATATGATTTTGTAAGGGACCACCTGCCTCCATATAGGAGTTACCACCCATGCCATGCTCTGCACGCCCACAACCAAGCCCCTCATGCCTCGTCCAAGCTCATATCATCACCCGAGCTCTTATCTCAAGGCAAAACATCCAAATAATTAATTATAACAATTTATAATTAATTATTCAACTTAATCCAAAGAGGCATAATCACCAAAAACTCACTGGGCAACGCCGCATCACCGAAACCACACGAAACCCTATGCATTCACTATCTCGGAACATCCACTAGCCATGTCGAGCAAAAGCCTCATTCTTACAGGACGATTCCACCATCTTTCGGTGGAATCATCAAAAAAACTCTGTCTGGAAAAACCCAGGTTAACAGCTAACAAAGGAGGAGAACGGAGGAAATGAGTGGAGAAACATACCTCAAATTCGTCGTGGAATTGCCAAGAAATCACCCCTCTGAGGGGGATTGAACGGGAGGAGAAGGGGGAGAGCCGAACTTGAAAAGACGGCTTTGCCCTCTTAAAAAAAAACAGGACGGAAGGCACCTTGCGGCATGGCCATAGGGGTAACGGCGCAAAGACCCTCCCTCGGCCTCCGGCTGCGGCGCAACATAGGGCTCTATGGCGCAACCATCCTCCGAGGGCAACCTGATGTTCCTGGCTCCCACACACCCTCCACAGTGCAGCCCACCCGTTACGACTCAACGCTTCCCCCTCAAGCACCCTCACAACGCAGCCTAGGCTACACAAAGCAACACTCCTTGCGGCACCGCCCGACTCCCCTGCCACGCGGGAGTCACCCACGCCACAACCCACCCACTGTAGCGTGTTTTCCCTTTGTGGAAATTCAACTCACGCCACGCTGCAATGCCCCATAGTTGCGGTGTCGCCTGTCGCCTACAGAAGAACTTCAAAGCAAGGTCATCCCAACCCTACTACAACACACAACCAAGCGACTAGAACATCTTTCGAACCTCTAACCACATTTAAAAACATCTCCTAGAGATGTTTTAACCCTCAAAATCTCAATCCGAGTCTCAATTCTCTAAACATCCCTTGCTCCAAAACCAAAAATTCTATTTTCTTTGAAAAATAATGACTTGGAAATCCGTGGGTCGTTACAAACTCTCCACTATAGCGTTTCTCGTCCCCGAGAAGCCACAGTGGCCCTCCACCCAACAAACCCAACTTACCTTGATCGTCAATTCATAGATAACTACGTTCTATCCCCAAAAGCTAAATGAGCTTTCGATGTGCAACTCCAAAAATCTGGCGCACCACACACCAAAGAAACATGTTCGTCATTATCGTCAATACCGAGATGGTGCTCAACCGCACCTGTCTATCCCAAGACACCGAAACGTCGTCAATCAATCATCTTCAAGCTTATGGTGCTTCCCACCATAAGACTTCGCTCGCAAAAGTTGATTCCAAGTCATGGTGCTCCCCATCATACGAATCACCAACCGAGAACGCACTTTGAGTGGTGGTCCATCGACACACTCGATGCGGTTTTCAGCTCACCAACCCCAATTCTGTTGCGGAACCATCGGGAGTCGCAATGACAGAAACGAGAAACGAAAGAAAATGCAGAAGAAAAACGGAAAGCACACAAAACACACAAATTTACGTGGTTCGGGAATAATCCCTACGTCCACGAAGAGGCAGAATTATCACTATAATCGGGAGCACAAATTACAGAGTTTTTCCAGGTTAGAAACCCTAGCCCAGAATGGGCTATATATGGAGAAAACGATCCACTGTTCCGAACAGAAAGTCCGCGTCGCTACAGTGAAAGGCGGTCACCTTTGTCAAAAGTGCTACAGTGGCTGTCGGCTGGAAGTCAAAAGTGCTACAGTATAGTTAACTCTGAAGTCCGCACTGCTATAGTGTCTGTCGGTGTCGGTCGGTCAGCTCTGCTACAATAGCCAAAAAATTGGGTCGGGGGCGCGTTGCCCCCTGCAACCCCCAACGAGCTCACCGCGGAGCTCGACCTGCGACAGTTGTGGGCCACAAGCATCCGGCCCAACCAGATCGGGCTACACCAATCAAACAAATTCAACACCGAAACACTAATCGGTCCTCCTCTGGCGACTGCCCTGAAAACATTCGGTTTCACCCGTCGGCGCGTCATCACATCTCCCGATCATAATGCCTTAATTCCTGAAGGCATCCCCAGATCGTCCAACATTCACACTGAAATCCGGTAATTGGATCCTCAACCAACCTCAATAGTCATCATACTCTCCACGAGCACCAACGCATCTCGTATTCGACTCACTTTCGAATCACATCAAATCTGTCCCAAGCCCGATGCCAACACATGAACTACATCCAGCACCGCATCTGAATCCCAAATCTGGTGCTTTCCAAGGAATTAGATAATATCGGATCTTCCCCTGCACGGCATCCCGGTGTCATCACAATTGTCCACCAACCGATCTCAATGCATCCACAACCCTTCTTACACGAAGGGTCGTACCTCTATGACCGATTCGACGCTCTCCACCATGAGAGTATCCTTATCGCCGCTCCTTCAAACCAAAACCCGATCCCCACAGCCCACATCATGTCCAATAAAGAATGTAATGACTAGACATGACCAACCCGCTCATACCCAAGTGTCAACACGAAACATCAATCGCTACCCGCACCCGGCTCACCAGGAACGTCATCTTTGGCGACCGCCACATCCACGCGCGACAAGGGTTACACCCTTCAAAAGTGAATGGTTCGCTCCCCATCATATAGCTTCGCTTACACTGCTCTTTGAACGCAACGCCCGACGGATCTGATTAATACATGCATGTCACTCTTTTCGAGCCATGTTCACCCATCCTGGCAACCCCTGTGAAGGCACAAGCTCGGATCGACCGTACCAAAGTACCTTGATCCCTCTCTGATGTCTCCTCTTACCACAAAGGGACATCTCCTATCGACATCAAAACTCTGGACCACCATGCTCGCAAGCATCTCATTGAATACATCGATCCTCGACCCGCACACGACCCATAACCGATCCACACCCAAGCACCGCGCACACTTTCCCTTACACATCGCATCAAAGCTTCTCTCGAAAATTCATACCAATACACACTCTCCTCCTAGACAGAGTGAATCTCCAAGGACCCTCTCACAAGTTCTTGCTCGTTATCCAACTCGATCTTATTCGAAACGGGTGTACACTCCCGTACCACCCAATCACACAACCCAACTAACGCTCCCATGAGTTGCACCTCATCAAACTCAAGCTCACGCGCCAAAACCACTGATCATGCTCATCTCGCATGTCAATCTCATATAACCAAAGCACTCTTAATGTTATCCTTTCCAACAAGCTCGAGGCATCTCACTCAAGCCAAGCCCACCGTACAATCACCCGTCACTTGGGCGTTGTTCCAAAACCGTGAAGTGTCCATCAACTCTTATGTTGCGCCACTTGAAAGCGCATCCAGAATCAACAGGGCCAGGCATCCAACCAGTCCTTCCCTCACCCGATCTCAATACCAGAAGCACTCTAAGCGCTTCTCATCCCAAGAACCGAAGGCATTTCCACATGCCTTTCCTTAACCCTCACAGGGGTATTCCCGTCCTCAAGCCACCGGCCCACCAAGGGTCACTATATATTCCTTGCACAGAGGGACTTATAGACGTCATCGGAGAACGTCTCGCCATAAGATTCACATGACCTACCATCAGAGGAAAATACCATGGTTCAACTGAGTAGAATGTCACCAACAAGTTATATGAGAAAACATCATATGAGTTGTTATTGACACTTTAAACAACTAAACCCCATGCCATCAGTGAAATTAATCACATACAAGCACATGTATGTCATGTGAAGCCTACGTGTCAAAAATGATGCATGAAGACGCCTCTTGCCACTACGGATCAAGAATCAAACCGACAAAATAACAATTTTAGGTAAACACATCATATTTCAATCAAAATCTCAACCCAATAACGAAAATGAAAAATAGTAATCTCATACCCTTGGTAACCTAGACTTCCCACCGGAAAGGTGTTCATGACTCACCAGTGCGAGGTCCATCACAAACTCTAACACGTCTCTATTCTCTTTCTACCATACCTCAAATAATAAGGCAAAGAAAAAGACACTCTGATACAACTTTGTAACGCCCCGACTTGAGACCACTCACTAGTGACCCGGCCGGTGCATCATGTGACCTCAGGCGTGTCATCGAGTACGCCAAAGGCTACTGACTAGCGATGATGGCCAAAATCATACATTGGGGAGACTATGCCCTCGAATCAGAGTAAAACAAACGGAAATAACTAAACATCCCCAGCAAACATCAGAGTACGTAGAAGCAACAAATATATCCATGCTATAACAAAATGAAATGCAGCATACTGCCATACATCACAACTGATCACCCACTGGGCCAATCACACATAAACGAAATATAAAAAATAAATAAATACGCAACAGACTCTACTGTCATCCCCGAGCCTCACCACAATCCCCGTCTCCAATACCCATCGAGCTATCTCAGCCCGATCCACCACACACCCTGTGCCCTAACCTGTAAGCAAACATAAGATCTGCACGCGCACCAAAGTACTCGTGCAGGGTGTGAAAAATACATCTCAATAGGGTCTCACCAAGGGACCCTAGTATACATCATCATATATGTGTATGCATGAGGAAAATTAATGATAAAGAAACACACACACATGCGCGTCGGAACGTTGTGTGCAGACCAAGCCGCCACGAATCCATGCGTGTCGGGTTATTGTGTGCCAACCAGGTCACCATGGAATCCGATCATACCTGCTTCGACCTAAGCTGAAATCTAGTCACCCTGTGTCATAGACCCCGATCCATACCCGAAGACTCAGGGAAAGGGGCCACCAAGCCTCAACCGCTACCCGAAAGTGCAGGGAAGGGTCCTGCATCCAAGTCCTGGACTTTCTCACTCAAAATGAGGCCAACTTCCACATCTTGACCACTACCTTATCAATCATGGTAAACCTTGTACCACATCTCGCTTCACATCACAAACTAGACCAACCTTCTCACTCAAGGTGGCCCATGTCAACATCTTCTCACTCAAGATGAGGCCATTATCCCAACCATTACCTTATCACTCAAGGTAGGATCCGATGACACATAACAAACTGGACCCACCTCACTCAAGGCGGTCCATGCTAATACCTTCTCACTCTTGGTAAGAGTCATTATCCGGACCACTACCTTATCACTCAAGGTAGGGTCCTATATCACATCGCAATCCGACCACTATCTTATCACTCAAGGTAGGGTCTCGCCAACACCTTATCACTCAAGGTGAGGCCGGACCTCGGGATCCGTCGTCGACCATGCCGAGATCCGTCGCCCATCGCACACGGTCAACAACACGCATGCAACAACAAACAAGGCACGTAACTCATCCCACAAGCTCACCAGCTCATCAAGGGGCACTAGTCACTTGGGACCTAGCCCCACGTCCCACAGCACGCCTTAGCGTCTATCAAGCCTCACAGGCCCATCTCCTCAAGACTATTCTGGTCACACATGCACAACATGCCGATCCTCTCAACAATCTCGCCTTGCCCATCGGGCATCCACTAGGGTCCTTCAGACCCGTCCCGGTCTCTGCTCATCGGCACCAAGCCCTGTTTAACGCCCCCACGGTGTTCCCTCAGCCAGTAGGCTTCATCTAACACAGACCTCAGGAGGTTGGTCTACATCCTCTACCAATTCCCGCATCACGCTCGGTCTCGTTAACCAAGGACCGTCCCAAGCCACTCGCTTCAAGCCCTAGGCATCCCTATGTTAGGACATTGACCTATCCCACGACCCTCACTCAGGTCCCCTCTTGCATCTCCCAGGGGAGAGCTCTCAAGCTTACACAAAGCCCCAGAGGACTTATCCTGCTAATAGCGCACACCAAATCACCCTCAAGGGGGGGTGTTTCCTGTCATGCGTGAGACGTCTGGTCGTCTCACCCGCCACCACTAGGCCTAAGCCTCTCATGTCTGCCCAACTATCCCTAGGGAACCATCCTAGGCTACCCACAACTCATTTCGATCCTTGGGACCTACCACAAGCCCCCATCAACTCAACCATCATCTTTGCACCCAGGCGACATTATCGGCAAGCGATCTCAATTTACTTCGGTTGAAGAGCACTTATTTCATGTCTAGGAGGCTCAATGTCACCGTATCTCTTTCTTTAGGGCACTCTTGATCCTATCTCTTTACCCAATCCCATGAGTAAAACTCCATGCCTTTCTAGATTGTAAAATTTAGAAGGAATTTGAATTTTTTGCTCCAGAGCAGGGGTCGTTTTGAAAATCGGGATTCGGATCGAGAATTCGAATGTTGGGATAGCTGCAGATGATGTTTTTGGATGAGGAACAAGACCCGATTGACGTCTCAAGTGCTCAAGAGGGTGTCGGAGCAAGGCCTGGGGCCTTGTTGAAATTTTTCTACCGTTGCAGGTCACACCGTGAACCCTTGGTCGTGTCGCAAAGAACTGCAGTAAGGCAGTCGCGACGCGTAGCAAGAGGCGTCGTGCCGTGAGGGAGGGAGGCGGTGCCGCCTCCTCTGTTGAGGAGTGCTTCGTGTTGCGACCCCTGGTCGCACCACGATGATGTCGAGGCAGGGGATGGCCCCTCTGCCTGGGGTGTTACTGTCGTGACCCCTGGTTGCGTCGTGGTACTTTCGGATGAGGGGGCATGTCGCGCCGCGACCCCTATGGTCACGCCATGACCAGCGCCCAAGTATTTCTCAAGTAGGGGTGGTCTCGACTTTTCATCGTCCGGTCCTTCGGGTTTTTGGGGACCAAGGGTGTCTGAGAGGCCATTATCAGCCAGCTCTCCCCCTCCCCCCTTTCTCCCATGGAGCTTATTTTTTGGAATGGTTATTTTTATGGCTTTGGCTTCCACTTATGAACTGTTTAAGTTTGTTACTTACCTTCTTGCCCTGAAAGTTCAATGCTTACTTTCATGTGGTTTACTTTCAGTTGTTTCTCTTTTATGGTTTATGATGCTGCTTTCCGTCTTCTTATATGTGTGTGTTTCAAGTGAGTTGTTTTCATTAACGTTTCCAAGAAAAATGTCGCTACATGAAAAAGGCTCTTGGATTTGAAATGGTTTCCTTTCTTTAAGTGTCACTTTCTTTAAGAAACGTTTTGAAGCTTGTTTTCGGGATTTGAATGGGCAACTGTAGTTTCAAAATCAAATGGATTTCTAAGTTGGTTATATGTGATTGGTTTAAAAATCAAAATGGAAAACTTACTTTTGAGTTGTATTTTCAAACTAGTATGAAAACACTTATTTTTTTAATGATTATGCAAGGGGTGTAGATTTGGCATACCTACCAGACACTCATGCTCATGCCTATATCAACATTTCAAGTTCCGTTCAGGTTCTAGAGGAGTCCGGCATTATGGAATCCTTCCTAGTTGCTCTTGGAACAGGTCCAGTGTTGAGGTTGGATGGTGATCATGGGTCACACGAAGATTTTCAGTTCAGTGTTTAGCTTACCTTTTTTTTTCTTTCGATATCATGTATGTAATGGCCTCTCCGGCCTTTGAGAATACATTATAATTTATGATAAATTCAATGTGTGTGTTTTTTGTTTTTTGTTTTTTTGCGAATACATTATAATTCATGATAGATTCAATGTGTTCCGCCACTTTTAACAGGTTTCGTTAATTCTTATTAAATGATTATTTTTACTTATATTGCTGACAAAAGGTAGCAGTAACTATCATATGATCAATCCTCCAAAATATAAGGTAGTGCAAAAGAATTAATGCGGCCTAAAAAAAAGTGTATATTACCGATACAGGAATACAATGTCTTGGGCATTTGTGTCATTGCCATCAGGTCTTAGCACACTCATGGTGTAAGACTTGATTTTCTTGGACTGAAACATTCAATAGAATCAAATGTCACTGCATCACATGAGAACAGTGAAACATAGCAAAGCAGATTCATAATGAAAGAAAATACCTGCCTTAACCAGCTTTCATTAAATATTTCAGTAAAGTGTGTGCACACGAGAACCTACATAAAATGTTTTGTCACAAATTATCAAAGGTATTAAACCCACTAAAAGCTCTTATAGTGAATAGAAATGCCTAGAAATATAAGCCATTAACTCCAGTTTTTGATATATTCTGAAAAACATGCCCCCAATAATGGCTAAAAATGTCAATGCATTTATATTATAATTGTTCTATTATAAAGAATAATGTTTTATAATGATTTATTCATACTGTTTTTGCTTTTATGCGTTAAAGAATAACAAAGAAACTATTTTGAACCGTTAAACGAAGTGCTTCCATACACTGGTGATCTACTATTTAAGCACGCAACAGCCGTTGAGGGAAAATTTTAAACCTTGGGCGGATCATCAAATTCAACAAAATGATTTATAGCTCCACCAAGAAGGCCAATGCCATCTGGAATTAAAAGCCAGAGAATCTGTTTGGTAAATAGTGATTAAGAAATTACGAATAACTTGCACATAAAAAAAATAGAAAGCTGATTCAAGCTAAAAATGCAAACCTTCTGTTAGAGTTCCCTTTCCAAATTCATCCAACAAACATAAAGATCGCGCAGAAGCCTGCCTACAAGAGTACCAAGAATCAATATATAAACGACCAGTAAAACAAATGATAAAAAAAAGGTCCAAACAGAAAAAACAATAAAATATAGTAGTCATAAGACCATTGAACAATCCTAAAACACTCAAACTTCAGAATGCTCGGTGATAAATGGCACTTATAGAAAGTAACCAACGTTCCACTCAGGCTTTCGTAATTTACCTAAGCATCATTCCTACTTGATGAAGATCCATCATAAAAGTAGATCGTTCTGCAGTCATAAGCTTGCTTCCCATGGCACAAAATATTCTACAAAACAAATGGGGGGGGGGGGGGATTTAATTTCAAACACGTAACTGCATATTTATGAATATTGTTTAGCTTACAGGAGCCAGACCTATCAGTCAAACCTACAGTTGCAGCATCTGCAGGTACAAAACTCCCAACGTGGGCAAGAAAAACAATTAAAGCTACCTGAAAACAAAATTATCAACATTGAAATCATGATCATTGCGGGAACTGAACAAGTGAACGGGAGCATATAGCCTCCAAGTATGGATCCGCATGTGAACAGACAAGCAGAAAATTGTTGACACAAAAACCACAGCTACTGTCCGTTTTGACTAATAATATCAGCCAATGAATGACTACCTATTTACAGAGAGAAGCAAGTGAAATGTAAAATGGGTCACTCCAAGTAGCTCACCTGCTTTACATAAATACTTTTCCCAGAATAATTGGGACCACTGATGATGTTAACCCTTCCTGAATTGACAAAATATGGGAGACCAATTTAGATTAACCCCATAAAGCATGCCTAGCAAAACACATGAATGCTAGCAAAGAAAGAAACATCAAATTACCATCATAAAAAATCTTGGTGTCATTTGGGATAAAAGTGTCCACTGTCATTTCCTGCAAAACATGTCTAGTAGCCATTTGAAAACGTTGTTACCCTTACGGCTAAACTTGACACCAAGTTAAAAAAATGAGAAGATAGGAAAATATGCACCATTAAACAAACATGTCTGGCAGAGAAAGAGTTGGATAGGGAGATTTGCATGAAAGGGCTCTTATAGTCTCTAGCTAGGTAGTTGTAGTGACCCGGATTTTTGTGTTCTGAACCTTTAAAATATTTCAAATAGTATTTTTGAAATGAGTAGCTGAGCTCGTACAAAGTTTTGAACAGAGCATCAGATGGGGAAACCGACGCTGTTGTTGCGTTCAGAACAAGGGGTTTACTCTAGAAATGGTGTAATTTTAGTTTGTGTCCAGGGTTCCAAGATTACCCATCGCGGGTGTGCGATTAAAAATTAAAATAATTAATTTTTAATCGATTAATATTATATCTACTAGAAATCCTAAATCCCCTTATTTAAACATCTCTATCTCTCTAATCTAGGGTGAGCTGCTATAAACCCTAGAATTAGAAAGGGGAATTGGGAGAGAACCGGAGATCTGACGAACATGCTCTTTGAGGAATCGCCAACACCCGACAGAGGACTGGCTTATTGTATATTGCAAAATAGGAACAAGATTACATGTTGGAGAAGAGGAAGAAGATAGGAAACAGAGTGACTCGAGAGTCCGTTGGGATCTTTCGCCCAAGCCGCAATGGCAGACTCCCTTAATAGAATAATTATTCTCTGCTTGCAGTACCCCCTTCCCCTTTCCTTTTATAGCCATAAGGACCCTACAGCAGATGCCCCATAATATTCCCACGGCCCTACAACATATTCCCCTAGGATATTCCCCTCTAACCACTACCCAACTCCACATGGCCCACACCCAGCTGCCCCCCTACACAAAGTCTTCTTTGTCCCTTCTGGAAAATGTCTTCCAGACTGTCCAGCTGGTCACTATCACTCGTCACCCCTTGAGAACAGTCTTGTCCTCAAGACTAAAGGAATGAAACTAAACGAGGTTGGAAAAGACTGTTTTTCGAAGCCAATCTGCTCATAGCTGGCTAGACGGTATCGTAAACCAAGTTACAAACCAAAGCACTAGGCCCCAATCCGAGGCAAAAATCCATCACCAGACCTGACCACTATACGTACCAGAGGTGGTGCTCCGATATTTCCAGGATAGATGTTTCAATTTGAGCTTGGAGGTACTCCAGAGATTGTCTTCAATCGTATAAACTAGAAAGTCCACAACCATGAGATAGTCATCCGTGAAAAAATCGTCAATTTCTAGTTCCAAAAACGTATCGAGGTGCGAATCAAACCATCGTTTTGCCTCGTTGTTGAGGCCATGAGAACGGGTCTCTTTCTGCAATTTTGTTTTCTCCTCCGGAGTCAAATTTAAAACCCGATGTCGAAGGCTGGTTATTTCTGTAGTGGGAAGCCTTGCCAAACTCGTCGTAGACAATTTGCATCTTTTATGAGAAAAACTCGGGAACGGAAAAATTCCTAAAATTCTGGACTTCCAAGCCCTTACCCAAGGGCCTTAACTGGTGGTCTAGAGCCTTGTAGGCCTCCATATAATTTGTCTGTGAAGAAGTGAGGGCCTGAGTAGCGGCCATTTTATATCCTTTAGATTCTATTCCGGATTCCTTTAAGTCCACATTGTTGTCCCAACCAGTCTTAGTAGCTGTCCTGGGCGACATCAGTTTGGGAAGGTTGGAGCAATACTTGCGGAGTCTGACTGCCTTCCTTGGGAAAAAAGAGAACCAGAGATCCGACGAACATGCTCTTTGACGAATCGCCAATGACACCCAACACGGACGCGATCTGCGCCAACGAACAATCCAAACGCGGGTTAGGACACATTATTTAAATTTTTTGCTTTGTTCTTCATGAAATTCGAATGAAGAATTGTAGTTCTTGATTTATGGTTTTCCAAAGCATGGACCTATAATTTTATTGATTTTGATTATCGATTTTGAACCCCTTTCTTGCGTTCTTCGTCGGCGGCGGGTCCACGCCTGATGAACAGATCCTTGCTTCGGTCACCAACGATCCCGTCAACGATTATTCCTCCTTGTTCCCCCCTATTTTTTCACACATTCGCCGTCGGCCTTCGTCGTGGTTGGGAGTTCGATGATTCTTGGCCCAGATTGGTGCGCGATTGGGATTTGGGTCTACAATCAACGAATTTGGACACGACAACAGAGATCAGGGCGTGCGGAATTGATGAAGGGCAATGGCGGATCAATTAGAGGCGCAACAGCGTGAGATTTTCAGGGCAACGACGCGCAGAAGCGTTGGGGTTGCGTGCGAACCCATTGCAAACCGTTTTTCCAACAAAGGACAGCCGGAAAATGACCACTGCAGACATGGCTACGAAGGCGAGGCCTTCGGCTGCGATTTGGGTCCGAAAATAAGCGAGAACGGCGACAACGACATGATTCCTGAGCAGATGAGGCTTCTGAGTCTGGTTTCGCAATCACATGGTGTGTAGTCCAAAGAACACCCGTCTACCTCCCTCCAAGGCACTAGGGCTATGTAAGAATAAGAATCACACACCGTGTGACTCAATGTCACACGCCATGTAGTTTGCATAGGAATAACTCAGAGTTACTTCTGCGTATGTGAGATTAATGTTGGGCACTATAGTGGTGTACAGTATCAGTCCTATAGCAATCTGCTTGGAGAAAATGAAACTGTTGGGGTTTATCCTGTGGGCCTCTGGTTGGGCTTGAAAGGGAGTGAGTCAGCCCTTTGGGGGGATGGTGGCTTGACCCAATTGGGCCCAAAGGGTGCGTGTGTTTCTTCCTTGTACTTGTACCTCCAACGGTAATGTATAATTATATAATACCGCATTTTTTTTTTTTATAAAAGGTTGAGGGGCAAGCCCTCTTAATTATATAATACCACATGGAAATAGTTGGCGAAACATTAAACTTCTAATGGCAATTACCTTCCATTCTGTATGTCAAGCAAGTTATCTGCAGTTAAAGTTGGCCTCACATAATTGTTTTGATGAGCAATCGTTGCTAATGACAGAAGGCTAAATAAGAAATTCAAAACACTGCATCAGCAACACATCTAAAATAAATGATATCACAAAATCAGATGGGAAACATAGATGATTCCTACCAGTCAAGTTCAGCAGCAAAATTCACAGCCTTAAACAGATGTGCTGAGAACAGTTGTATGTGAGTTACCAAGTCTCTAATGATCACCCTCTCCATGTCTTCAAATGAATATATGAAAATAAAATGTTCAACTAGCATATAAATGTCATTATCACTTTCTCTTTAACTATATTGGCCATTGATGGCACCATTTTGCAATCGTATACATTTTGCACCCACCAATGGGTGAGGACATACAGCAATGTCGGAGCTCTATAAAAAGAACTCAATAAAATGCATATTGAACAAAACACAAGGAAGTGAGATTAGACACAAGCTTGTGCAAAACTAGATACAGAAAAAACTAAATACAGAATTTCAGCCACTTCACAAGAGGCGTGCATGATGAGAAGAGAATGAACAACATACCAAGAATTTTATGGTAGATATCACCCAGAAGGTTGTCCAATTCTCGTGTCTTGGAGGTATGATAGAAGAATCTTTTAACTTCTCCATCCAAATCTGAGAACTAAATTTGACATTTATGCTTTGCTGAATTATATCGATAGTAAACAAAATTTTATTCCAAATCTATCATGGGAAACATCATAAAACTAAAAAATTGAGTAGCTTACCTAATTACTCAAATAGGAATAAATATTTTTGGAATCCTATGTTGAAGAAATATTAAATAAAACTACGCTTGAAATACTACCTTGCTAAGTCACATCTCACATAATCAACAGGTCTTCTGATTGGATCCAAACATGGTGTCAAAGTCCAGACTATATTTGGCCCAAAAAATGGTCCATTTTATATTTGGCCTACTAAAATCCTCTTATCATAAATGGAAAGATCCATATGATGTTTTTCCATGAAAGAGGATGTTGGAATCTCACATAAAAGAAATAACAAATAATACCATGCTTGAAATACCCTGTCAAGTAACTCTTCACATGACAGATCTTTGTTTGTTTGTTTGTTTTGTTTGTTTTTTGATGATCTGTAGACAATAAATTACAATAACTGAACCTTTAGAAGGTGCAAACCCATGCTATGATGCGATATATTTTGGCAAGCTATATTGCCAACCAAAAACAGGTGAACAGAAAATAGGAAGGCCTCTAAGACAGGATGCTCATCATCAATTGAAGACAAAAAAATTGTTCCCAAGCAAACAATTCTACAGATGAAAATGGATGACGTTCGCCATCCATCCCTAATTTTGATGTATATTCTGGCCTCTTGGCAGTCACCCAACTCTTTTTGTTTACCCATTACTCCCCATGTATTCTTTAAATTTTTTAATGATAGTTTCTATTTTTACTCAAAAGGGTGTAAATGTTGTTTCATGGGAATGAGAGCCCCACCCATCAACTACAATGTAAAATAAATGCATGGTTATAGAGAATGAGTTTCGCTTGTCGCAATGATAATTCAGAACTTTTTTGAGTTAATCAGGTGATTTTATAAGAAAAAAACATCAAAATTTCAACTTAGGTCAGCCATTTACTTACTGCAAATTCAAAATCTTGAAGTTCCCCCAGTCCATATTCATCTAGTTCTTCGGCAATGCACAATAAATATCCTATCCATACAAAACCAAAATTTCAAGAAAAGAAATAGAACGGCTCAGATCCAATAATAAATATTAAAAAAAGTCATGCAGATGAAAATGATCTTTATTGCCAACTGACATTAGAAAAAAAAACCTCCTTTTCTATAAAAAAAGCAAAAATATACTTACAAATCGGTCTCACAAGAAAGCAACTATAAATCAATATAAATGAAGAGGCATGCCTAGAAGCCTATATAAGCTAGCACCTCATCAGCTTGATATAAGAGAAAATAAACATCCTCGCAGAGATCAGACAGAAGAATAAGAAAAAATTTCAGGGTGTTTGGCTCCATGGGGAAACGTTGAGCCATTTTTGTAAATATCATACTTGCTTTTTGTTAGAGGATAAGTTGTGTCAAGTCCCACATCGGACTTGACGTAGCATGTAATCTTTTTTATTCATTATAAAATAACCCCAAGGCCTCCCTTAGTGAGACACCTTGATATTCGGTCCACTCTTCCATTTCTACATGGTATCTGAGCGGGTCTAACCCAAACCATCTCGGTCCCGTCTCTCTCCTCCGACTAGGGTTCACTCAAGTTTCCCCTACAAGAGGGGCGGCGGCCCCCGATGGCTATCAGGGTTGTTTTGTGTCGTTGCCCCTTACCCACGACACCCATCTTGCAATTCTCGTAGCCCCCTCCCGTCACACCTCCCTCCTTTCCGTCGGGTTTAGCCCCTCCCTCCCTTCCGTCGGGTTTAGCCCCTCCCTCCCTTCCGCCCCGCACCCTGTGTGACAGCGCCTCCCAGCCCCTCCTATGTCGTTCGCTGCACCCCAGCCCCGACGAAGCCCTGACAGCTCCTACCAAGCCTGTAACGACCCGAAATTTTTTAATAATATTTGTTTCCTAATTTTGTGTGTTATTTTATTTTATACTCTTAACGTTATGATCGTGGTTAATTAATACAGAAAGAAGAGTCGATGGCCTCATCCAGTAAACTCGGGCCGTACGAAGCTCATCTGTCGGAGCTTGGGAAGGAGGTAGCATCACTGGGCTTTACTCTGGACCAAGCCCAAGCGGAACTCCAACACGTTAAGCTTGAACAGAATCGCTTACGGGAGAAGTTCAAGCTAATAGAAATCACCACTCGGGCAATGTTGTCTGAGACACCCCAAAATTCTATCACAATTGCGCACCTTACTTTTAGATCCTATGCAGGTGTTATAAGGGGCTATGTAACGAGGCCTTAGTTGCTTTGTGTAATCATTTTGTATAAATAAAATTGTTATTTCTTATAATGGTTAAATTTTTGAATTTCAAATATATAGATAGATATAGGATGAATTTATAGAAATTTCATATTATTGATGAATATTCGAAAAAATGTATTTTAAAATATTTTTGTATACTTTAAATAATTAATAATGTGAAGTGATTTTCAAAAAATGGTCTTCTACAGTTGTGATCGGTAAGAAATTTAGATTCTAATAAGATCAACTTAATTTTTGGTGAATAGTAAATTATGAATAGTAATATTACCCTTATGAATAATAATATGACCAATGGAATAGCAACCCCACTTAATTAAGTATAAATATAATTTGGGCATCTTGAATGCTAATGTGATATAATAGCATAAGTAAATAATTGTTTCATAAATTATTAATTAAGTATTAGTATTTTCTTGGGTAAATAGTGTTTTTACTTAAAAATTAAACATCTCATAATTAAAAAATTATTTTCATAAAATGGAGTTCATTTTTGAATTCAGAGCATCGATATTAGGTTAGGGTGAATTTATGATATTTTTATAAAATGTTTTGTTTTTCGATGAATAGTAAAAATACAGTTTTGAGTTTCGGTGTGTTTAACGACATCATTAATGATGTAATCATGATGTGATAATTCTAGTCGACTTGTGTACAGTAAGATATGTTATGAGGTGTCCCAAGTGGCCAATACCATGGGCAAATACCATGAGCAAACCCATGGTTTTGCAAATACCACTAATGAGGTGTCCCTTAAAAATTAATAAAATATTCTCTCACTTTTGCTATAAATAGCAACTCATTCCTTCATTCCTTCATTCCTTTCATTCCAAATTCCTCCTCAACGAAGCTCTGGTCTTTTTACCTCCCAATGAGTCCTCCCAAGGTTCGCTCAAGCCCCCCAAGGTCCCAACCTTTGAATTTTTGAAGTTACTCTTCAAGGTAAGAGAACCTTTCACCCTCCTCTTTTAGTCATGACTTCCTTTATGTTATGTCTTCTAGTTTCCATTTTATTATGTGGGGGTATGTTCTTCTATATCCTTAATACTGTCCATTTCATGTCCAATTGATGAGAGACCCTTTCCTCTCTCATCAACTGATTTTCTGAATTTTTAATTGACGCCGTTAGGCTATCAAATTTTCGTAAAAGAAATCGCATCTTCTCTTTTCTTTCAAGTTTCCTTTTCTTTCAAGTTTCCTTTTCATGAGTGGGTGACCCTTGTCCTATCTCTTTTTAATGTTTTTTAAAACCATGTTATATAGCCGTTATGTTGCAGAAATTTCATCTCAAAATCTCTCTTTTTCTCAAGAAATTCTCTTATTTTATTTATATGAATACCCAAACCTATTTCGTTTCTAGGGGTATTCATAAGGACATAAAAATGATATATTTGATTCTGAAGTCGACATACATGAAACCCTCATTCTTTTTCCATGGGTTATAAATGACATAACGATCAAGTTTTTAACCACTTTTAAAACGTCGCGATTTTGAAATGAAACACATTTCTTTTATTCTTTTTGGGTTATTTATGAAATGTTTGTTTATTATTTATGTGACTCACATGAAAATAAAGACATATCAACGGTGCGCCTTGATAGCGCTCCAATGCATTGAGTAAAGAAATTAATCTCTAGAGATGACAAGTTTTACGATACCTTGGTGAATAACCTTGGTAATTTTATGACACCTTGGGATGGACATTGGTAATATGTTCATGAATCTCTAAAATAATTGTTGTAGTCACATATTCAAGTTATGATTCATGTTCTTTTTATTATGATATGTCTCTTCTTTCATTGCTCATGTCTTTATGTATTTCATCAAATTCTTATTGATATTACAAGTAAACGGTTTCCCTTGTTTTCCCTTACTGGGCCTTCTGCTCACCCTTTCCTTTGATGTATGTCTCCATGTTATGAGATGCAGTAATTGTAATTAGGATGAATCTATGATGAAGCCTTACAAGTGGATTAGAAGAATGTTTTATATTTTCATGTATTATGTTCATGTTTTCTAAGACACTAGACTTTAAAGATCCTCTACTTGTAGAATGTAATGAAAAGTTATGTAATAAAAAGGCGGGATGCCATAAAGCCAGCTCCTCGTGTGACGCCCCCGTCGGCCCTTCTCTAACAGCCCTCCCCACGAGCAAAGCACGACGCCCACAGCCCCTCCTTGCTGGGCAAGCCCCAGCGTGACGAGTCCTCTGCCCATCCGCTTCAGCGCCAGCCACCCCGCATCATCACCTCCCGGGTCGATGACTCCAATGCGATGGCTCCCGTGCGTCGGCCCCCTTCAAAGCCAGAGATCCTACGCGACGGGTCAGGCCCTTCATCACAACTACGTCGCCGCCCCCTGTCATCTCCCGATACACCCCTCCATCGTTACACCCTCCTCCGAGAGGGGGTTGCCTTCCCAAGGGCATCTACGTCCCGGTCGTGATCGATCAGACCAACTATTCTCAAAGCCGGCTGATTTGTTTTAGAGTACATAGATCCTGGGAACGATCCTCGATTCCTCTCAACTTCAATCGCCGCTTGACTTCTCCGTATACGCACATCACCTGCTTTTGCACTGGAAAAAAAATTCATGTAGATTTTGCACTAGTGAGGCAATTTCTTGGGCGAAGCAGAAAATTCTCTGCTCACAACCTGGCATGGCGATCCAGATTTGATTGCAGCTGAAACTAAACCATATATCCCGGACAAAGCGATCCACACTAGCGCCGTTGTGCAAAGCGATCGCATGCCTCCCTTCCTGATCGGCTTCTTCAAATCTCGCATGCATCCTGCTGTAAAATAAATTTTTTGCCTCTATCAGGTTCTCGACTGCTCTTTGCTGCAGACCTTTGTTGTCCGTCACATTTATGGGTCCTCAAAGACGGACGTCGTTTCACCTCGGTATTTTAGGGTCCGCTAGTCGGATGCTGTTTCACCTCGGCAATTTGGGTCTGTAAAGTCGGACGTCGTTTCACCATGGCAATTTGGGTCGGCAAAGACGGGCGCTGTATCACCCGGCCTTTTGGGTCCGCTAGTCGGGCGCCGTTTCACCCGATCGTTTTGAAGCAGTTTATCAGTCACCGTTTCATCCGGCATCTTGAAGCAAGGGTTGTCCTCAGCAAGGGAGCATGAGAGTTCTACAATGGTCATTTTTCCTTCAGCAGTCATGGGTAGGAGCACAACAGGTGGAGCACATTCAGTGGACAGTGCATTATTGAGAGGGTGCAGCCATGGCAGTTTATTTTTTTGTTATGTTTTATCTTATTCTGTAATCAAGCTGGGTATGTCCAGCTTGAGAACCAGTTTTTGCCGTGTTTGTTGATTGTTTTGTTTCTCTTTGCTTTGTTTTCTTTAATTATGTGTCCAAGCTGGGTGCACCTAGCTTGAGGGGGAGTGTTAGAGGATAAATTGTGTCAAGTCTCACATCAGATTTGACGTATCATGTAATCTCTTTTATTCATTATAAAATAACCACAAAGCCTCCCTTGGTGAGACACCTTGGGTATTCGGTCCACTCTTCCATTTCTATACTTTTAAAAATGTAACCATGGATTGGCTTGTTGAATCAATGATTCAGCAAAGATTATAGAGGTGTAGAATGATTAATTGAATCAATGATCCGGTATAAATTATGGGTGTGATGAACTGATTACTCGACATTTAACCTCACATTGGTAACAGCCTATCATTATTAAAGGTAATTATTCCGAAGGAATGGTTCTTATAGAAACAACTTTGAAGGATTTGCATCATTGCATTATTAACTTAGGATGCTGGTGTCAAACTTTTTAAGGATATCACATAGTTGCAACAAAACAGGACCTAATGCGAATGAGTGTGAGGAATCTAGAAGTTGTTCCAGACAACTGCTAAGTCTTTCATAAATCGTTGCCATTTATGATTCAAAATTATGCAGATGAAAACAAAGATAGAAGCCCAGCAGATAAGAGGTTCAAGCACTGTGCAATGGCCCATGCTGTTAGCAAGTTCCATGGCTAGTTGATGGAGACTAGCTAACAGTTCTTGAATCAACTATAATGGCAGCAATCAGCCAATGACTTCATGATTAGTTGAAATACATTGAATCAACGACCATTTTGTCCATGTGAAGGTTCAACTTAGTTTATGTCTGCTCCAGCTTGAGAAGTGATTTCTACTTATGAAGTGATATGCTTACCCTACTGCAACCCCACCTCAAAAAAAGACAATAAATTATAGTGCATGCTAAGCAAGTAATTTATCAAAAATATCAATTCATAAAGATGGCCTTACAATACAAAACCTGAAATGTATAAATGTGGAAATAGAAGGCAGACGAACCAATTTGGTGGATATAAACTACTGAAGGAGCAAGTTTGTCGCCATAAAATGGAACAAACCTTCCACGTTCTAGTGATGCCACCTGCAAAACAGTTGCAGTCACAGGAAATCCACAGAAAGCCTTATTTGAAATTTAACAAAGCTTCATTTCTATAGTAAACTAAAAAATTAGAACCTCAACGAGAAATTCTGGCAATTCATCATAAATTTGTCTTAGTTCATCCAACTAAACACAAATAGAAAGAAAAGCTTAATTGAGAGTAAGCTGTGCATCAATAAGCCCATTGAAAGAAATTAAACTAAGGAAAAGTGGAAGGATGTTGAGCAAAAATAATAATAATAAAGTGATTCCATCTATATAATGTCAATGATATTGTGGTCAATGTATAACCTCGTCACAGAAACCATCATTCACAATAGTCTCATAGCTTTTCTCTTTACTTCTGTTTACATCAATGACACCAATAACCTTCAACATCAAAATTTGAACCTTTATCGCCATGAAAGAAGCATAAAAATTCATGAAGTTCCTAAGGAATTATCAAGCAAAAAAAAATCATGTATTGCAGCGCATTATAACAATAATAATTGAGATCCCCAAAAAAAATCCATTAACCTCTAAGAAAGGAACTGCTAGAAATCTGCAGTGAAAACAGGGGGAAACGTTCAACATTCAACAAGAAGACAAAATTCAGTAATCTAAAAAGCGCTTTGATGAACATATCAGAATCCATTTGACAGAAGGAGAATACCAGAAGAAAAAGGAAATTTACAATGGAAAAACAAAAGGCATCAGAGTATTTTTTAACTAAACCAAGCATTACAAGGTTTAATTTAGGATTCATTTGACAGCATTCATTGAAAACTGCTCACTTATCACCTATGATAAGCAGTTTGAAAAGACAAGTGATATTTGTTCTTTTTCTGAAAAAAAACACTTACATTTAAATTCCAGAAGGAAACCACTTAAATAAGTGGCCGAAAGGCACTTTTTCGATAAGCAATATGAAAACACTGATACAAAAGCACTTATAATAAGTGACAAAACCAATAAGCTGTTTTTAACCAGTATTGTCAAATTTTAGTTATTTCCTTGATTTTAACCATTTTCACAAATTTATTACAGTCAAAAATTTAAATTTCAGATACGTTTCTGTACCACAAATAAAAAAGAGACGAGAAGGCAGATTGGCCCGTTTCCAGAATGATCCATCTAGCATTAACCAAATTTGATATCAAATACACAGTCCAAAACATGGATGATCAATATTCAATCCTTGTGTATTAACTAGCAAGCATCCCTTGCAAGCATATCAAGTAAAAAAAAGTGAGGCGGCATTGCCATTAGGACAGAGAGGTTCAGCAGGGCTATTTATTGGAGCAATGATTTTCACAATCAAAGTTTCATTGTCTGGTACTGAGGTTACATGAAATTGAAAGAATAAGTTGGCCATGGATGAAGTGAAACATTCCAAGACTGAAAACAATCACTAGGATGGTTAGGTGTAAAAAGTGCTGCTTATTGCGATAAACCACTGTTGGGATAACATCTAATATGCATGACAGAACTGACTGGAATTTCACAGCCAAGATCCTTATAAAACGCATTTAAACCGAAATATAGAGCGTGCGTCTCAAATAAGAGGTCAATTCTTGCAATGAAACCCTCAGGATTCAAAGTACATTAGTAAGATAACACATGTTTCAACCAAGTCTCTAAGGTATACATACAAACTTCTCAAATTATCGTTGATAGCGTCAAGAAATAACAGCAAAAACATCACTCTTCCTTTTGCAGTGCTAGTTGTGTCTCAATGGAAAACAGGAAAAGTGGGTAGCTAAGGTTTCTCGTTTTCATCATGTTGTCCCAAAAAACAACCTCAAAGGCTGAGTCAATTAATGTTGATTAAAAAGCCAATCCCTCATAAAATATAAACAGTAAACATCCGGTTCTTTCATTGAGTGCAGAGAATGAACACCTATATGCAAAGAAGAAAAATGGGTGGGGGAGTGGGGGGGGGGAGGGCTATGAAGCTCAAGCGGTGTCCTTGCTGGGCAGTTTATGAGCATACCACGGAATAAAACCCAAAAAATACCTCTCAATCACATAACACTCATTAAAAAAATTGAACATTTTAAAAAGATACGCTCATCAAATGCTGGATGTATTATTAACAGGAAAGAAATCACCAAGGCATTGTGCACATACAGAAAATAAAATGTTGATCAAAAATAAAATAATAAATAAACGGTTATATCCCAATCAAGCAATGAGACAAAAAACAAATAATCTTTTTCATTCGGTAGAGGAGTAAGTAGGGAGTTTAATATCTGAGCTTCGATACCAATGTACAATCATTTACATTACGATATGGCATTAAATCAACCATACATGTTGTCACAAGATCAATCTTTTTATAAAAGGATTACACACATCAAGTTTTGTTATTTTATAAATGGAAACAAAAAATGTGAAAATTAATTAGGCTATCCTTTGTGATACATGATCAAAAGATCAACTCTATTCCATCCTTACAAAAAATTTTGCAGTATTTAGGTATTTAGGATATTGATATTGAATAGGTCTATCCTATCCCCCTTTCTCTTCCTGTTTGTGTTGGATTAGTGTAACCCGATCCGGTTGGGGTGAATGTTTGTGGTCCGCAACTGTCGTAGATTGAGCTCCGCGGTGAGCTCGTTGGGGGTTGCAGGGGGCAATGCGCCCTTGCTCCGGGGGTCTGGGGGCCGAAGGCCCCCAGCCCATTTTTTTGGCATTGTAGCATATCTGACCACTGTAGCGGAGCTGACCGACCAACACCGACAGGCACTGTAGCAGTGCGGACTTCGGAGTCAACAGTCCTGTAGCACTTTTGACTTTCAACCGGCAGCCACTGTAGCACTTTTGACAAAGGCGGCCGCCGTTCATTGTAGCAACGCGGACTTACTTTTCGGAACAGTGATCGTCTTCTCCATTTTATAGCCCATTTTCGGGCTAGGGTTACTACTGCAAAAACTCTGTATTTTGTGCTCCCGACATAGTGGATTTTCTGCCTCTCCGTGGACGTAGGGTTATTCCCAAACCACGTAAATTTGTGTCCCATGTCTATTTTTTTCTTTCTGCATTCTTCATTCGTTTCCCATTTATGTCATTGCACCTCCCGACGATTTCGCAAAAGTTTGAATTTGGTATTTTGTATCTATCTCAAGTTGTATCACATATGTCTCTATAAATCACATGTTTCATCCTCATTCAAGATGAATGGTTTCTAGACCTAATTTTTTACATGATACCAAAGCCCAGGAAACACTAGGGTCTCTCTTCTCCTGTTCTATCTCTCCTCTCTTTGTATCCCATGTGTCGCTGCACAAGGGCACCCAGCTCCAGTCGCGGCTGCCTCCAGGCGCCTCCCTTATGCTGCCCCAGGCCATGCATGCCCCTTCCTGGCAGCACGCAACAGTCTAGGAGCATCATGTCTCATCGGCTGCAAAGTCCATATCTCGTGAGCCAGCCCCTGGCACAACTTACTATAGGCATGCGCCCCAGCAGCCACGCAGCTGCCTCCTCCGTGCACGCCTTCCAAAAGAGGTACCTCCAGGCGAACTTCTTCCAGCATGCACCACTGCCGAGCCCCCATGAAGCACCCTCTTCTGGTGCGCCCCATGGCACACCCTCTCCTGACAAGATTTCCACTCCCGCATCCAGATCAGTAGGATCTGCTGCCACTGTCGCACCAGCCCCAAGCAGCACCCTGTCATACCAACCCCAAGCAGCACCAGCCGCTGCACGCCAGACTCTGCCCAGGGATTTTTTCCCGCTGCCCGAGGACTCTCCGCTGCTGCTCAGCATCTTCCAGGACTTTCAGCCGCTGTCCAGCCTCTGCCAAGCCTCTTCGCTGCTGCCTTGCCCCTGTCCAACCTCGGTTGTGCCTCTATGACACTGTTCAGGCAGCGTGTGCTGGGACTCTCTTGCCGAAGTGGTTGTTGCACAGTTCTTCAGACAACCTTTTCTAGGCGTCGTACTTCAGGCAACCATTTCCCAACATCCACTCTCCACATAACTGTTTTCTGGCATCCTCTCTATAGATGATTGTTTCCCGGCATCCTTTTCCAGACAACCATTCTAGGTGTGTTCTTCAAACGACCATTCCAGGCATCCCCTTTCAGGCGATCGTTTCAAGCATCCTCTCAACGCAGTCCTTTTCCAGACATGCTTTTCTAACATCCTCTCCATGTCCGTTCCGGCACCTTCTCCAGTGACCGAGATGATCACGATTCGTTTTCCGTGACAGTTTCAGTGTCGTCTTCAGATCAACTTTATCTTCATCAGTTCCAACATCATTTAAATTAGTGTCACAAGCTGAAGTATTCTCCAGCTTGAGGGGGAAGTGTGTTAGAGTATTGAGGTATTTAGGATGAGTATTGACCAAGTCTATCCTATGCCTCTTTTTCCTCTAGTTTGAATTTGATATTTCATATCTAGCTCAAGTTGTATCTCTATAAATAAAGTTTCCCATCCTCATTGAAGAGGAACCGTTTTTGGACCTACTTTTTTTACATTTTGCATTCTTCTATTAAAGTTGGTATTCCTTATCTCGAAAGGGAGCGTCAAAACAATGTCAAGCAAAAAGCCAAAAAGAAGGTTCAAGTAGTCACTATATGGTTTTATCAATACACCATAGCAGATAATGGAATAATTCAATGATTAACAGGCAGAACTGCTATATCATAAATTGGGAAAACAATTTTGTAATAGAAGTCTTAAATGAGCAATTTTCTGAGCTGCATAAAACAGCATGCATGCTAATGAACATGCATACTTGATTTTTTTTGTTTCATTTGATATATGGTGTAATTAGAAAAACCTTTTTCTGCCAGTTGATAAAGCCAGTATAAACATAAATTAACAAAAAACTTAAGTTAAGGGGCTAATGTCAACCAATTCGTATATGTAGGCCAACTCTGGACCAATGCATGAAGCAGCCTGTAGCACAATTGAAGAAAGAAATAAATAAATAACAGCAATTGAGAACCACTAGGAATGTTGGTTACACCAACTTTCAATAAAACACAATTCAAGGAATATTTTTTCACCTTTGCAGTTAAATCCAAATTTAAAAATGTTGCATGCTCCTGCAAGCTTTCGGAAACGCCAGCTTCAAAAATCTTGTTCAAATGCAGGAGTGAGCAAACACTCTACAAAGAAGAAACATAAAATGATATATTCACAAAATAATCTCCATAGATGGAAGCAATATTTTTAAAATCAGACGCAAGAGGCCTTACAACATGCAACGGTAAACACAAAGTTCATGGACATTACAACTCAAAGAACAAATAGCTTGCCAATTGTTCCTGAAGCTGGATGCAGAACAAAAGCATGTAAAGGAACATGCAGCTTGACATTGAAGCATATTCGCTCAATTTTCTAAACATTAGGAGAAGATTCTTAATTTAAATATAAAAATTTGACACTAAGTACGCTAAGATTGGTGGAACTTATTCTGATCATGCAATTAGTCTTCAAAAAGTTATCAAATTGAAGGGGAGAAATCTTATAGAATGAATCAACGCACTAAATGGTAAGAAGAAAATAGGAAAAGCATATGACCTAGAACTTTGTGCCAATGAGGATTTCAGTATATTAATAAAAATAAGTAACTGCAAAGTCATTGTATCAAACTGGAAACATTTAAAACAGATGGGCGTGCATGGGAATAGAAAAGACTCAGCAAGTGTTGACTTCCTCAAAAACACACTACAGAATGTTCCACAATAAGGAATATGGAGCTCATCTTAGCTCTGAGAAAGCATGATCTAAAAGACAACAAAAGGATTGGATAGTAAAGCTAAAAGAAATATGAAAATAACTAAACAATTTGTACGTGCAAAGGAAATTTACTTCCTGAACATAAGACACATAATTAACCATAAAAGTTTGATACGATAATAAGATATACTTCGCATTAATTGTCAATTTACCAGATGAATGATTCAGACAAATACAAAGAAAGAAGAGTTGAAAATGAAGTACAGCACAAAAGCAAACATACCTTGAGAAAGGCTGTCCAGTCACCACTCATGCTTGTGGAGTTGGGAGCGTTAAATTTCTTCAAAAAAAAACAATAAATTAAAAAACTCAAGATTTAAATGAACATGCAGAAAATGTCACATGCTGACAATCAAAAATGACGTTAATATTTCCCACAAAAGAGGACAGAATCTTTATATAAATTTTAAGCTAGTTTCTCAATAGGTCCGTATATAAATATGGAAAAAAAGGGCATGGTTGAAGTTTTGAATCGCGACATGGTAAGAAAGAAATATTTCAGCAACCATATAATTTTCCAGGTTAAAACTGCCACCAGCATACCTTCAGTATGTGGGAAATATCCTTCACAGACTTCAGTGTTTCCCGTAATGTAACAATCAGTTCCTCGGAGCAAAGAAAAAATGATATCTTGATCCCATTAAAGAGAACATATGAGTTTCGCTAAAGTGAGGCTTAAATATAATAGAAAATCATTATTTGAAGACTCTACATAAAACCCATCCTCATTCACTTCTTTTGACTATCAAATTAACCACTTGACAAAAAATTTGGCTTAGCATTTTAGTTTTAGTGTCTGGCAGTTTGCTCCAGAGATTGAAGCCTGGTGTGTTACCACAGTGAGTGTGTGCTTGGAAAAAGAAAGAACAAACTCGATGGAACTGTAGAATTAGATGATATTACCGGCAATCTGTAGATACAACTGAGGTAAAATAAATGTACAACAGGTAGAACCTGGAGAGACCTCCTCCTAGCTTCTCGCCTGCTGCTGGTGGAAGAATAATCGAGAGATCGGCCACTTCTCCCGCCTATGTCTGTTCCAACAGAGTCACAATGCTCTCTAACTGAATATTTATGCCCTGCAACAGCATAGTACAGTTGTACTTATACCTAGCCGAGTACCCTACAAGCCTAACTAACCATCTTAGGCAGCATTTCTTTTTCTGCCCCTCCTATGCTGATAAGTGTGTAAAATGAGGGGGGGGGGGGGGTGAGGTATTCAGTGGGACCACATCTGGGTCAGGACCCAAACTGCTAACATCCCCCCCCCCCACCCCAAATGGCACCTTGTCCTCAAGGTGTAAGTCTGTGAATTTCAGCATCTTCCCAAGTGGACACTTCGGATGGTTTTCCCTGCCACTGAATTAACTATCGGCCGCACGGTTGCCTGGGTGCTGATTTGGTGGCCAATATAATTTCCGGTAAAAACCTGAGGGAATGGTCGTTGTCCCACGAATCTGGCAGCTCGGAATGAACTATAGTCTGCCCAACTGCTCATTTGAGTTGCGAGACATGGAAAATTGGGTGAATCCGTGTACTATGTGGCAAAGAAAGCTAATAAGCAGTGTTTCCTAACCGAGCCAAAATCAGGTAGGGACCATAATAATGGGCAGCTAACTTGGAATTCAACTTAGAAGATTTTGAAATCTGTATATTTTGCCAAAGTTTGACAAACACAACCTTGTTGACGTCGAAATAAATATCTCGACGATGCTTGTTGGCAGCCCGTACCATCAACTGCTGGGTGCGAGAGAGGTGCCGAAGCTGCAGCAACATTTGATCTCGTTCAGCTAAGATCATAGCCACTGTGTCGACTGGTGTAGCCCCTCCTGCAAAACGCTGCACAGTAGGATGTTTACGGCCATAGACTGCCTCAAAGGGGGGCATTTTGATGGAAAAATGTGAAGTTGTATTATAACAGTATTCAGCCCAAGGAATCCACCGAGATCAGGAAAGGGGTCTTTCCAACGCAAAATAACGTAAATAAGTCTCAAGGCATTTATTAACAATTTCTGTTTGGCCGTACATTTGAGGACGATAAGAACTCATTTTTAAGGTGGTTCCCTCTAATCGGAATAGTCCTTCCAAAAATTAATGACAAAAATAGAATCCCATTACTGAGAATGGAACTAGGAATGCCAAGCAAACGGACCACTTCTTTAATGAAGAGTTCAACTACAACCTTAGTTGTGTAGGGATGCCGCATTGGTACAGAGTGGGCATACTTGGTTAGGTGATCCACAACAACGAGGATGACACTATACCCCTAGGATTAGGGCAATCCATAGATGATGTCCATTGAAATTTCATCTCAAACCAAATCTGGAATTGGAAGTGGCTGGAGGAGTCATGCAGGAGACATGGCTTGATACTTATAACGCTCGTACGTATCACATTCGCAGACAAATTGTTGGATCTGTTTCTTCATGCCTCTCCAAAACAATCCAGCGGTCAGTCTTTTATAGGTTTTGAGAAATCCAGCATGGCGCCTATGGGGGAAGAGAGATAATAATGCAGAAATTTTGACATAAGACTGGACTGGGAAGACAAAACTATCTGGTCATGGAAATATAACAGCCCATTACGCAAAGAAAACCCAAGCCGAGAAGCTGGCTGGTGTTCTAAAGCAGAAAAAATACCCTTCAACACTGGATCTCGCTGGTTTTTTGCCTTCATTGTGTCGATTTCCATCCAGAGTGGTTCGGAAACAGTGAAGCCTACAAAAATAGTCTCGATGCAGGTGTCAAGATCTCCCGTAGCCCTACGGAAGAGGGAGTTCGCTGCCTGATTAATGCGTCCTAGTTCGTAAATCACTTCAAAGTCAAGCCTAAAAAGTTTCGCTTGTCAATCCTGCTGATTTGTCGTGTGCAACCGCTGACTAAGAAGGTGCTCGAGAGCCTTATAATCAACATAAACAACAAAATGTTTTCCGACCAGATATTGCCTTCAATGGTTTATAGCTAAAACAAGAGTCGTCACCTTCTTTTCATAAACAGATTTGGAAAGGTTAATGCTAGCTAAAGCTTTACTGAAATATGCAACTGGCCGGCTTGCTTGCATGAGGACACCTCTGACCAACCGTCCGAAAGCATCACACTCAATTACAAATGGCAGGAGGAAATCCGGTAAAGCCAGAAGGGGAGCAGAAACCATCCTTGAGGGCAACAAAAGCTTGTTCGGCGGTGGGAGACCAATGGATTTTTTTTTTTTTTTTTTGGGGGGGGGGGTCAATTCGTTAAGTAGCTTGGCTATCTTCCCGTAACCTTCGACAAATTTCCTATAGTACCCAGTTAAACCCAAAAATCCACGAACACCTTTCACAGGCTGTGGGTAGGGCCACCCAAGAACACACTCTCATTTCATGGGGTCCATCGGAACTCTCTTGAAAGATATGACATGGCTTAAATATTCCACAGAAGGTTGCGCAAAACATTTTTTCCTGTGGATTTGAAGCTAACTGTTCTGAAGTACCCGAAAGGTGGATTCTAGGTGATTCATGTGGTCAGCCCGGATTTTACTATAAACAAGGATATCATCGAGAAAAACCAAGACAGTTTTCCTCAAAGATTCCTTGAACATCCTGTTCATGGTGAACTGAAAAGTGGTTGGGGCGTTCATCAACCCAAACGACAAGGAGTTCAAAATGTCCTTCATGTGTACGGAACGTTGTTTTGTTAACATCCTCTGGCCATACCCGAATCTAGTGAAACCCGGATTTTAATTCTAGCTTGGAAAAAAATTTGGCGCCATGCAACTAGTCCAATAGTTCCTCAATGATGAGAATTGAGAACCTGTCCAGAATTGTAGGTTTATTGAGTGATCGGTAATCGACACACATCCACCAACTTCCATCTTTTTTCTTTACGAGAATGATGGGACTAGCAAATGGACTGTTGTTGTGACGGATTATTCCTTAAGCCAACATTTCATTAACTTGTTGCTCTACCTCATCTTTGAGGTAATGAGCTATCTTGTATGGCCTAATACTCACCGGGGCCGCCCCTACCACCAGAGTGATAGCGTGGTCGGTTTCCCTACTTGATGGTAGACCATGAGGTATATCGAACATGGACTGAAATTTATCCAAGATTTCACCCAACTGTAGTTGGTCACCCATCTCCCCATTGTACGCCTCCTTTGCTGGAGACATAAGTTGTGCTTGCCAAATCCATCCCTCCAAAAACGACTTTGATTGAATGTGGTTTTGACAACCCAAAAGAACACCCCTCTCCCGCAGTGATTCTCTGTAGTTTGATTCCCTATAGTTTGATTCTCTGCCCCTGCCAACTCCAAGGTTTTATGTCCCCAATTTGTCAAAACATTTCCCAAACTTCTCAGCCATTGCATTCCCAAAACTACATCCAGCCCCCCAGTGTCAGACAAAAGCCTCAACTGTTACGATATAGTTCTCCAAGCTGATCGCTATATGTCCGCATAAACCTTGAGAAAAGGCTCATGAGTCGTTGTCAAGTTTAATTCTGAAAGGTTTAGACAGGCTAACCTCCACGTTTGCCAGCTTTGCAAGAGGTATGGAGATGAAGTTATGGCTAGCGCCGCTATCCACTAAAATCAGTATCGGTGCACTTGAGAGATGCCCTGCGAGCAACATCGAATATGCCCTTGGTTCGCTCATGCTACGGAATTCGACCGGTTCTCCTACCAATTCCGCAAACTGCCAGCATGCTTCCACTTTCCCAGTTTCAGAGCACCCACCCTTCCACATGGCATTGTCTTCCTCCTCCTGCGGTTCTTCGAGATCTTCAAATTCCCAGACCAGCACCCACAGATGCTTTTCGGGGCAAATTTTATGCATCGGGCCATAAGGTTGGCCACAACGGAAACATAACCCTTTCAACTTCCGGTCTTCCCATTCTGGCCGACTCAAAGCTCTAACCCTATTCCAGCGCTCTTCCCCCACTATTTTCTTTAAGTCTCCCTCTCATCGATTACGTTCAAAAACGGGTCGGTTAGTGGAAAAGTTCGTCGACAACACTCCGGTAATCCGAGACAAAGGGGGCGCAACTGGTCGTGCACAGGTACTCTGGAGTACTCCCTCGCTAATTAATTCTTTTTCAACTTTTCTTGCCAAGATAATCATCTGAAATTTATTAGTCGGTTCATGCATAGAGATTCGTTTCTCTATCACAAGACACAGTCCTCCCATAAACAAACTCATATACCATGGCTCTAGGAAATCTAGCAGTCTCAAGGCGATTTTGTCACGACCCGTCCTCGGGGCCCGTGCCGTGACTACCCCAAACCCGCCTTCCATAGGTCAGGGGCTGGCGACTAGCACCAAGGCGTAATTCCCGGTAAAAAGGGAAGGCATTGCCTTTGTAAAATAAACAAACACCACAGAGCAAGCAAGCAGAAGTAAACACTAAGTAAAAACTGGGTATTACCGTCCGCTCCGAGTACGCCCCGCCCAGTGGTCCACCTCCGGGTACCGACCTGCTCCTCGTGCCTCAACCACGATCAGCGCTGTCCGTCGTCTGCAACCAACACAACATAGTGCGGGCATAGCCCGTGCAGGGGTGAGTATAAGCTACTCAGTAGGGACCCCGAGACCCCCGAAGGTCTCCCAGAATCCACAAAGTATAATCCACAAAGGAAAGATACAATCACAAAGTAACATCCGACACTAATGTATATGCCTATACATATACCTAAGTCATCAATTCCAGTTCGCCCCAACCTCCGAGCCCAAGTTCGATCACATCCACACAGGAAATCACAACTCGATCCACACAGGAAAGCATAACGTAATCCACATAGGAAAGCAAGTCAAGATTCAGCTCACACAGGTATACTTCTTCGTATGACGATAGAGATGATCAGATATAGCCACTGATTCATCTAAGTCGTCAGACCCACAAAGGATCGATAAGTACTAACCCCCGCAATGACCCACAAAGGATCTAACCCACACAGGATCGATAGGTAACTAACCCCCGCAATGACCCACACAGGATCTGACCCACACAGGATCGATAGGTAACTAACCCCCGCAATGACCCACACAGGATCTGTAAGCGTTGGCCCACACAGGACCGCTGAGCGCTGACCCACACAGGATCGGTAGCACTGATCCACGTAGGATCGTTGAGTGCTGTAGTCGTCGCCGTCGAATCCACGGAGGATTTCTGTACAGTCGTCATTGTCGTCGCAGTCGCAGCCAGCTCTAGGGTTCCCGCACACAGCAAGCTCGTTCGGGAGGGTCCGCTCCACGAGCCGAGGGGCTGATACATCAACTGACACATAGTCCGGAGTTGATGTATCCAAAAGTTCCGTATCGTCATCAGGAACTCAACGCGACAGACAGCGCGTCGATCGGACGTCCGGTCTGAGTTATTGGCTTTTTCGTCCCAGGGGTCCGGTTGGTTTTTAAGTCAAAATCAACCCGACCGTACTCCAACTGCGTCCAAACCTCGAGCAGAGTAAGCCAAAAGGTCCGTCTCACATAGAGGAATCCAACAAAGTCAACGGCACGTCAATCGGACGTCCGGAGCTCAAATTATAAGCGTTTCCGCTCCGAGAGCCCGGTAGGTTTCGTGTACGAACCAACCCGGCCGAACCCAAAGTTCTCCGAAACCTTGAGTGTAATATACCGAAACGACCGTCTCAATCCAAGGATCGTTACGCAACTGACGGTGCGTCGATCGGAGGCCTGTAGCTCAAATTATGGGCAACAGACCGAAAGAGGTTCGGTATTAGGGGGTTCGGGCCCGGTCCGACCCGGCCCGATACCCCCAGGGTCGGCCCGAACCGGGTCCGGCCAGCTTGGGCGCGACCCGGCGCGCTGGCCAGGTGGCTCGGCCGAGCCGTTCGGGATGCGGGGGGGGGGGGGGGGGGGGGGGGGGGGGCGTTGCCCCCCCGCTTGTTGTAACCGCGGCCCCATAATGGGGGCCGCTAACGTCCGGCCAGCCGGGGGTTTCGAACCCCCGGCTCTTCCACTGTCCAGTCGGCCCGCTCCGGCCGGCCGGCTGCTGCCGACGCGGGACCGGCAAGGGCCGATCCCCCTGCTCCGACGCCGACGGCCCGGAACCGGCCGCCAATTCCACTGCTCCGCCGCGGCCTTGGACCGTCCGGCGCGGCGCGACCGCGCCGCGCCCCTCCGCCGCGGCCCCGCTCCGGCCGCGGTGTTTTTCGGGGTTCATCGGCGCGGCGCGACGGCGCCGCGCATACCTTGCCGCATGACCCCGCGCGGTGCGACGGCACCGCGCCATCCTCGTTCCATTCCACCACAAGGAAGACAAGATAAAAGGGGAGGGTCGGTCGTGTTTGTGCGGTCCGGCCCCCTCCCGTTAACTGGTAACAGGTGGTCCAAAAGTACGAGGAATGACGGATGAAAACACGAATATCATCAACAATAAAAGAATTCCCTACCTCGAGCGTAGCTTGAACGGAGGTTCGTCGCGGAAATAACCGTCGCGGAAGGAGGCGTCGCGAAAGGAGAATCGTCGCGGAAGAAGGCGTCGTTGGCGTTGCGGTACACGGCGTCGCGTAGTCGATCTCCGAGGATTCGGCGTTCTTCGTCGGAGATCGGTGCGTTCTTCGCGTTCTTCGCGTTCTTCGTGTTCTTCGACGAAAAAGATGAAGATCTTCAAGCCTCCCTTAGCTTTTCTCCCAAACCTCTCCAGCAACAAGTCCCCAACCAAAATAAAATAAGAGTTGTCTTATTTTATTAACGCACAAGCCAACGTTTGAATTTCAAAAAGAAACGAAACGAACAATTAATTGAGGAGTTAAAAACCGCCCAATTAATGAGGCGTTTAATATCCAGATTAAACGCAAGAGTTGACTTAATTAATAGGGGGGTGCGGGTGCGTTACTTAAAAGAAGGGAAACGGTGGGGCTCGTGTGGGCCCCACCTCACAAATATCCTACCAAGTGGGTAGGATATTGTGGGTCCCACATCATCCACTTAACTTAACTTAAGCAAAATAAAATAAAAATCGGTTGTACCACTTTTATTTTATTTCTTAACTTAACCCCAAAATTTAAAAACCACACCCGAGCAAACGCAACTCCGGAAAAGATGTTTCTAAGCAAATATCGGCGCTGTGATTCCATCGGTGCCTTCGGAATTCGATTCCGAGCACCGGTTCAAAAGTTAGAAAAACCCGCTCGTTCGTTCACTGAACGTACCCGAGCTAAACTTCGGAAAAAGATTCCGAGCACACCAGGCCTCGAAATTAGGTGCCGTCAGAAACTGCGTTCTTGTAAAATTCCCAAGAAAATTAAGAAAAAAATTTCCTTGAATTTTTCGGGTCTTTACATCACTCCCACCTCAGGGCTTTACGTCCCCGTAAAGATACATCATAAACTAGGGAAACGAATGTGGGTACTGAGCACGCATTTGAGCCTCCCGCTCCTAAGTGCTCTCCTAGAGGTTCCCGTGCTGCCATCTGATGCGCACTAGAGGAATCGACCGTCCACGTAGGACCCGCTCCTGTCGATCCTCAATCTCCATCGGGACCTCCGCAAAAGTCGCTCCATCATCAACGTCCAGCTCCCCATGGTCAATGATATGCGTCGGGTCGTGCACGTATCTCCTCAGCTAGGATACGTGGAAGACGTCGTGCACCCGGTGCAACGGAGGTGGTAGAGCCAGGCGATAAGCCACCTCGCCAATCCTGCTGAGGACCTAGAAAGGTCCGATGAAGCGCGGAGATAACTTGTCGCCTCGGCCAAATCTCCGTAATCCACATCGAACTCTAGTGGCCTCCGCCTCCTGTCAGCATAAGACTTCTACCGGTTCTGAGCTGTCCTCATCCGCTCCTGGATGACCTGGACCTTCTCTGTCGTGGCCTGGACCATCTCCGGTCCAACAAGTGTTGACTCCCCAGGGTCTGTCCAGCACAGAGGAGATCTGCAAGGTCGGCCGTACAACGCCTCGTATGGTGTCATCCCGATGGTGGAGTGGTAGCTGTTGTTGTATGCGAACTCCACCAAGGGTAGGTGGTCCTCCCAGCTGCGACCAAAGTCGAGGACACATGCACGGAGCATGTCCTCGAGAGTCTGAATGGTCCTCTTCGTCTGACCATCCGTCTGAGGGTGAAAGGCGGTGCTCAGACGTAGCTGCGTCCCGAACGCCTCCTGCAACCCCTTCCAAAGCCGGGAAGTAAAGCGAGCATCTCGATCAGAGACGATAGATGATGGCACACCGTGAAGCCGTACAATCTCCTGAACGTAGAGACGTCTCAAGCTCTCCACTGAGCCCTGCTCTCTGATGGGTAAGAAGTGAGCCGACTTGGTGAGTCGGTCGACAATCACCCAAATGGAGTCGTGACCTCTGGAAGTGCGTGGAAGTCCAGTCACGAAGTCCATAGATATGCCGTCCCACTTCCACTCCGGGACCTCCAAGGGTTGTACCAAGCCTGCTGGTACCTGGTGCTCTGCCTTCACCTGCTGGCAGGTGAGGCATCGAGAAACGAACTCTGCCACAGCCTTCTTCATACCCGACCACCAGTGCTGTCGTCTGAGATCTTGGTACATCTTCGCTACGTCAGGATGTACCGCCAAAGGGGAAGTGTGAAACTCTCTCAGCACCTCCTCCCGTAAAGCAACAGGTACCAAGGTACGTCCTCTGAAAAGGACGTCGTGCTCTCCTCCTATAGAGAAACCATCAGGTGCCTGTCCTGAGGATATCTGCGCACGCCGCGTCTCATAGTCAGCGTCCCCACGTTGTGCCTCTCTGACCCGCTGCAGTAGTGGAGTGACTGTGAGTGACTGAAGGAAGGTTGCTCCATCTCTATCCACGAAGGATATCTGCAAAGTGGCTAGCTGCTCTATTGCCTCCCCAAGTAGCTGAATGCCCGTCCTCCTGCTGAGAGCATCGGCTACTACGTTCCCCTTTCCAGGAGTATAGACTATCTCAAAGTCATAGTCCTGGAGGAACTCGAGCCATCGTCGCTGTCTCAGGTTCAGGTCCTTCTGAGAGAAGATGTACCTGAGACTCTGATGGTCAGAATAGACTGTAAAGCGCTCGCCCATCAGATAGTGTCGCCACATCTTCATAGCGAAGACCACTGCTGCTAACTCCAGGTCATGGGTAGCGTAGTTCTGCTCATGCAGCCTCAACTGACGTGATCCATAGGCGATCACTGCCCGCTCCTGCATCAGGACACATCCGAGTCTGGTCCCTGATGCATCGCAGTAGACTGCGTACCCTACTCCCTCCTCCGGCAACCTCAAGATAGGTGCGCTGGTCAATCTCTGTCTCAGCTCCTGGAAGCTCTGCTGACATCTGTCTGCCCACACAAAGGGTTTCCCCTTCTTCGTCAAAGCTGAGAGTGGTGCCGCAACTCTGGAGAAGTCTGGCACAAATCTCTGGTAGTATCCAGCTAGACCCAAGAAACTCCGCACCTCCGTCACGCTCCTTGGTGGCTCCCAAGCTAGCACTGCCTCGATCTTCGCAGGATCCACCGCAACTCCCGCCTCAGAGATGACGTGTCCCAAGAAGTGGACCTCACGTATCCAGAACTGACACTTCGAGAGCTTTCCATAAAGCTGGTGCTCTCGGAGTGTGTCTAGTACAACCCGCAAGTGGCAGGTGTGCTCCTCCTCAGTGGTCGAGTATATCAATATGTCGTCGATGAAGACCACGACAAATCGATCGAGGTATGGCTGAAAGATCCTGTTCATGAGGCCCATGAACACTGCTGGAGCATTGGTTACGCCGAATGGCATAACCAAGAACTCATAGTGGCCATACCGACATCTGAAGGCCATCTTTTGCACGTCCTCGTCCCGAACTCTGAGCTGATGATAGCCTGACCTAAGGTCTATCTTTGAGAACCACCGTGCTCCCTTAAGCTGATCGAAGAGGTCATCAATCCTCGGTAGCGGATACTTGTTCCTCACTGTCACCTGGTTCAGGCGACGATAGTCGACACAAAGTCGCAAGCTCCCGTCCGCCTTCTTGGCGAACAATATCGAGGAAGCCCAGGGTGAAACACTGGGTCGGATGAATCCATTGTCCTGCAAGTCCTCCAACTGTACCCGTAGCTCTCGAAGCTCAACGGGGGTCATCCGATACGCTGGAGTAGATATCAGGGCTGTCCCGGGGTACAGGTCAATATAAAAGTCTACCTCTCTGCGAGGAGGTAGTCCTGGAACGTCGTCGGGCAAAACGTCTGCATACTGATCCACCACTGCAGGAAAACTAGGACTCCGCACGTCAACCGCTCCTAGGATGAGGCTAGTCAACTGATGAGTGATGGGATGTCCTCTCCTCTGCGGAAGTTCATCCTGTGCTGCGAAGGCTCCCTTCTCGCCGGTGAAAGTGAACCTACTCCCGTTGGTGCGTACGCATCGCACCTTGCGTCTAATACAGTCAATCTGAGCATGGACTGTAGATAACCAATCCATGCCCAAGATGACGTCGTAAGGCCTCGACGCCGCTACAAGAAGATCCCAGCTGAACCTCTCGCCTCCTAGAGTAAGCTCACACTGCCGGCACCAGTGCGTAATCGTCGAGTCTGCTCCCGTAGGAGTCTCTGGCCGAAAGGATCGAGCCAACGGCTCTGTCGGAATCTCCGAGCTCCAAACAAGGGCAGCGGCTAAGAAAGAATGATTTGCTCCTGTGTCTATAAAAACTGCAGCAAGGGTGGAATAGACACAGATAGTACCTCGAATCATCTCGGGCGCGCCGTGGTCGTAGGTCTCCGTTGCCTGGAGCTGTGTCTGTCTCTGCCCGTCAGCTCCCTGTGGTCGGGGTGGACCTCCTGGTGGTAGTGGTGGTAGAGCCTCAAAGCGTCGTCCACCACCTGCTGCTCGGTCAGCTCCTCTGCCTCGTCCGCCTGCCCCCTGCGGACCGCCACGGTCGACCCTCTGCCTCTGCCTGGGTGGCCCCTCAACCGTCTGCTGCTTCTCGGCACGGCGGGTCGGGCAGTCACGAGCCATGTGGCCCTGCCCGCCGCATGCGTAGCACTGTCTGCCTCTCGAAAGACTGGCTCCGCGCTGTGTGCCCCGCACTGCTGAGCCAGTGTCCTGAGGTCGTCTGCCTGAGGGTCTGGTCTACCTGGACCCATGAGTCATCCGTCGACTGTCTGCTGCAGAAGACTCTGCTACGTGTCGCCCTGCGGTAGGTCTCGCTGCTGATGCAGGCTCAACAAGGAAGCTCTCGATCAAAAGGGCTCGCTCCAGTACCCCTGTCTGTGTCGGAATGCTGAGGGAGATCAGCGATGCCCTGATCTCCTGCCTCAATCCCTGCTCGAAGGTCCGGGCCCGGAAGAATGGGTCTCGTACCATGTCTGTCAAGTAGCGCGAGAGATCGGTAAATCTCGCCGAGTACTGGGCGACCGTCAAGCTGTCCTGCCGCAGCTGTAGAAGCTCCTGGATGCAAACCGCACGGAGGGTGGCTGGGACGAACTCCGAGCGGAAGAGGCTCTCAAAGTTCGTCCAGAGAAGAGATGTCTCATCGTGCACCTGGAGCATCAAGTTCCACCATCTGTCTGCTGCCGCGTGCAGGAGGCTCGCTGTGAGGATCACCATGAGATTTGCTGGTGTCCTCACTAACCTGAAAACTCGTACAACTGCCTCCAGTCAATCCTCGGCGGCCTGAGGGTCCGTCTCCCCGCGGAACCTGGGCGGTCGCTGGCGCTGAAACTCGTGCAGTGCACTAAGGCGACGTGCATCGTCAGCGGGCTGATGCATCGGTGGCTCGGCGGGTAGCGGCACCGCCGGTGCCTCTGCTGTCAAAGGGCCATGTACCGAGGCTTAGTCGCTCGGTGGGCTGTCGTCACGCACAACTCTCGGAACCCTAGCTGGCTGCCGTCGCGGGGCCATCCTGAAAAGAAACAGGTGCGCCACGGTCAAACAGTATACCTGGTGAGCTGACACAAAGTAATCACAAAGAAAACTTGAAACACACATGCAATCAATGTTTTCGTGCATTAAGTCGGAAATCAGAAGTCAGGGTCCTGGTGTACGAATACGTCGGCCGCCGCACCAATACTGGACTTCCTGGACTGATAACCACACTCAATACTCTTAACACTATTGCTTCACATAGAAAAATATCAGAGTCCTGAGTTCTGCGGTAGAACCGAACTCCTCTGATACCAATTTGTCATGACCCGTCCTCGAGGCTCGTGCCGTGACTACCCCAAGTTCGCCTTCCATAGGCCAGGGGCTGGCGACTAGCACCAAGGCGTAATTCCCGGTAAAAAGGGAAGGCATTGCCTTTGTAAAGTAAACAAACACCACAGAGCAAGCAAACAGAAGTAAACACTAAGTAAAAACTGGGTACAACAGTAAGTGCGGAAAAGTAAGTGGGCCAGAATACAAACCCAAACTGAAAGTAAGTACAACTGGAAAGGGAAAACAGCAAATGAAAGTAAAGCCGCAGCATCGATCCGCCCACTGGAAGTCCCACCTGAAGGGTGGGTACAGATAGCCTCCACAGCTCCTCGGGTCCAGTCGTCCGCTCCGAGTACGCCCCGCCCAGTGGCCCACCTCCGGGTACCGACCTGCTCCTCGTGCCTCAACGACGATCAGCGCTGTCCGTCGTCTGCAACCAACACAACATAGTGCGGGCATAGCCCGTGCAGGGGTGAGTATAAGCTACTCAGTAGGGACCCTGAGACCCCCGAAGGTCTCCCAGAATCCACAAAGGATAATCCACAAAGGGAAGATAAATCACAAAGTAACATCCGACTCTACTTATGTATATGCCCATACATATACCTAAGTCATCAATTTCAGTTCGCTCCAACCTCCGAGCCCAAGTTCGATCACATCCACACAGGAAATCACAACCCGATCCACACAGGAAAGCATAACGTAATCCACATAGGAAAGCAAGTCAAGATTCAGCTCACACAGGTATACTTCTTCATATGACGATAGAGATGATCAGATATAGTCACTGATTCATCTAAGTCGTCGGACCCACAAAGGATCGATAGGTACTAACCCCCGCAATGACCCACAAAGGATCTGACTCACACAGGATCGATAGGTAACTAACCCCCGCAATGACCCACACAGGATCTGACCCACACAGGATCGATAGGTAACTAACCCCCGTAATGACTCACACAGGATCGGGCCCACACAGGATCTGTAGGCGCTGGCCCACACAGGACCGCTGAGCGCTGACCCACACAGGATCGGTAGTACTGATCCACTTAGGATCGCTGAGTGTTGTAGTCGTCGTCGTCGAATCCACGGAGGATTTCTGTACAGTCGTCATCGTCGTCGCAGTCGCAGTCAGCTCTAGGGTTCCCGCACACAGCAAGCTCGTTCGGGAGGGTTCGCTCCACGAGCCGAGGGGCTGATACATCAACTGACACATAGTCCGGAGTTGATGTATCCAAAAGTTTCGTATCGTCATCAGGAACTCAACGTGAGAGACGACGCGTCGATCGGACGCCCGGTCTGAGAGTTATTGGCTTTTTCATCCCAGGGACCCGGTTGGTTTTTAAGTCAAAACCAACCCGACCGTACTCCAACTGCGTCCAAACCTCGAGCGGAGTAAGCCAAAAGGTCCGTCTCACATAGAGGAATCCAACAAAGTCGACGGCACGTCAATCGGACGTCCGGAGCTCAAGTTATAAGCGTTTCCGCTCCGAGGGCCCGGTTGGTTTTGTGTACGAACCAACCCGGCCGAACCCAAAGTTCTCCGAAACCCTGAGTGTAATATACCGAAACGACCGTCTCGATCCAAGGATCGCTACGCAACTGACAGTGCGTCGATCGGAGGCCCGTAGTTCAAGTTATGGGCAACAGACCGAAAGAGGTTCGGTATTAGGGGGTTCGGGCCCGGTCCGACCCGGCCCGATACCCCCAGGGTCGGCCCGAACCGGGTCCGGGTCAGGCCCGCTTGGGCGCGGCCCGGCCCGGCCTGAGCGCGACCCGGCTCGGCGGCCCGGCGCGCTGGCCAGGTGGCTCGGCCGAACGGCCGAGCCGTTCGGGATGCGGGGGGGGGGGGGGGGCGTTGCCCCCCGCTTGTTGTAACCACGGCCCCATAATGGGGGTCGCTCACGTCCGGCCAGCCGGGGGTTTGGAACCCCCGGCTCTTCCACTGTCCGGCCGGCCAGCCCCGGTCGGCCGGCTGCTGCCGACTCGGGAGCGACAAGGGCCGGTCCCCCTGCTCCGACGCCGGCAGCCCGGAACCGGCCGCCGGTTCCCCTGCTTCGCCGCGGCCTTGGACCGTTCGGCGCGGCGCGACCGCGCCGCGCCCCTCCGCCGCGGCCCCGCTCCGACCGCGGTGTTTTTCGGGGTTCTTCGGCGCGGCGCGACGGCGCCGCGTTCTTGTTCGATTCAAAGGCGCGGCACGACGGCGCCGCGCATACCTTGCCGCATGACCCCGCGCGGTGCGACGGCACCGCGCCATCCTCGTTCCATTCCACCACATGGAAGACAAGATAAAAGGGGAGGAGGGTCGACCGTGTTTGTGCGGTCCGGCCCCCCTCCCGTTAACTGGTAACATGTGGTCCAAAAGTACGAGGAATGACGGATGAAAACACGAATATCATCAACAATAAAGGAATTCTCTACCTCGAGCGTAGCTTGAACGGAGATTCATCGCGGAAATAACTGTCGCGGAAGGAGGCGTCGTGAAAGAAGAATCGTCGCGGAAGAAGGCGTCGTTGGCGTTGCGGTACACGGCATCGCATAGTCGATCTCCGAGGATTCGGCGTTCTTCGTCGAAGATCGGTGCGTTCTTCGCGTTCTTCGCGTTCTTCGTGTTCTTCGACGAAGAAGATGAAGATCTTCAAGCCTCCCTTCGCTTTTCTCCCAAACCTCTCCAGCAACAAGTCCCCAACCAAAATAAAATAAGAGTTGTCTTATTTTATTAACGCACAAGCCAATGTTTGAATTTCAAAAAGAAACGAAACGAACAATTAATTGAGGAGTTAAAAACCGCCCAATTAATGAGGCGTTTAATATCCAGATTAAACGCAAGAGTTGACTTAATTAATAGGGGGGTGCGGGTGCGTTACTTAAAAGAAGGGAAACGGTGGAGCTCGTGTGGGCCCCATCTCACAAATATCCTACCAAGTGGGTAGGATATTGTGGGTCCCACATCATCCACTTAACTTAACTTAAGCAAAATAAAATAAAAATCGGTTGTACCACTTTTATTTTATTTCTTAACTTAACCCCAAAATTTAAAAACCACACCCGAGCAAACGCAACTCCGAAAAAGATGTTTCTAAGCAAATACCGGCGCTGCGATTCCATCGGTGCCTTCGGAATTCGATTCCGAGCACCGGTTCAAAAGTTAGAAAAACCCGCTCGTTCGTTCACTGAACGTACCCGAGCTAAACTTTTGAAAAAGATTTCGGGCACACCGGGCCTCGGAATTAGGTGGCGTCAGAAACTGTGTTCTTGTAAAATTCCCAAGAAAATTAAGAAAAAAATTTCCTTGAATTTTTCGGGTCTTTACAGATTTGCTCGAATTCCTCAATGTAGTCGTCCACCGAGCTAGTTTATCTCAGGTTTTTCAAGAATCTCAATGGATCTCCTTCAGTATTTTTTCCATATCGGTCCATAAGCACTGGTTTGAACGCACCCCAGGACAATCCTGGTGTAGCATTGTGTCATGACAAAAACCAATCCAGCATTGTCTCTTCCATACAGATTTGTAAGTAGTGAAATTTCATATCCTCTGGGGTCCGATTGATCAGAAAATAGGTGTTCGCTTTAGTTATCCATCCTAAAGGATCATCCCTTGTGAATATTGGCAGATCCACCCTCCGCGATATATTGTGCATCCCATCCGACGGTTCGACATCCTTTAGAGATGAACTTTCCCCAAGTCATGCGTCGAACTCCATACTTCCCATTCCTCTGCCTCCTGGATAATTCGGTGCGGCCTTGCTCTGTTTCTCGTTTTTCGACCCTCGCTCCACATGCACCTCAATTCCTTTCAATCTCCCTAGAGTTTGTTCCTCCAAATCACGTATTCGTAGGGTCATGCGCTCTTCTATCTGTTGCGCCAAGTCCAAAGCCACTCGCTGACTCTCGTTCTACACTTGCATCATTTTTTCCATTTTTTCCTACATTAACATCATCGCAACCTTAATGTTTTCCATTGCCGACTCTATCGAAACCATTCGCCTCTCCATTCACGTTTGCATAAAAGAGCGGGGCTATGCAATTTTTTAGCTCGTACGGAAGAAAAAAACGAAACTCACTGACGTCTTCCTCACAGCGTAAGACCGATGGTTGTAGTACCCCCGGTTTTTGGTATGTAACCCTTAATGTTTTTTATGGTTATAAAGTCTAAGGGTGTTGGATCGGAGAGTTGGAAGAACTTTGGATGTGGTTTTTGGGCGAAATGAAAGTCGCGCGGGCAGCGCACGGTTTGCCTAACCGTGCGGCCAAACCGTGCGCAATGATCCTCTTGAGACAGTAGCTCCAACACGGTTGGAGCACGGTTAGGGAGACCGTGCGAGGAGGTCGTGCGAGGGTTTCCTTAAGACATTAGCTAACGCACGGTTAGCACACGGTTTGTCTAACTGTGCAATCTAACCGTGCGTGGGGTTAAAACAAGATCCTAAAAAAGTAGATCTGGGTCGGCCTTGCCTTTAATCCACTCGTTTTTGCCCCAAACCGACTTTAACTCGGGATTTTGCTTCTCTTAAGGCCAAAGAGGGTTCTCCCATCGTTCCGAAGGCGATCCGAAGGCGATCTGAAGGCTTCCCTTGGTGAATCGAAGCCGGATTCTTGAGGTATGTGATCATTCTACTTCGTTCTTGATCGGTTTCTTAGATCTAGGCCCGTTATGGGTAGATCTAGGTGTGTGGATGCCAAATATGATGAGATTTGGCTTTGTTCATGGTAGGAGAAGAGATCTAAGGCGGGTTCTTGGAGAATCGACCCGGTTTTCTTGTGCGTTTTTCGTTCGTTGGGGTTTTTGTCAAAACCTTTGAGGTAGATGGTTTCACTCTCAACTCCTCTTGCTAGAATTGATTGACTTAGTTTCAAATTAATTATCTTGAATGGAATTGATTGTGAAATCTTGGTTTAATTCTTAGATTAAATCTTCTTTAGTGATGATTTATGGTTTTGGTGGAATTGTGTGATCTTGGTGAATTGTTGTGCAAAGAGGTTTAATTTCTTGAATTTAAAATGATGATTTTAAATTATAGATTTTCTAGAATTGCTAAATGGTTATGAAAAAGGGGTTTTCAATAGAAATGGTTTTCAATAAAAATGGAGTTTTATTGAAATGGTTTTCCATTGAAATGATTTGGCATTGAAATGGTTTTGACGGAAATGGTTTTCAATAAAAAGGTGTTTTTATTGAAAGGATTGTTTTGGCATAATCGTTGGGCATATGTGGTGTGTGTTCATGTTGCATATACAGGGCTTGGTTGAAATATGACCTTGTGCTCGGTGCCAAAAAGTTAATGGCACATAGGGAAACAATTACCTTGTAACGACTTGGTAGATCGACGAGAAACCGCTCATGAGTATGAAACTGTCATAACGTAGCATGCATGGTTGGTTGCATGGGTTTGTGGAATGATTGGACATGCCAAAAAGGGATGTTGTGAAATGGTTTTAAAGCTTGTTTAGTTATTTTTCTGGAAAAATAACTTGCTGGAAAAATTGGTTTCAATCGCACTTGTATGTTTTTTATTATAAATGGTTTTGGAAACTTGTTTATATATTGTTATAAACTGTTTTGAGAAAGTGTTTGGTATAAACTGTTTTATGTAAATGTTGCTAACTCTTCTATCCTAGTGGCGTGAGTAGAGAAGTCATTGGGGAAAACCTGCTGAGTTTTATACTCACCTCTACTTTGGCACTTTGGTGCTTTTGCAGATGTTATCTTGCGGGACAGGGGAAAAGGTAATGTTTCGCACGTGTTTAGCACTACCTCGTGATGTTTGGGTTGTTCGGTGATTGTGGAGCTTGGAGTTTGTGGAGCATGAAGTCTTGTAGTCTTTTGAGGGTCTTTAGTTGTTCATCCGCTCTGTACTTTGATACTTGTTGGTCTTCCGCTGTTGTGCACTTTGATGTGGCTTTGAGATACATGAAGTTGTCAGTTGTCTTAATTTTGTTCATGCATCATTTGGTGAATGTTTGGGTAATGGTTGTTGGTTTATTTCATAAAGAGTAAATCGTCCCCCACTTGTATTTGAAACCCTTCGACATTTATTGCTAGCCTTTGGCGTCTTGAGGATGTCGCTTAAGGCCAAGTAATGACTCGTTGTGCTCTCAAGCCAATGAGAATGAGCGGGTCATTACAATGGCGTTCGCTATATGACCAACGGTCGCGTCTCTCTACTCCCACGGTGTTCCAGACAGAATCGACTTCTCTCTCTAGAGATTTTCCCCAGCGGAGTCGCCAAAATTAAACGACTGTGAGTGTATTCTTGGAGAAAGAAAGAACAAACTAGTTGGAACTGTAGAATCAGATTGATATTATCGGTAAACTGTAGATACAACTGAGGTAAAATAGATGCACAACAGGTAGAACCTGGAGAGACCTCCTAACTTCTCACCTGCTGCTAGTGGAAGAAGAATCGAGAGATTGGCCGCTTCTCCCACCAAGTGTCTGTTCCAACAGAATCACAATGCTCTCACACTGAAAATTGATGCCCCGCAATAGCATAGTACAGTTGTACTTATACATGACCAAGCACCCTGCAAGTCTAGCTAACCATCTTAGGCAGGATTTCCTTTTTTGCCCCTCCTACGTTGTTAAGTGTGTAAAATGGGGGGGCATGAGGTATCCAGTGGGACCACGCCTGGGTCAAGACCCGAACTGCTAACATGTTGTAATAAAGACTTAACATAATGAGTGAATCCTGGATAGGGGGAAACCAACTGAGTCGTTTGTACGCACCCCCTACTCATGCACATAACATGATTTCCAGTGTGCATGATGAGATCTCATCCTGTTATGCAGGTTGTGACTCTTGAATGGAGATCATGACTCGTGGCAAGTGATGCCTTGGTGACCAATGATAGGCAGGAGATTGGTGCGTTGTCAGAGGTCATGTCTTGCATAGTTCAATGAATGTATCGGCCATGAGGCCTTCTTGATTTATTTTGTATATTGATTGTATTATGGTCATTGAGCATTGCATGGGTGCATTTTCATAGAGTTGTCTGCATATTTTTTTCTTTTTGTTATATACTAAGATTGTGGGGTGCCCAATTGGTGGCTCCCTTTATTTTGTTACAAGATGGTATGTCTACATATATGGACCGGTCAAGCCAAATTTTCGATGAATCTCGGCATAACCCTTTTATTTTGGTCATCGAGGGCCTAGTCCGCCCAATGTTTAAGGTTGAGTCATCAGTTGAACTCATTGGTGAAGTGTTGTATTTGTTGTCAATAAGCATTGATATCAATATGTGGTGAGAAGAGAAGCTTGGAAGAGAGTGAAGCGCCCAAGCAAGGCGGCCTATATATGTTGAGTTTTGCATATTTGATGAAGATTGATGAACACCTTGGAGCTTGGAGTTTGAAGTGAGCTGTTGTCATCATTTATATGTTGGCATGCATGAGATACTGCCATTGGATATATTATCAGAGATGCATTCCCATGTGGCAAAGGTTGAAGAAGTTGATGAAGAGTTCCATGGAGCATAGTTCTTGTTGAATAACATGTCTCTAAGAAGGAATATGAAAGATGATTATTGAAAAGCTAGCTGTGAAGATCCATCCTTGTGATCGTCAGCTTGAAGACTGCTGCTTATATTGAAGTTTCACTTGGATGATGTTGTGATGAAGTAACTGAATTGTAGCTGAAATTAATGTTGCATTGATTGAAAATCAATTTTGATGAAGTTTAAAGTTTAATGGAGTTTGTTGGAGTCTGTATCCCACATCGGACTATAAGTCCGATGTGGTCTTTAATTATTCATTATAAAAGAACTTCAAGGTCTCTTTTAAAGAGAACCTTGGGTATTGGGTCCTCACCTCTTTTATCATTTTACATGGTATCAAAGGGAAACTAATTCAACCCGAGCCCTCCCTCCTATTTTGTTCTCTCCAATTTAGGGTTTCCCTTTTTTTTCCTTCAGTGGGGGGGAGGCCTCCATGGCCGGTGAGCTAAGTCCTCCGCCGTCACCCCCCCCCCCCATGCTAGATCTCCCTCCCTCCCGGCGGATCTCCCCCTGTCGGCATCTCCCTCCCTGACATCCCGACGGCCCGCCCTCCAACTGCGCCTCCCATCGTGATTCCATCCCGTGTCGCGCTGCTCCCTCACGACGCCTCCTGGTCCCGACGAGGGCTCCCCTCCTTTCCCGACGGGCTCCCCTCCTGCACGTCGCCCTCACCGTCGGCCCTCCCCTCCCTGTGTGAGATGCCCGGCGGACCTCCAACGAATCTCCGCCTCCCTTCCTATGCGTCGGCTCCTCCCATCCAACGCGCGACGACTTTCCTCCATCCCGGAGACTCCCTCCCTGCGCGCTCCATCCCGCCTGAGCCGGCTCCCTCGATGCGCGTCACCCTCCTGCAGGCGCCTCCTGCGGCGACCCTGCTGGCCGGCGACTCTCGTGCATACGTCGGCTCACCTGTTTGCGCTCCAACCGCCAGATCCTGCACTGACGCCTCCAGCGCCTGCTCTCCCACCCGCATCGTCCAAATCTGGGACAACCCCCATTCCCGTACGAGGCATCTCCCGCGCGCGCTGCTCCCTGTGCACCGCCCGACGTTGCCTCTGTGCGCGGGACATTCGTCGGACCAAGCGAGCTCCATTCTTCCCCTCCGCCCTCCAGGGACCTCCCGATGTGACTCCCGACCTGCTTCTGAAGCATACAACCGGCACATCTCTCCCCGCAAAACCCTTCTTGCGGCTCCTTTGTCCACCGCTGCTCCCTCCATGTCGGACTCCATGTGCAGAAGCCACCGCCTCCATGCCGGCCCTCCTCCTGCGGTTTCCCGGTGACTCTGACGACCGGCCCGCCCGTGCGGTTTTCCCGGCAACTCTGACGACCGGCCCGCCTGTGCGGCTTTCCCGGCGCTCGGTCAACCGGCACCACCAGTGCGGTTTTCCCAGCGCTCCGTCAACCGGCGCCGCTTGAGCGGCTTGGCAAATCATTTTCAGTCTCATCATCCATCTTCTTGAGGGGGAGCAGCAGCCGTGGCGATTTATCTTTGCTTTGTTTTGTCCTGTTTTGTTATCAAGCTGGGTATATCCAGCTTGAGGGGGAGTGTTTGCAGCGTTTCTTGTTTGCTTTGTATTGTCTTTGTTTTGGTCTATTTTCTTTATGTGTCCAAGCTAGATACACCTAGCTTGAGGGAGAGTGTTGGAGTCTGTATCCCACATCGGACTTATAGTTTGATGTGGTCTTTAATTATTCATTATAAAAGAACCTCAAAACCTCCTTTAGAGAGAACCTTGGGTATTGAGTCCTCACCTCTTTTATCATTCTATAGAGTTTATAAATGTTCCAAATGCCTTGGGGAATTGAGGTGAAAAGATTTATGAAAGTTTGATAAATTCCGTCATTTGAAGTATTTTAAGAAGAATTGAAGTGGCTGAGATTGATTAGAGACAAATTAAAAACCTTCTCGAGTTACAATTTTTTGTAGAAAATTAACAAAGGCATAGGTAAGATCTCAAAGGCAAGAATTGGTGAAGTATCGGGAGTCTTGCACTGTGATACGTAACATCTCAAAGATGGTAGGTAAGTGTTGGATTGGCATAGCCCGATCCTCTTGGATGATGTTGGGCCGAATGTTTGCGGCCTATACTGCGCACCAGGCCACAACTCAACGGCTTGAGTTCTGTGGTGAGCTCATTAGGGGTTGCAAGGGGCAACGCGCTCTTGCTTCAGAGGTATGGGGGTCAAAGGCCTCCGACCCAAATTTTGGGGCACTGTAGCAACTCTGACCGACTGTAGCAGAGCTGACTGGATAACACCAACAGAGCATTGTAGCAGTGCGGACTTTGGAAACAGCGGTACTATAACTCCGCAGACTTTCATTCGTTGGCCACTGTAGCAGCTTGAACTTGGGTGGCTGCGACACTGTAGCGAAATAGACTTCCAACCACTTTTCCCTGTAGCACAGTGGACCTTTTGCGCGGTTGGTGGTATAGTGTTTCATCTTCTGTATTAACTCATTTCAGACTAGGGTTTATGTGTGCTTAAAATATTCCCTGTAATTTGTGCTCCCGAATCATAATGATATTTTTGCCTCTTCGTGGACGTAGGGATTATTCCCGAACCACGTAAATCTATGTGTCTGTGCTCTTCTTTTTCTTCTTTTGTTCTGCATTTTCTTCATCTGCAAACATGTTCTGTCACTGTGACTCCTGGCTTTTCCGTAACAGTAAGTTTTACTTGCTTATACCTAATATCTCCTAGAATACTGAGAGATGTAACGAAGGAAAAGTTTTCACTGTGATGCGTAATATTTTCTGAGTGATATGCAAAATGAAGTTTGAGTTTTCAAAGTATACATAGGATGCAAATTAGCATACGTAATATTCACTCTAAAGTTTCAAGCGATACAGAAGATAAAATAGAGGATACACAATATCCTTTCTGATGATATGTAATATCTTTTCGAAAGTTATGTAAGATTTGTCAGGTGAATCGTAAGGATATAAAATCAAATGATGTTGAAGCTTTTCTTCAATGATTTAAATATCATGAATAGTGTTATAATCATGATTCAAGCCAAGAATGTTGTTGAAATTTAAATGAGAAGATTGTGTTGTGAATTGAGGCTTCACACCGCAACAGATACTCGCGCATTTAATATTGAAGAAAAAGATCTCTGATGAGCTGGAAATTGAAGACCGAGATTTATAGAGGTTTGAAGGAGGAGATCACGATGCCGAAATTTCATAGAGGTTTCCATATTCTGAATATTTGAATTATGAAAACAATATTTACATGATTATCCTGAGATTATAAAACAGAAGATGAGTTGAAAAGAAGGATGGGATTTTTGAGAGGCCGACGTGCAATGCTTCAAATATTCACTATCGTCGAAGGAAAATAAAAGAGAAGAGGAAAAGGAGAGGGAGAGAGTATCCAGCGCTGCAATAGTAGAATACAATGTGCGTTAAAGAAGAGAAGAGGGAGAGCCCGACGTTGCTGCCATTGATTATCACATATATCAATGCTCATGAAGAAGTGAGACAACCCAAAGTGATTGCTCTGCAAGAGGCATTTGTGAAGATTGTTGTATATCTGAGGAAGGAGATCAGAAGCAGTCTATCCAAAAGAGACACAAGCCTACGCTGCTAATCAAACTTCAAGAGGAGTCGACCGAATCTGGTATTAACAGGAGCGAAACTAGTCGGTTTCAGTACCTAAGAAGAAAGTAAGTGGGTGCTTGTCAAGTTGGTTGGTGTTGTGCAATGTAACCCGGTTAGTGCCAGGATAAAGGGTTCAAGGTCATTCTCTTGCCCTTATAAGGGGACCGGTTGGGATATGAACCACACTGAGGAGGGGGTGAATCGGTGTTGGTAATTCTTGAACCAATTCAAACAACTTGACTTTTATCCCTTTTCAATTTTCTTCTATCACTTGTTAAGGTGAATGGATCACTCTTGTTCTCTCTTTCCTTCTTTCTTTCTTGCAACACAACTGAACACACGCACACAAGAAACACGACAATATACAAGGTTCACCACTCAATGTGAGATGGATAGTCCCTGGTGTGAATTGGATTCCTCCATGATCACACAACACACTAGATTCCTCATGTGAGCTATAAAGAGCAGGGTATGACATTGAGACTCGTGTCCGCACGTCTCCCGACTATACTTCGGTACATCCCGTACACAGATGCATCCCGCACCTTACAATAATAATTAGCTGAGGTAACAACATGAGAGTATCACCACTTTAGATCTCTTCATGTTGTTGATGTGTCGTCTTCCCTTCTTTTTCTTCTTTCACTTGCATAGCAACGTACAAGGACTTCTCTCTTCTTGTATGCAAAGAAGCAATGCACACAATCTCCTTCTTCCTCTCCACAACAGCAAATAATGGCCATCTTTCTTGCACAGGTTGCAAGACTTCTTCATTGCACAAACACTTTTGCATAGCTCTTCTCCTTTTTCTTTTCTTCTTCTACTTCAATGCACAACAAAACTGCACCGGCTTCTTCCCTCTCTTCTTCTTCTTCAGTGTGCTACAACAACACTGGATCTCTTCATCTTCAATACCCAAGGATTTCTTCAAGTCTAAAGTAGGTATTGGAATTGAACATCGATACTAAGGATTTCTCCTGTGTTTCAGTATCGGATTACTTCCATTCCCTATTATTACATCATACCCCATACTGCTATGTATCAAAATATCAGGCACAGCACCCCTCCAATTCCTCTAGTTTGAATTTCAATTTCAAATTCAAATTCAGACCACCAACTTTCTTCAACTTCTTCAAACTCAGCCTTTGGATCTTTGTTCCAATAGATCATGATCATCCAATTTGAATTGGTGGTTATTTGGAATTGAAGTATCCACCAAACCAACAAGATGCAACCAAGTCATCAAGCTTCTTTGAATCTGCCCAGGATTCTAGAATCAAGGCGTGGGCACCGCCATTGCGGCGTGGTATCTTCTTTGCGGTGTGGAGGTCTTCAAAATTCCAGAGATATGAAACAGGCCTGAACTCCTTTAAGGCTCAGTTATCCCATTGTTGCGTGGAGGTCTCAAATTTTCCAGAAACATCAAAAACCAATCCACCCTCCTCTATGGCATAGGATACCACTGTGGCATGGATCCAGGGCCATCAAAATACCGATCCATCCTCCTCTGCGACGAAGTATCTTCTTACGGCGTGGAGGTCTCAAAATCTCTAGAATTACCAAATTCTTGAAAAATGAGCACTTCGACGTGGACACCTCTATTGTGGCGTAATCCAACTTCCTGTCATCTGGTTACAGCGTGGAGGTCCTCAAATTTCCAAGGCCACCAAAAATCGACCCAACCTCCTCTACGGTGTGATCCTCCTCCTACGGTCTGAGCACCTAGCTAGTCAACCCATTGCGGCGTGGTTCTTTACTACGGCGTGGAGGTCTCGGATTCTCCAAGCACTCCAAATTTCAACCTACAGTGCCTTGTGGCGTGGTCTCTTCTACGACGCAAGCACCTCCTTTCTCTACACCGTTGCGACATGTTTTGTGCTCCACAGTGTGGAACTTCTTCTTCAGCTAACCTCTACGGCGCAGACACTGTTTTCTGGTGTGGAACTCCTTCGACTGCTCTCTTCAATCTGCTAGCATCATAAACTCTTCTCATGATATATAATCACTTTAAACCGGCTTATGCATCGTTTTCATTACTCTCCAAATACCTTCAAAACTTCATCCAACTCTCATGGATGAACCTTCTTCAAGTCACTTTTGCCTTCAATATATCAAGTAATTCCAAGAAAAGAACTTCAACCAACTTCCAAATTAATCTTCCAAGGTTTGTCATCCAATCTTCAAACACTTAAAAACAATCAGACATTTTCTTGGAAACTTTTTTTCTTCTTCAACAAGCTTGGCTATTTCAACCAAACTTCCAAACTAAATCTTCTTATCTTCTTCAACAAGCTTGAATACTTCAACCAGACTTCAAAGCTACTTTTTTACGACATCTTCAACATATTGACATCAATGAAATCCTTCTTCATTGAAAACCATTAACAACAAATATAACTCACACAAAGTGGGCTCAACACCTTGATTGATCCTTGATAATAAAAGATCAGTCGTGTATAGGGGGATAACAACCACCATACACCAAGAACTAGATCACACATTGTGAGTGAACCTCGTAAATTCTAATGTATTGTGTTCTTGGGTTTTCTTTCTTATATTACAAGCATGCAAATCGAAGTTGAGATGAGAGAGTGAGATTCATTTGCCCTAATTGGTGCAGAGGTAAAAAGAGAGAAGGTTTAAATTGGTAAGTGGACCACACTAATTCACCCTCCCTCTCAATGTGGTTGCACCGATACTAGTGGAACGACATCATCGCCACTAGTCAGCAATCTCTGGCGTACGAGGAGGCATGCTCGAAATCAGTGACGACCCCTGCTTGAAACCAAGTAATCCAGGTACGAGCGTTCGCATACCTCTGCATGATGCCCCGACTGGTGATACAGGAACACATGCTCTGTTGATTGTTTCACATTCCGCATCGTCTATCTGTGAGGATGTTTTGCTTATTGTTGCCAACAAAAGCAATCGGGCTTGTCAAAATACTTTCCACACCCGCTCATATAAAGGGTGTTAGGCTTCTGGCTTAACGAGAGAAAATGAGAGATAAAGAACCAGTTGTATTGTCGTAGAAGAAGAAGAATAGAAGATTACAGTACAGGAAGAAAGAAAAGGAAAAACAGACAAAGGAGACAAAGAGAGAGGGACCCAAGGAGAAGACCACTTCACCGAGAGCTAGCCGGGACGTCCAAGCCCCAAGCAGCCCTGCTGTAAATTCCACAAATGATTTGAATCCCCAACATACACAACTGGCCCCCCATTTAATAGTCCACCCAGCCAGCAAGCCACCCCAATAGCCAGCTAACAACTAAACAAGTGAAAGAACAACACTGCCCCTAGGCTTATTAAATTCTACCTTTCTCATACACATAAGCAGCCCCATACACAAAGGGCTGACAACCCACGTTCCTAACAATTCCCTCCGACAGAAAAACCACCTTGTCCCCAAGGTGGAACTCCATAACTCGGCCCAACCCTTTTTACCACGATCAAGCGCCTTCCAGTGTGTTGGTTCTTGAACCTCTTTTTCCCCCTTGCGGTCACCGGCATCCCATGCTTCGCTGAAGCATTTCAGCCTACAAACAGCAACAATAATTGCACCTTGCCTCCTCCAAGATTCTGCATACTCAGTCATGACAGCAACAGTGTCATCAGCACCTGAAATGGCCTTAACATGCCAGCTTTTCCTCTGATTCAAACTGATCCTGGATGTCACTGCCAAGATCGCAGAGCCAGGACACTTGTAAAGCGCATGGAACACAGTACCAACAAGGTAGCCGGTTGCAGTCGGAGGCCATTTGTCCACAGCACCACTTCAACTCGCACCGCCAGCATCATCTCTTACCACACTACCTCCTTGCCACACGTACAATGGACCATAATAATGGACCGCGCCTTCATAGAAAATAGATGAAATAATGTGCCTCATGGACCAAGCCCCGATCACAACTCGTCCTAACGCTGCTGCTGCCTTTTTCTCATAACTCTCATCAAAGTTTTTGTCATCATAAAAAGACTGAAGCTCAAAATTCTGCATACCATCAAGTTCTTCGGAAAAAGTTAGCTCAACTTTCCTCCCCATACAACGTTGGAACGCAAAGAACAAGTATAAACCATTTTCAGCCAATGTAATTTCCTCAGCCTGCAGATCTTTAACACCAAAAGCAGCAAATGAAACCTCCTTCCCCACCAAACCAACAGCCTCCAAACACACCTTGCCAAGAGCCCCCACTCCCTCTTGGAGCCTATTCCAATTTCTTAATCGACTCCTGAATCTCCAACTGCTTTTCATATCAATAGAATAACTCCTATATGATTTTAAAGCACAACCAACAGATTCATTCAATTCTGCTGCCACAATTGCAGCAGGTCGCTCCATCACCCAAACGGATTTGCTTCCAGCAAAGAAGCATTTTTCCAGGACCACATGATAAAATTCTCAAGAACCATCCACCATCAACACTCAAGTACTAAGAGTTGGTAATGGACAAACTGGGACATCAACCGTTCCGCATGGTAGCAGCACCAAGCTTTGAGCAGTTTCCCTGTTTCCAGGTACTAGAACAGTAACATTGGGAACTGACTGAAAACACTTGGAAACTGCAATCTGAATATTTTTTCCATTGAACCATGCACAAGCAGTTAGATGTCGCTGACCATATCCCGCTAACATGAAAAAGATTGACAACAGCCAAATAACGCCAGCTTATAACAATGGATTCGAGGAGCACGACACATATGTGACAACAGCTATATTGCCAAAACCAAGTTTCACGATTCGTTGCACGTTATTAAAGAAGAATTCTGTCGGACAAACTTCTAATATATTGGCCTTTTGTACCATTGCAGCCTCAAAAAACAGTGAACAACTCAACAACTTCGATTTGCCACTGGTCATGGACAACATGTCAGAACAACCACAACTATTCCGCAACAGTTTTTGGTCCAGCATGCAAACGATCTTCTCAGTAGTTGTTGCATTTGTTGCTCGGCCAACAAGACACCTGCAGCTTCCGGCAAAAACACTTCGCTCAAAGCACTTGAGCAACTGCAGTGACAGATCCTAGCACACTATTAGCAACACTAACAACATCTGTTATTGCTTCTTCTACGGCACCAGCATCAAACATCAAACACTTCCAGAACGAAAGGTTCATCTCCTACAAAAACTGGTAACCCATCTTGCCTAGGAAAACTCTGTAAGTCCTCCACCCGGCTTTGTTCTTCAAGACTCATGCTGGAAGTAGTGCAGTGAACTACCTTGTCACAGAAAGTAGAAGGCAAAGCAGTTTTCCCCAGACCTTGCCACACTTGTGCGGTTGGCAATTCGTTGGGACTCATCTCTCCTGCAGTTCAGCGAGTTCACGTATCTGTATGCATAAACAGCAGATCCTCATGGCGCTGCCTTGCATATTCACATTCCAGCCATGCCAGCTCCGCTTGCATTTTAGAAAAAAAATTCATAGATGCTTGCAGCTTCTGTAGCACGGCCATCTAAGCTTGCACCATGCATTCCAGTTCGCTTGCCACCAAATCAACTCGTGTCTCCATCCAGAATGGCATACTCCAACAAAGGACACAACGACAAGAAACTAACCTCTATCTGCCACACTGCAACGGAGAAAAACACCGAACAGCCTACAGCAATTGTGTGAACGTCTTGCGCTTCAGCTCATACCTAACAGTCGCAAAGGCGTCCCGACTTCCACACAGCAATCGCCCAACCTCGAACTGCCTCACGTCTCAACAACGGTCGCAAGAAAACGGCCCGATCTCAGCGATCGGCCTGATTGTCAAACTTGTTCCATCGTCAGCGATCTTCCTCTCAAGTGCACGTTCACCGGCCAACTTGTCTCGGAACTGCATTTGTTCCAAATTTTCTTGAGTTCGTCCAGCAAGAATGCTCCGCCAAAATCAGCGTCTCTGCAGTGAACGTCACTCAACAGCCGCCAAAAGCTGCAACTTCCTTTCAACGATCCGCTGGAACTCACGTCTTTCCCCCAACAGCAGAACGTGCTCAACAGTAAGCTTTGAACGTCAATGTCAGCCGATGCGAAAAGATGTCCCGTCTTCCACTAACGATCGGCCAACTCCATTTGTCCCTACTAGCAGTCGTCCGAAAATATCCCATAGTTGTACAATCGGTTTCCCAGAGGCGCATCTCACAGTAGAAAAGAGGGAAATAAAAACCAGTACAGCAGAATCGGTTTCCCTTGAGTTCGTCGCTCTTCGATCGTCCTCCAGCAATCGTATCTCTCAACAATCGACCAGCATCGAACACGTTTACAGCACCAAACCTGACAAAGCAACACACGTAATGTCTCTCAACGAGGGCACCAAATTGTTAGGCTTCCGGCCTAATGAGAGAGAGAGAGAGAGTGAGAGAGAAAGAACGAATTGTGTTGCCGTAGAAGAAGAACAGAAGATTACAGTAGAGGGAGAAAGAAACAGAAAAACAGACGGAGGAGACAAAGAGAGAGGAACCCAAGGAGAAGACCACTTCTCTGAGAGCTAGCCGGGACGTCCCAACGTCCAAGCCCCAAGCAGCCCTGTTGTAAATTCCACAAATGATTCGTACCCCTGCATACACGGTTAGCCCCCCATTTAATAGCCCACCCAGCCAGCTAACCACCCCAACAGCCAGCTAACAACTAAACAAGTAAAAGGACAACAATGCCCCTAGGCTTATTAAATTCTACCGGCCCCATACACAAAGAATTGGCAGCCCACGTTCCTAACAAAGGGCTGTCCAACAGTTTTTTTTCTTAGGTTGCTATTTTAGATGATATTTCAGTACCCTTCACCCTCACTAAGTAAAAGCTTATCCTGATTGGTTTTCGGATATAGTATGAATTAAATAGCTTTTTAGGTTGAAAATTCTTGGAATTCGTGCATCTACCCACCAGCAAGCAAGCATGTAACACCTCCTAGAAAATAAAATGGGCAATTTTTTTAAAATAAATGCACAGTTTCTAATTGCACATCTGTCATTGTCTGCAGGGTTCACTTAACCATGAAAAATAATTGTGTGCCTCATTATTAAACCAATTGGGTTTAGTAGAGATACTTTTAAGTATGTAGTTTATATTGTGAAAAAAGAATATAAATGGAACTTTAATAATAATGAGTTTAATGAAAACTTTAACAAGGTTCATTTAATTAAGATTTTATTCACTCCTATTGAAAAGAACCCCCCCCCCCCCCACCACCACCACCACCCCCGTCACATATTCCCTTCACCACATGCCAAAGGAGCCCATCCCTCTCCTTCACCACAAGCATGCATGACCCCTCCACTTTTCTTGGACAGATGACTCCAACATTCAAGGAATGGCTTCATTAATCTCTTCTCTTCCATCTCCTCTTTCTTCTTCTTGGATTTGGGTGCAAACCGTGAAAGAATTCTTTAAATCTAAATTAGGGATTTTGGTGAAATGTTGGGGGTTTTAGGATTCTTGGTCGGATCATTGGTGGACATTTGATCTTCCTTCATGGTGCAAGAACAAGCCTCAGATCGCATTTACAGTAACTGTACTTAAAATGCAATTTGAAAAGGAAAAAAAAAAGGATACAGCATTGAGACGACTGTTCAAATTTACAAGGTCTAGTATGGGCCTCAGGAACCAGTTCCTAAAGCAAAACAAACCAAGTGGGTTAGATGTCACACCTACAATAGATAGTCATACCACTATCCAAGTTTACCTCAAAAGGCGTCGACCCATTGAGGTTGCACACTAAACACAAACAAAAAAATATATATATATTCAACTCGTAGGAAAAGGTGTATCAGTAAAGACCTTTAACCGTGACATACCTTATCCATCATCCCAAAAACCGAGAACCTACGGTTCAAGAATGTCAGTAAAAACAGTAAACAAGAACAGCTAGAACACCTTCAGAACTCACCCTTCTTTCGATCTACCAATGCCCATATGGCTTGGATGCTTGTCCACTTGAAATATCTGCAATGCTTCAAGAGCTGCCGCATCAAGTTTGAGAAAATTGTCTCTGTTTACAAATATTAGCACACTGTGAGATGCCCAGAAAGTTATCGAACCTTCTGAGAAGATAATGAAGGTAAAATAAAAAAATTTAAAAAAAAAAATCAACATACAAAGAAATTTCTATAACAGAATCAATTGTAATTGATAAATTTCCACATTCCCTTTGTTCCAGGGTGTCTACAATCCTTTCACTCTCTAATATGGCAAGAAGACCCCCACTAACACGGACTTCAATGTCACTTCCAATGTCCATCATAGAACTGAGCTGCAATATTTAGATAGCAGGTTTACAGTGTAGAAACAAATCAATGTATATTGTCTCATTTGAATAGTTCCCTTGCTGAAGTCAAGAAACAAAAGGGGAAAATGAACATGTCCATAACACAACTTACTACCTTTGTGAAAATACGCAATAAAAAAATCAGCAACAAGGCCATCAAATTGGTCTTTAAAATAGTACTAAATTGCAGAGAACAAAAATAAAGAATTTTTTATTTACATTGCATTACAAATCCAGTTATCTTATTCAATATATACAATGAAAAAAATGGAAACAGAAAAGTACTAATCTAAAAAAAATGGAAATAATAGGCCAAAGTGCTTAAGCTTAAAATGTAAGCTTTTTCATGTCGTCTAAAAAAGCGACTTCTGTTATGAATTTTTGGGGATGTCGTCATTCCCCATACATTGGGGGATTACTATGGTATTAATTATCAACTCCAACACTTCATATGGTCAACTCTTCATCCGGAAAACCCTTCATTTCCTTTATCAATGAGGAATATTGACCATTGGATTTGACATGGGAATGGGAATTAATCTAGATTGTTGATTATATTTACATGTTGTCTAGATGTATGTCAACATGATATTGGAATAAGAACTTTTGGCGTCTTTTATTTTCTCTGCTCCTTGTTTTCATTTATTTTGTCTTTGCATTGTGATTGTACGGCCGCATTCATTCGGCATTATTTTCGCCTTCAATCAACATTGCAATTTGCCTACAATCGACAATGAGGTTCCAATTTCAACATACTTTGTGGTTTCAATCGGCACTCTGATCCCGTTTTTCTTAAAACGTTATCAGCATGAGTTTTGCTGAGCTAAAAAAGATATATTAAAAGATAAGTTTTACTTTCCATGATGAACATTGCTAAATTTGGTCCCCCCCTCTAAAATCATTAAAAAAAATTATGTATTCCTTATTATGTAACAAAACATTTCTCCGCCATCAACTACTGAAGAGTAATTATAAAACCTGATCAAATAAATCAACCTTATTCCCTGAAGCGAACGTGATATTAGTTGAGATTGCGGTAAACATCAATATGATCAAGGTTGATGCAAATATTATGATCAAGGTGGTCATACGCTGAATGAAAAGATGAAAGGACATCACCAAAAGTGGTTGAATGATGTACAACCACATACAATGAAAGCAAAACATGTCGAAAGTGAATGATTTTGATGTGCCATGAAAATGCACTGGTCGCATATCAGTCGTACGCCGAAACACTTTATTACTAGTCAGTTCAAGGGAAGGATAAAAGTGTTGAACCAAACTTTGTTGACCAGACCATGAAATATGATGATGATATAACAATTTTTGACATCTATGATTTCTTTGTAAATCTTGGAGGTGTTAAGCATAATGATGATGTATAAACACTCATGATGAAGATGTTCTTGCTTTTTGTGATGTTTTTTGATAAATATTATAAGTTTAACTTATTTTCTCCTTTATTTTACATCTTAAATGTATACTCAATTTTCTTTTATTAGACAGGAATGAAAATGTTAAATTACATATTCATATTATTGCTCTTGAAGCACAATAGATCTCAATCAAACAATTTTATTTTATTCATCAAAATAAATGTAAATATTTTTTAAAATCAAGGTGAGAGTGAATATGAAATATCATGTCCCTAAGGACGATACGAAAATAATGTATTTTGACAATATAGATACATTAAGCTTAGAGCCATACCATGAAACTTTGGGAGAGAGTGATAGACCAAGGGATTCGAAATGAAACTAAAGTTTCAAATAATCAATTTAGTTTTATGTCTAGATGTTCAACCACAGAAGCAATTTACTTGATTAGAGGCCTGGTGGAGTATTATCGACAAAAAACTCAAGATTTGTGTAGAAGTATAAAAGAGGTAGATCTGAATCTCAAAGGTTCTCTCTAAAGGAGGTCTTGAGGTTTTTTTATAATGAATAATAAAAGCCACATCGGACCACAAGTCCGATGTGGGATGCAGACTCCAACACTCCCCCTCAAACTAGGTGTACCTAGCTTGGACACATAAAGAAAAGAGATCAAAGCAAAAACAATACAAAACAAACAAGAAATGTTGCAAACACTCTCTCAAGCTAGACATACCCAGGTTGATGATAAAAGAAGACAAAACAGAATAAAACAAAGATAAATCGCCATGGTTGCTACTCCCCCTCACAAAGATGAATGATGCTGTTGAAAAAGATTTGTCAAGCCGCTCAAGCGATGCCGGTCGACGGAGCGCCGGAAAAGCCGCACTGGCGGTGTCGGTCGATCGAGCGCCGAAAAATCCGCAGAGGCAGGCCGATCGTCAGAGTCACCGAGAATACCACATGGGCGGGCCGGTCGTCAGAGTCGCCAGGAAAATCGCACAGAGGAGGGCCAACATGGAGGCGGTGGCTGCCGCAAGAGGAGGCCAGCATGGAGGGAGCAGCAGTGGACAGAGGAGCCGCAGGAGGGGTTCCGCCGGGAGAGATGCGTCGGTCGTCTGCTTCGAAAGCAGGTCGGGAGTCGCGTCGGGAGGTCGTTGGTGGAAGGCAGGAGGGCCATATCCATCGCGGGAGTTGCCAAAGGAGGGGCGCAGGAGGGTTCCGCTAGGAGAGATCCGGTCTCCAGAGGAAGGGCCTCCGGGAGGGAGAGCTGTTGCGGAGGAGCCCGCGGCTAACAGGATCCGGCCAGATCTGACCGGATCTGCGAAAGGGAGCCGCTGGGAGTCCGTCGCGCGCACAGGAGGCCGCCAGGGATTCCTTAAAAGGTCGTCTTGGAACGGGAGCAGCGTCGGACCAGGTCGCGCTCGGGAGAGAGAGGTCGCCTGGTCCGTCGCGCGCAGAGGATGCCGTGGCTCGTGCAGGCCGACGGAGGGGGAGGAAGCCCGCCGGGAGGAGTCGCGAACCAGGGAGGTGACGACCGGGGCGGACGTGGCCGGGCTCGCCGATGCGCACAGGAGGAGGGTCGTCGGGGGCCGACGCAAGGGAGGGAGGGAAGGCCTCGAGCGGGAGGTTTCGTCGAGAAGGACGGAGGGCCGTTTGGGAAACGAGACCGGAGGGGCGGCGGCAAACGAGACCTACAGGCTAGAGGTCGCCACCCCCCAAGGGGAGAATTGGTGGAAACCTTAGACGAGAAATAAAAAAAATGGGAGGGCGGACTCAGGTTTAGAAAACCTCCTTTGATACCATGTAGAAGTATAAAAGAGGTAGACCCGAATCCCCAAGGTCCTCTCTAAAGGAGGCCTTGAGGTTCTTTTATAATGAATAATAAAGGCCACATCGGACCACAAGTCCGATGTGGGATGCAGACTCCAACAATTTGCATATGTTTTCATTGATTTAGAAAAGACACATGATAAAATTACTAGAGAGGTTTTATGGAAAGCTCTTGAAAGAAAAAGGATGCAAGTGGCGTATATCAAATTCATCCAAGATGTGCATGAAGGGAGTTTGACTCGGGTTAAAACTCAAGTGGGTGACATTACAGGCTTCTTTGTCTCGATAGAACTACATTAAGGTTCGGCTTTAAGCCCATACCTTTTTGTTTTGGTCTTAAATGAACTTACAAAGCATATTCAAGATGAAATACCTAATTGCAAGTTTTTTGAGAATGATGTAGTTCTCATTGCAAAATTCAAAGAGACTTAATTTAAAGTTAGAGCTTTGAAGAGAGGCTTTATAATTGAAAGGTTTTCGTCTTAATAGGGATAATACAAAATATATGGAGTGTCGTTTTAGCAAAGGATTGTCTAGTAACGTTATGGATGTGAGATTAGAAGACCACTTTGATCGTTTTCAATATTTAGCCTCATTTTTTCAACGTGATGAAGATATTAATGCAGATTTTTCTCATAGGATTCAAACTGGATTGATAAAATAGAGAAAGACTTCTGGGATGTTTTGTGATCATGAAATTCCTTCGAAATTAAAGGGTAAATTTTATAGAACTGTTATTAGACTAATTATTCTATATGATAGTGAGTGTTGACCTATGACGAGACATCTTGAACAAAAAATAAGGGCAGCAGAAATGAAAATGTTAAGATGGACATATAGACATACTAAGATAGATAAGATTAAAAATGAATGTGTTAGGGAGAAAATTGGAGTGGCTCCGATTGACGAGGAGATGACTGAGACTAGATTAAGATGGTTTAAACATGTCAGAAGAAGACCTGGGGATGCACCTATTAATAGGGTAAACTTAATGACAAAATCACTTATTAAGAGGTAGAGGTATGTCTAAAATGACCCTTAAACAGATCATTCAAGATGATCTTGTTAAAAATATTTTCAATGAAAATATGGTACTCAATAGAGATAATTGGCGATGTTTGATCCATATAGCTGATCTTATTTAATTGGATTTAAGGCTTGTTGGTTGGTTTGACATTATGCTGAACAATATTTATATTTATCAAATTTTTCTCCAGCAATAGCAATATCAAAAAACAAAAATTTATTATTTATTATATACATATGGATGAACAATATTATGTCGCGTAATTGGTTTGATATCATCACCCGAAGCGGATGTTATTTTTCTTAGAGTTCATGGACTCATAACTTTTATGATCAAGTATATTAATTTTATTACCTAAGTAATTAAATGATAATCGTAATAAATAAAATGACATATTTTGCACGAGATGATTATTATTGACAAATAATGAATTGTCATTATGGAATCATAAAATCTGATGAATGATTTCTAAAAATCATTCCTTGATATGGATGTAGTTTAAATGGATTTATTTCATTCCTCAAAGTAACTCTGTTTGTGTGGGTTTTATATCCTACATTGTTGATCTCAAACTCGGATAAAGAAAGAGGGTTGCGTTATGTAGTTGACGGTCAGCGTAAAACCTCATCGAATCTTTTCATGACATGAATCAAATGTATCAATATGCTAATACTAAGTTGTTGCCCAGAAGCAACGCTCTGCATTGCCCGAGTGTGGTGTCAAATGAGCTAGAGCCGCTACATCGATGTCCAGGTGTAGTGTTAAATGAGCAAGGGTCTTCACACCTTTATGGACGGATGTGGGGGGTAAATCTAGTCAAAAATCATAAGTTTAGGATACATAGTTGGAATATTGAAACTTTAACAGGTAAATCTATAGAATTGATAGATACTGTGATTTAAAGACAGATTAGTGTATTGTGTTTACAAAAGACTAAATGGATGGGAGAAAAGGAAAAAGAATCGGATAACTCCGGTTTCAAACTTTGATACTCGGGTAAAACTAAGACTAAAAATGGTGTTTGTGTTATGGTGGATAAGACTTTAAGAGATAAAGTGATTGACTTCATAAGATTAGTGGATAAAATCATAGTGATAAAGACCCACCATCGACAGGCCCACAGGGAGTCGGGTTCTTTGAATAAATGGAAACGAGAACCAGAATTACAAGAGGTGAAGGAGAAGAAGAAGAATGAAAGATGAGAGAAGAAAACTCGAGAGACCCCTATACCCTCTCGCCCAAACCCAGCTAGCCAACCTCAAACAGAAATACATCCTCCCCTTGTGCAGTTCCCCTTTTTCCCTTTTTATGACCTCTTTTCATTCCCTCCACTTCCCCATGGGCCCCACATAATATTCCCCCTTTAACCACTTTCTGAACTCCCCATGGCCCACAACCAGTTGCCCACCCCATAAAGACACCTTTGCCCCTCCTGGAATGATCCTTCTAGGTTGTCCAGCTGGTCCCAATGATCCCTATCACTCGTCCGTCCTTGAAAATCAAGACTGAGGGAATGAAACTGATTAAGAACTATGAATGCCTCTTTACTAAGCTGTCATGAGAATTCTTCTTTAGGCACTGAACCACTTAGCAGCAACCACGATTGCAGTTTTTGTGACTGCAGCCATGGCAGTGTTTATCGTTGCAACCTTGAGCAATCCCATTCTGTCCTGTATGGATGTCTGAGACTTGCCCATTTGCCAGAAAACTGATCCAAATATCATTACTAGTTTTCGCTTCTCGGCAGTCAACGCATACATTTTAACCGCAAACAATCCCTTCGGGATTCCCTTCTGAACCTTAGACATGTAGAGATGCAGCCCGCTTTGGCTAAACAGCTCCTTAACGCATGAGTCAGTCCTGGTAACGCTTTGATCATCTTTGTCCAGCACAAATTCAGTGCTGGCAATGTTCTCCTTCAAAATAAAAACAACACCAAGCTTTAGGCCAAACTTTGCTCTTAAAAAAAGGATATGAAGTCAGCTTCATTAAGCTGACCAATACACCACCAAATCCTATGACATCATATCTTCCCATCACTGGAATGAATTCCTAGGTAGCCTCCAAGAAATGTCGAACAGGCTCCACAAGATCGTCCTAAACTTTATTTGTAAGATCATTATTTGTAGGACCATCACGAGAAACCTGCATCCAAGCAGGCTTTAAAAGTAACTTGAGCTGTGACCACCAGCTTCCTTTCTTCCTGATGATGGCTTTTTGTCCATGCGCCTTCCCACCCTTCAAGTCATGCCTCTCAATGAATGGATTTGAACAGACAATTGGAGATCCTCGTAACAAAAATGGCCCCAGTATATGGTTTATCCTCTCCTGGGAAGAGGAAACACTTCCAGCTAGACTATAGTCAACTGAAATGAGGTCAGCTTGATATTTAGCAGGGGTTCACATGATCCAGGCAGCGATACGCAAATTTTGAGAAGTAGGTCTGTGGTTCCTCATGTGCAGGACCAGCATAGATGAGTGCACCATCCGTGAGTAACAAAATGTCATCAAACTAAGCATAAACCGAACTTCTGAGCCGAGGTATGGGGCGTATCACTGTGTACCCATCTTGGGCAAGTTGCTGTAAGAGGTTTCCATTACTTTTTCTGCTTGAAATGCATCATATTCAGTCCAATTATGGCCATAGGAGTGTTGGAGATTAATTGGCCCATGATCTGATCCAAGAGGCTTGACTTTGGGTACGTGGCACCCCTCTTACTGCATTTTGCGCTGTGGGAAAAACAGGACAGCCCTACTGAATTAGGATCATGCTGTTCTGGTCCTTTATACTGCACCCTTCCCACATATGTCCGTCAAGCAATCTCCCATATGCCCCTCCCTGCTTCATAGGATCGAGACAAGATGTTGTGGGTTGCACCACTCTCCAATAGAATTAACCGGGAAACTCCCCCCACCAAACCTCTTTTCTTCTGCCGCTTCGGTTCTGTCCCCTCAAGCTTGGGTTTTGAAAATCCAGGATACCTGCAGCTTCCGGCAAAAACACTTCGCCCGTACCAAACTTTAGCTTCAGTAGTAACAGAACCGTGCACACTGACAGCAACACTTCCGGTTTTTGCCATTGTTTCCTCTGCAGTTCCAACTCTGAACACCTCCAGAACAATGGGTTCGTCTCCTGCAAAAGCTGGTAACTCGTCCCGCTTATCAATGGTATGTAGATCCACCCAAAGGTCGCTATAACCTGTTATTCTGTTCTTCCGCAAGACAAGGTTCCTGAGCAGGTTTGGCTCTCGCCACGTGATCGAGTTGTGAAGCGTGTCAAATTAGTTGTTTAGTTTTTACTAGAATTTCTGCAGTATAGCAGGAACCCTAAATCGCCTCTCGACGGACCCTTACATCATTTATAAAAGAAAAAGAGTTTTGATTATGAAAATAAAAGGGGAATGGGATTTTGGAAAATTTGGGGTTTGATGATTTAAGAAGCCAATAGAAAAGGAAAAGCAATAAAACAAAACGTAAATTAACAGAATTAATTATGCGTGATCAACCCAAGGAATTCTCATGATGCTCATCCTTCATCGGTTCAAGAGAAAGGGTATAGATCTTTTAATCCATGGTTTGTAACACCTATAACCAGAATGTTACTGAGTTTATACTGGGATACCTCCTAGGGTTCAGTCGGAAACACAAAATGATTCACCGGTTATCACCAATGATTGGGTGATTTGTGTTCGACTTCATAACCGAAACTCATCAAGACAACACACGAAGAACTCGATGCGCAGTCTAGGTTTGTATAATATTTCAATGTGTTACCATGACATGAAAGTACATGGTCATGACAGTGTTTATGAGAGCTCAATTGGCCAATATGAACCACACAAACACCACAATTGAAAGGGGAAAGAAGTGATGAACAGTGTGTGAAATATCACATGAATGAGTTCCCCAAAAAAATAAGAACAGAAGATGAAGAAAAACAGCATACAAACCTGGAATTAAAAAAAATCATTTAATTATTACAAACAAGAATGTTAGGATTTACATCACGTTCCTCCTCGGGTGATCACAAGGAGTCTAGAACTCCATAGAAAGAGAGGAAGTCATAGATGTTGAAAGAGCACTTCCCATAGCCTGCAGAACTGCTAGGAATGAGTAGAGGACTCCTTTGGGTCTCCAAAATGGCAACACCATGCCTCCTGGTCGAACTTGCAAATGGGGTGACCAAAGTGCCAATTTATAGGCAAAGTGGAAGATGGTTTTGGGCACCCAGATTTCGTAAAACCGCTTGGTTCATAGTTTTCGGCCTCCAGACAGTCTTATCTCGTTTTTTACAAAACTACAAACATGTTACCCCACCTCTTGACTATCTCCACCGAAAATTTGGCATCATTTGGAGGTCTATAGCTTGAGATATGGACGAAATACAGCACACCAGTTTTGACCTCGTGCAGATTCGATTCCCTGGACAGATTAGTTCGAATGGGCCCCTTAATGGACGAATTGGGTTCGGTTTCTTCATAAGGTAGCCCACGGAGTTTTGGATTAGCCCACAAAATTTCAGCCTATTTGGATGCACGGATTTCGCGGAACATGCAAACATGGGCTTCCATGCAGTTTGACTCATTTTCCTTCCGCATCATCGTGGGCTCTCCGAATCACCTCCACCTACAATGAAATCATCAAAACAAGTAAAATTGTCTTTTTTTAACAGTGAAAAACACAAAATAATTGAATCAAACATGAAGTGCAGTTTGTTATTAAATTTGGAATTTATGATACAAAATCAATTTAACACAGTGGTATAAGGGTCGAAATGAATGGTGAATCGCGATGCGATCACACCCCCACACCTAAACATTTGCACTCCTGTGAAAAGTCACATTTCAAAAAATTATGCATGGAGATATTCCCAGCTTCATGAAGATTTAACATTAAATGAAAATTTAATTCATGATGACAATGTGATCAAAGCAAAAATCACACCAAGGAGTTATTCTCAGTGATCATGGGAAAAGATGTCTCATAAATTATATCAGAACAAAATTCTAAGAGATGCATGATACCAATCAGAGCAAATAATTCAGAAGTTAACCATGTCACTAATTGTTCATGTGTGCGTGTGACAACCATTTCATGTTATTCTTTCCACTTTCTATCCAGTAAATATAGGTTATTTTAAAAAAAAAATTGCTTAAATGATTCTATCCACCGAACCTGCCCTACATCCTTTGCAATCATATTTCAAGATCCACTCACTTAAGCATTCTCGGAAGTCAAACCTTAAACTCTTAACCTAGATATTCTCATATGTTGTACATTTCATCACTCCCTTCATTTATTATTATTTTTTCTTTTTTTCAAAAGTTGCATTTGGAACAAATCTCACACTAATCTCTCAACCCTTATTTAATCTCCTCACGACATTAATTGTAATAGTTATAACAAGATCAAAGGACGAGGAAGAGTGGTTTTTGACCTGCCCGAGACACAACCCTTATTTTTTTGTTTTTTTGTTTTTGTTTTGTTTTTGTTTTTTTTAGGGCATACAACACTCAGATAACAGGTACACACACATAGGTCAATTCGATACAGTAATGAAAAAGATCGAATAAGGAACGAACGTATGGAAAAATAATTTTGTAAAGATGGTAAATATTAACCTAACTTATATTTACCTTTTATTGAGTGAGAAAAATTCACACTTCAAATCCAACTCTGCTTGAAGTGGTAAAATTGGAAATCAGTAAACTACTTGCTATTGGCATCATTTATCTTATATCTGATAGTAAATGGGTTAGCCCAGTGCAAATTGTGCCTAAAAAAACTGGAATAACAATAGTGTCAAATGAAAGGAATGAATTGGTTTCAACACGTGTACAAAACAGTTGGCGAGTCTGTATTGACTACCGTCGACTGAATCAAGCCATGCGAAAGGACCATTTTCCTCTACATTTTATTGACCAAATGTTAGAAAGATTGGCTGGTAAGTCCCATTATTATTTCTTTGATGGCTATTCGGGTTATTTTCAAATCCATATAGCCCCTGAGGATCAAGAAAAGACAACATTTACATGTCCATTCGGCACATTTGCATACAGGAGGATGCCTTTTGGTCTCTGTAATGCTTCTGGTACTTTTCAGCGTTGTATGTTGAGTATATTTTCTGAGTACCTTGAGAATTGCATGGAAGTTTTTATAGATGATTTCACGGTTTATGGCACTTCCTTTGATGACTGTTTTGCACACCTAGGTTTTGTCCTCTACCGTTGCATTGAAAAAGATCCCGTATTAAATTATGAGAAATGTCATTTCATGGTTGAACGGGGGATAGTTCTTGGGCATGTTATTTCAAATGAGAGAATTCGAGTGGATAAGTCAAAAATTGAATTAATTTCATCGCTTCCATTTCCAAAATGTGTTCGTGAGGTGCGATCTTTTTTGGGTCATGCAGGTTTTTACCGTCAATTCATTAAAGACTTTAGTAAGATCGAACTTCCCTTGTCCCAGTTATTAAAAAAACTTGTGCTTGATAAAAATTGTGAGGATGCATTCAATTCACTAAAAAGGAGTCTCACATCACTTCTCATCATTCAACCACCAAGGTGGGATCTCCCCTTCGAACATATGTGTGATGCCTCTAACTTTGCAGTTGGGGCAGTTTTATCACAAAGGACTGAGAAGACTTCTCATGTCATTGCATATGTCTCACGTACCTTTGACCCTACCCAGGCAAACTACACAACCACTGAAAACGAACTTCTTTCTATTGTGTTTGTCTTGGACAAATTCTGATCATATCTTCTTAAGTCAAAAGTCATTGTGTTTTCTGACCATTTTGCCCTTCGTTTTCTCCTAAAGAAACCTGAAGCTAAACCCCGCCTCATTCGGTGGATGCTCCTCCTCCAGGAGCTTGACCTTGAGATTCGAGATAAGAGAGGAGTGGAAAATGTGGTAGCTGACCATATTAGTAGGATTTCCCCACCACTGGACCAGCATGTTGACTTCTCCCTCCCCATTGGAGAATTCTTTCCTCATGAGAACATTTATGATGTTGTGGACCTTACCCCCTCGTATACGGACATTGTGAATTTTCTAATAGCATCTAGGGTCCCACCTGATTTCAGCACTTCACAATCTCAAAGACTTAAGCATGATTCACGATGGTACATTTGGGATGACCCTTGTGGAGAATTTGTAGTGACCAAGTTGTTCGTAGGTGTGTCCTTGACCATGAGTTCACCTCAGTTTTGAGCTTCTACCATACTTTGGCTTATGGGGACCACTTTGGCTCTCAACGCACTGCTCGAAAGGTCCTTAACTCGGGACTTTATTGGCCAACATTGTATAGAGACGCCCATCAGTTTTGTAAGTCATGTACTCGATGTCAATTCACAGGGAATATCTCCAGGAGGAATGAAATGCCCCAACAGCCCATGTTATTTTGTGAGATCTTTGATGCATTGGGTATTGACTTCATGCGGCCTTTTCCAAATTCATTTGGCTTTGTGAACATTTTACTAACTGTTGACTACGTCTCTAAATGGGTGGAAGCACAGGCTACCAGGACAGATGACTCTCGAGTGGTTGTTGATTTTATGAGGTCCCAGATTTTCAGTAGGTTTGGTTGGCCGAGATTCATCATTAGTGACCAGCATTCGCATTTTTGCAATCGTAACATGAAAAACTTGCTCCATAAGTATGGGGTTGTTCATAAAGTCTCCACTGCATATCACCTCCAAACTAACGGACAAGTTGAAATCTCAAATCGGGAAGTTAAGCGAATCTTGAAAAAATGGTACAACCCAATAGGAAAAACTAGAGTTTGCATTTGGATGATGCACTTTGGGCGTACCGTGCAACTTTTAAAACCCAAATCGGAATGTCACCATACATAATTGTGTTTGGAAAGGTTTGTCACCTCCCGGTGGAGGTAGAGCACCGTGCATATTGGGCTGTTAAGAAATGTAATATGAATCTCTCAGATGCAAGTGACCAAAGGAAGTTGCAGATTCAGGAGTTGGAAGAAATTCGGCGTGATGCCTATGAGAACTCCCGAATCTATAAAGAGAAGACAAAGGCTATCCATGACGATGTGATTCATCAGCGGAAGTTTCATATTAGTGAGAAGGTCCTCATGTACAATTCTAGGCTAAAGCTCCACCCAGGTATGGCTCGGTCCTTATATTGTTACTAATGTTTACCTTTTTGGTGCAATACAAGTTTTGCATGAGGATAGTGGCCGAAATATTACCGTCAATGGGCAGAGACTTAAACACTTTTACGAGGATTTTCCAAAGCATCCGGTGGAGGAAATCCAACTTCAAGAAGCAACATACCAGTAAAGTCCACCAGGTTTTATCCTTCCTTCCCACATTCTCTTTAGATTTCTAATAAAAATTATATCTATATTATTATAACAATTCATAATGTGGAACGAAATACAGCACACCACTTTTGACTTTGTATAGATTCAATTTTCTGGACAGATCAGTTCGGATGGGCTCCTTAATGGACGAATTGGGCTTCGATTTCTTCATAAGAGTTGTAGCCCACAGAGTTTTGGATCGGCCCACAAAATGTCAACCCATTTAGATGCACGGATTTCGCGGAACACGCAAAACAGTGGACGTGTGTTCATGGGCTTCCATGCAGTTTGGCTCATCTTCCTCCCGCATCATCATGGACTCTACGAATCACCTCCACTTGCAATATCATCAAAACAAGTGAAATCGCCCTTTTTAACAGTGAAAAACACAAAATAATTGAATCAAACATAAAGTGTAATTTGTTATTAAATTTGGAATTTATGATACAAAATCAGTTTAACACAGTAGTATAAGGGTCAAAATGAATAGTGAATCGCGGTGCGATCGCCTCACTGCGTTCATCACAACTAGGATAAGAAATCACCTCTTCGGTCTAAACAGGTTCAGAGTTATTTTGTTCTATTAAAGAGTATTAGATATTTTTAGATATTTTTAATATTCTTGTCCCACATCGGTATAGGTTATCTTTTGTACTCATTGTCTCGTCTATAAATAAAGCATCATACCACGTTGTGAGGTACGGTTTCCACTACAACATGATATCAGAGGCGGTTTAGCCATCCCTTCCCATCACCCCCTCCCTGAACGTCCGCGCCTCCTATGGACGTCTCCCTTCCGCCCCACACCCCTACGCAACAACCCCTTCCCCTACGCGACGGCCCATTCAGCCCCGCGCCCCTTCACGACGGTTCCTTCCATCTGCGCAACGGCACCCTTCCGCCCCATAAGCATCCGCACCTCCCGTGCAAAAGCCCCTCCCTGCACGAGGCTCCCTGCGCGACGGACCCCTGTGCGATAGCCAACAAGCCGCCCCTCACTGTGCGACAGCACCCCACAAGGCATTGAAAGTGCACAACAGGTAGTATGTGCTGAAAGTACATGAACGGACCATCCGGGTATCAATTAGGTCATTGAAGGAGTATCATGGATGGCGATGGGGTGAGGTTGTGCAATTTGGGGCGTCACATATCGAGTAGGGAGAAGCTATGGCATCGGTCCGCTTATTTATCTCTCTTGTCGCCTCTTATCACTAGTCTCTCCATCAGCTAGATGTAAAGAATATTTTTCTTCATGGATTTCTTGATGAAGTTTATATGGAGCAACCACCGGGGTTTGGTGCTCAGAGGGAGTCTTCCAAGGTTTGTCACCTTCGTCGATCATTGTATGGCCTAAAGCAGTCACCTCGTGGTTGGTTTGGGCGTTTTTGCACCGTTGTGCTTAGCTTTGACGTGTGTCAAAGCATAGAGGATTCTTCAGTTTTTTATCATCATTCTATAGCAGGCAATAGTGATGATGTCCGCATTGATCGGCGCAAATCTTTCATCAAAATTTTCACACAAAGGATTTGGATCCACTACGATATTTCCTGGAGATTGAGGTCTTTAGATGTACCAAATGAATTTTTCTATCACAAAGAAAGTATGTTCTTGATCTTCTGCAGGAGACTAGAATGACTCAAGCCGACTCAGTTGACTCACCCCTTGAACCTGGAGAAAAATCACTTCATACTGACAATGAGATGTTTTCTTCACCCGACAGATATAGGCGACTTGTTGGGAAGCTTAACTACTTAACGATGACTCGACCCGATATTGTTTGTGCGGTTAGCAAAGTGAATCATTTTATAGAATCCCCAACAAAAACGCAGTGGGAGACTGTTCTTCGCATTGTTAGATATGTGAAAAAGGAACTGAATTTAGATCTTCTATATTATGATCATGGACATACAGATATTGAGGCATTTTGTAATGAAGATTATGCTAAATGTCTCTCTTCTAGAAGATCTACGTCTCGTTTTGCAGTATTTGTTAGAGGAAATTTGATCTCAAGGCGAAACAAGAAGCAGACATTTATCTCACAATCAAGTGCAGAGTCAGGATATCATGCCATGACATATGTGACTGCTGAGATTATTTGGGCACAACAAATTCTACAAGAGATTGGCTATATTGTCAAGAAGTCGACACATATCTGGTGTGACAATCAAGTTGCTATCAACATTGCCACAAATTCAGTCTTTTATGAGCGGACAGAGCATATTGAAGTTGATTGATACTTCATTCGAGAAAACTTTGAGAATAAGATCATCTTCGGCCATATTCACACCTCTGATCAACTTGAAGATGCTCTCACAAAAGGGGTGTCGGGACCACGTGTCTAAGCTGGGCATGCTAAATATATAGGTCCCGGTTAAAGGGGGAGTGTTAAAGAGTATTAGATGTTTTTAGATATTTTTAATATTCATGTCTCACATCGGTATGGGTAATCTTTTGTATACCTTGTCTCATCTATAAATAAAGCATTCTACCTCGTTGTGAGGTATGGTTTCCATTTCAACATGTTCAAACCGGAAAGTTTTCAAACCTTTCGCTTCAATTTCCGACTGCTGCACCTATTCCGGATATACCTATTGGACCGAGGAATTCTCAGCTTGGGCAGTTTCTTCCACTTTTGTGCTTCCAAAAACTCAAAGCACCTCTTCTTTGAATTGAGTCCAGGTGAACTCAGTCGTAGTTGTTTTCGCCAATAAAAACCAAAGTTCAAGCATGCCTGGCATACATAGTCATGTCATTTGGACCTTCAACTTTTTCGAAGCTTGACAAATTGAAAAATAATTCTAAAAGCTTTAGTGATCCAAGGCTCGGGATCTTTTCTAGTAAATTCCATATTGCTTAAAGTACTCCTCCCGACTCCCGGTCAATAAGGCCAATGACGCTCAGACCTCCTGCATTTAGTTCGCCATACACGTGAGAATTAAGTTGTTGCGTTTGTTGTGTTGGCCTAAGTTGTTGCATCTACCGCAAGTCTTTTTTAAGAAGAAAAAGAATCTCGTTGGAAACCAACTCCCTGCGGCCCTGCACGAGATCTGACAGCACACCCTACCAGCGAGAGCTTTTCTGGTCGTGATCCCCCTCTGCGTGAGATCTCTAACAGTGCGCCTCCTCCTGCACGAGTGGAATCCTACAGTGCGCCTCCTCCCTGCGCGAGTGAAACCGACAATGCGCCCCCTCCTACGCGAGTGGAAATCTGACAGTGCTCTCATCCCCTGAAAGTTCCTACAAGCCGACCAAATTGATAAAGACCGCAGCACCGGCAGTCCCACTAGGAGTCGGCTTCTTTGAATAAATAGATTCGAGAACCAGAATTACAAGAGGTGGAGGAAGGAAAAGAAGAAGAAGAAAGATGGAGGATGAGAAAAGAAAACTCAAGAGACCCCTATGCCCTCTCACCCAAGCCCGGTTGGCCGACTCCTCAAATAGAAATAAATACTCCCCTTGTGCAGTTCCCCTTTAAAACTTTATAACCTCTTTTCATTCCCTCCACTTCTCTTCAGGCCCCAAGGAATATTCCCCCTTTGACCACTTTCTCAACTCCCAATGACCCATAGCTAGCTAGCCACCCCATAAAGACACCTTTGCCCCTCCCGGAATGATCCTTCTAGGTTGTCCAGTCGATATCCAACGATCACATAACCATTAAGATAGTTGTAGAAAACAAGAATTTCAACTACATTAGTGTTTATGTGCCTCAAGGAGGAGTAGATGTGCAACAGAAATCTACTTTTTGGGTTAATTTAGAAACTTTGATTCAAAGTTTTCCACAACATGAGAAGATTTTTATAGATGGTGACCTAAATGGGCATGTGGGAAAGGATCGTGGAGATCACATAAATTGTCATGGGGAGTTTGGTTTTGGCATAGTAAATGTTGAAGGATCAGTCATCTTAGACTTTGCCTACCGTTGTGAATTTGTGGTAGCAAATACACTCTTTAGGAAACGAGAGGAACATCTTATTACTTATAAAAGCGGAGTCACAAGACCTCAAATTGATTATTTCTTGGTAAAAAAGTCGGATAGAACATTTATGAAGGATTGTAAGGTTATACCCGATGAAAGTCTGACCACCCAACATCATTTATTAGTTTTAGACCTGCAAGTTAAGAACTACAAGAAATATATGAAACAATTAAGGAATCCAATAATCAAATGGTGACGCCTAAAGGATAACCTTATAATGGAATTTAATAACCAACTTTTGAAAGAAGTGGATTGGAAAGTTCAAGAAACTGCCGACGACATGTGGGATGAGGTGATTAAAAGTGTTCGCAATATAACTATTTTTATTTTAGGAGTATCAAAAGGGTTTTGTCCAAAAGGAAAAGACTTGTGGTGTTGGAATGAGGTTGTCCAACAAAAAGTTAAAGCGGAACGAGAGTGTTTAAAAGTTCTACACCTTTGTAGTAATGAAGATACTTCGGCTCAATATCGTGTTGCTCGTAGAGAAACTATGAAATCAATTAGTGAAGCTAAATCTCAAGTTTTTTAGGAGTTGTACCATTCATTACATACTAAGAATAGTGAAAGAAAAATTTACAGTTTAGTTAGAGGTAGAGCGCGAAAACCTAGAGATTTAGATCAAGTTTGGCACATAAAAGAAGAAGAAAGACATACCCTTTTTTAGGAGGAAATTAAAAAAAGATGAGAATGTTACTTTAATAATCTCTTCAATGAAGAGGTGATGTGTGGATTAGACTTAGATAATCTAAGTATTGGTAAAGAGAAACTCAATTACAACTATTATCAAAAAGTTCATCCTTTTGAGGCTAAAGATGTTTTAAGAAGAATGGTAAATGGTAAATCAGTTTGGGTAGATAACATCTGCATTGAAGTGTGAAAATATTCAGAGGAGTTGGGTATTAATTGGCTCACTAGGTTTTTTAATGAAATTATGAAATTTAAGAAAATGTCTGATGAATGAAGAGTTCTTTAGTGCCTGTATATAAAATAAAGTAAACATTTTAAGTTTTAGGAATCATATAGGCATTAAGTTTATGAGTCATACCATGAGACTTTGGGAGAGAATGATCGAACAGAGGATTTGAAGGAAAACTAAAGTTTCTGGTGATCAATTTGGTTTTATGTCAAGAAGTTCAGTCACATAATCAATTCATTTGATTAGAGGTCTGATAGAGTATCATCAACAAAAAGCCCAAGATTTGCATATAATTTTCATTGATTTGGAAAAGGCATGTGATAAAGTTCCTAAAAAGGTTTTATGAAAAACTCCTAAAAGAAAAGGGGTGCGGGTGGTGTATATCAAACTCATCCAAAACATGTACATGAAGGGAATTTGACACGGGTTGGAACTCCAGTGGGTGATACTACAAACTTCTCTGTCTCAATAAAACTGTATCAAATTTCGGCTTTAAGCTCATACCTTTTTGTTTTAGTCTTAGATGAATTTACAAAAAATATTCAAGGTGAGATACCTAATTGCATGCTTTTTGTGGATGATATGGTCCTCATTACAAAATCCAAAGAGTATCAATTTTAAGAGAGTTATGGAGAGAGACTTAAGACAAAATATACGGAGTGTCATTTTAGCCAAGTATTGTATAGTAATGTTATGGATGTGAGATTGAGAACTCGCATTATTACAAGAGTTGATCATTTTCGATATTTAGTCTCGTTTCTGAAATGTGATGAAGATATTAATGCAGATATCTATCATAGGATTCAAAATGAATAGATAAAATGGAGAAAGACTTTTGGGGTGCTTTGTGACAGTAAACTTTGTGAGGATCAATTTCCTCCAGCCCTAGGTCTCCCAGGCCCAACACATGGGCCCTTATGGGGTTCCATCATAAAACTCATGAGTGGTGGGAGGAATTGTCCATCCAAGCTTATATGTGAGTCATCATCCTTTGTGGAATCCGATGTGGGACTTGGTTTTGTACCCAACAATCATCCCCTCAAACCAAAGACCACACAATTGGGTCTCCCCTTCAACGATAATGCATCAGATCCAACCATCTTGCACCGTTGTTTTCTCATTATCGGGACTCACCGCCTGATCACCGCTATCAGGAAGATTTTCGACACAAGACACCATGGATTCACATGCTTCAAATGAGCAACAGTTATCGTTGTCAAACTGATTTGGGGAATACTTTACCCTACATCACACCTGGGTTGCACCATAGCTCTGATACCACTTGTCAGAATCAATTTCCTCCAGCCTTGGGTCTTTCAGGCCCAACACATAGGCCTTTTTGGGGTTCCATCCTAAAACCCATGAGTGATAGAGGGAATTGTTCATTCAAGCTTACATGTGAGCCACCATCCTTTGTGAAATCCGATATGGGACTTGGTTTTGTACCCAACAAACTTCCTTTGAAATTGAAGGGTAAATTTTATAGGACTGTTATTAGACTAGCTATTCTATATGGTAATGAGTGTTGGCCTTTGACGGGACACCTTAAACAAAAAATAAGGGTATCAAAAATGAAAATGTTAAGATATACATATGGACATACTAAGATGGATCAGATTAGAAATAAATGTATTCGAAAGAAAATTGGAGTGTTTTTGATTGACGAGAAGATGACTCAGACTAAATTAAGATGGTTTTGACATGTTAGAAGAAGGCCTATAGATGCACCTGTTAATAGGGTTTGCTTAATGACAAATTCACTTATTAAAAGAAGAGTAGACCTAAAAAGACCCTAAAAGAAATCATTCAAGATGATCTTGTTCTAAATGGTTTCAATGAAATATAGTCTTTAATAGAGTTAATTGATGACGCTTGATCCATGTAGTTGACCACATTTAATAGGGTTAAGGTTTGTTATTGTTGTTCTATTTCATTCCACGAAGTTCTTGAAATTATTCATGAAAAGAATTATAAAATCCTTGTTACCAACCATGAATATGATTATAAAAAATAATTTTATGAATTATAATTATGGCCGCCATGAGGACTGTGTTGCGAATTTTGAAAATTCTCCCACATCGCTACTCGAAGCTAAGTGCATCTGCCTTAAAATATGTGGGGGCTCCTCTCATGAGTAGACATTCTTTAAAATCGTTCGGGGCAAAGGTTTCAAAACGAACAATATTCCCTAGGTGATGGGTCTAGCCTATTCCAAGTATATTATGAATTTATTCATTAATTGATGATCAACCACCATGAGTGGAAATGATAATAATAATGATACGTGAAAATATTTCGTTTTTTATGAATGTGTTAAATATGCATGATGGAAGATCCTGTTATATACGTCTATCTTGCAACACAAGTTTTATAAATATTATTTTAATTAAATGCTTCAAAAGAACTCATATATGTGCATTATTAATCAAAACGCTTAGAGTTATATGTTCATGTATCTAACCAGTAATGAAAAATTAATTAAAGGCGCTGGAAGAGAAAATATATGTTTGTCTAATGGTGCACAAAACAATGTTTTGTTTTCTCAAGTCTCGATTAAATATAGAGCATTAAAAATATTCAAGAAAACAAATATCATATTGAGACTGGGTGAAAGAGATGTTAAATACTTCTATATATAACAAGCATTCATAATAGATAAAAATTGATTCTAGAATTCGTTAAGAATTTCTTTCTTATATATACAATCAAATCAATTATAGTAAACCAAAAGTAAACCAATCATTATATGACTTGATCATTTGAGTAATCCAGGGTTAATTATGATGAAAAATATTGATAAATGTGTACATGAACATCAATTTATTAACAAAATAGTAGACATTAATCAAGAGAGAACCATGAATTTAAATAATGGATATATGTCGTTAATTTAAATAATGGATATATATTTACCAAATTGTCATTTATGAGAGAATTTTTCATTTTCTTCATGAAACTATAAATTTTCCCGATATGATGATTTGTCATGGATTACCTAATTAAGGTAAATTATTTATATCATCACTATATTGAAAGTAAATTTACAATATTTGTAGAAACAATCAATTATGGAATATGTATGGGTGTGTCCGCCTACCATGTGAACTATTTAAATGTTTTATGAATGATGCTTCTATGAAATGGTCACATGCAACATTTTTTACTGATGAATATATATCACATGTTTTTCATGTCGACTAAAATAAATATTGACCATCACATACCTTGTATAAAATCATTGTTCATCATGAGTGGAAATCAATAAATAAATTTTTTCCCCAAAGTGAAAAATTAATATAACAACAATATATCATTTCAGATTTTATCCCAAAAATGACACTGGTACCAAATAAATTAATAGGTTTCATTAATTCTTATTGATGACATATTTCGATTTTTGAATGCTTTCTGTAGAATGGAGAAACCCACTTACCTTCAAGGTGAGGTGGGGCTCTTTTTTTATAGAATTAAAAAGCGGAATGTACAAGGGAGTATTCCGATGTGGGACTCGGAAATACCCATAATAATACAAAAAAGGGTTTAACACTCCCCCTCAAGCTGGACAGACCCAGCTTGGACAACGAGTCCCACAAAAAAGAATAAGAAGACACCACACAAGACCCATAACTACTCCCCCTCAAGCTGGGTGTCAGATGTGGCGGATCCCCAGCTTGGAACTAAGCGAGGCAAGGCGAGCACCAGGGAGGCCTTTGGTGAAGATGTCAGCAAGCTGGTCTGCCGTCGGAATGTGGCTAAAGCTGACATGGTTGTGCTCCAGGTGGTGGCGAAGAAAGTGACAGTCCACCTCAATATGCTTCGTGCGTTCATGGAAGACGGGATTCGAAGCAATTTTAGTGGCTGCCTGATTGTCACACCATATGTGAGCAGAAGTCTGCTGAGGAAAGCCAAGCTCCTGGAGGAGTTGCCGAAGCCAAAGGATCTCGGTAGTGACGGTGGCCATGGCACGGTACTCAGACTCGGCACTGGAGCGAGAGACGACCGTCTGTTTCTTGCTGCGCCAAGAAATGAGGTTGCCTGCCAAGAAAATGGCGAACCCAGAGGTAGATTTCCGAGTGGCAAGGCAGCCAGCGTAATCAGCATCGCAAAAGGCCTCAATATGCTGATGAGGATGCTGGGAGTAGTGAAGACCACGGGCAGGATCCCGTTTGATGTACTTGGCGATGCGGATGACAGCATCCCACTGAGATGTGGTGGGATGCTCCATAAATTGACTCACTTTGGCTACCGCACAGGAAATGTCGGGTCGAGTCATGGTGAGATAATTGAGTTTGCCCACCAATCGACGGTACCGCTCGGGATGGGGGTATGGAGCCGAGGAGGCATAAAGAGACCGTTCGCCAGGCTCCAGAGGAGTATCGACCGCAGTGGCCTGAGTCAGCCCAGCATCCTGCAATATATCCAATGCATACTTCCGTTGGCAGAGGGAGATGGTGGCAGAGGAGTAGGAAACCTCGATGCCAAGGAAGTATGTGAGAGGACCAAGATCCTTAGTGTGGAAGTGCTGGTGAAGATGAGCCTTGAGATGGGTGATACCCACAGAGTCGCTGCCGGTGATGACGATATCATCCACATAGACGACCAATAAGATGCAGCCATGTGGAGTCGTCCTGTAGAAGACAGTGTGGTCTTTCATACTGCGGGAAAGCCCAAAGTCGCTGACGACCGTGCTAAAGCGGCCAAACCAAGCACGGGGAGACTGCTTGAGGCCGTAAAGAGAGCGGCGGAGACGGCAGACACGAGATTCAGCGCCAGCGGCACAAAATCCGGGGGGCTGCTGGAGATAGATTTCTTCCTCAAGGAAGCCATGGAGGAATGCATTCTTGACATCCAATTGATGAAGAGGCCACCGATGATGGGCGGCGAGAGAGATGAATAGCCGGACAGAGGCCATCTTGGCAACCGGGGAGAAGGTATCAAAGTAGTCAACTCCGTATGTCTGAGCAAAGCCTTTGGCCACAAGGCGGGCTTTGAGGCGATGGAGAGTACCATCGGGATTCAGCCTGACCGTGTAAATCCATTTGCTGCCCACTGCCTGTTTGCCTGCTGGAAGGGAGACAAGATCCCAAGTATGGTTTTCCTCCAGAGCCTGCAATTCATCCCGCATGGCTGCGAGCCACCCGGGGTGAGATTTGGCCTCACCAACTGTGCGAGGTATAGAAACCGTCTCCAGAGCGGACAAACCCCTGTAAGAAGATGCAAATAGAGGAGTACTCTGGCAGGAGCGAGTACCTTTCCGTAGGGCGATGGGCAAGTCCGCGGGTGGCGGAGCAGGAGCAGCGGACGAAGCGGGAGCATCAGTGTCACTGGACGGAACGGGGAATACAGTCGAAGGACGGCGGGACTAGACCTGACCAAAATGGGTGTCAACAGTGGTTGACGCCGGTGGAGGATGGAGGAGGAGAGGAGGACAATCATCGAGGACAGGGTCAGGAGGAGGAGAGGTAGGAGGAGGCAAATCCGGAAGAGGCTGGATGATGAGGGGAAGACAGTTATCAATGGCAGAGTCAGGAGGAGGAGAGGGAAAGGAGAATGGAGAACTTTCCACAAAGGAGACATCTGCGGAGATGACATACCGGCGAAGGTCCGGGGAGAAGCAGCGGTATCCGCGCTGAGTGCGGGAATAACCGAGGAAGATGCAGCGGAGAGATTTGGGAGAGAGTTTGGTGCGGCCAGGGCGAGTGTCACGAACATAACACAAGCAGCCAAACACTCGAAGAGGGAGGGAATGAAGAGGGAGAGTGGGGAAAAGAGCCCGAAAGAGAGTCTCCCCCTTAAGGATAGAAGAAGGAAGGCGATTGAGGAGGTAGGTAGCAGTGAGAATGGCATCGCCCCAAAAGAGCAGAGGCACCTGTCGGTGGAAGATGAGGGCACGGGCAGTCTCTAGAATATGTCTGTGTTTCTGCTCGGCCACGCCGTTCTGCTGGGGTGTATCAGGACAGGAGGTCTGATGAAGGATGCCATTCTCCCGGAGAAACTGCCGAGAAGAAGTGGAGAGATACTCGCGCCCATTATCCGAGCGGAGACATTTGACCGAGATAGAAAAACGATTCTTAATTTCATGAAAAAAGGTTTGGAAGGTGGAAAACACTTCGGAGCGTTCCCGAAGAAGGTAAAGCCACGTCATTCGCGAATAGTCATCAATGAAGGAGATATAGTATTTATAGCCAAAGTGACTCGGAACGGTACACGGGCCCCAAACATCGGAATGAACCAGAGCAAAGGGGTGGGAGGCCCGTGTATCCGTGTGAGGAATGTAGGAAGAGCGATGATGTTTTGCAAAAGAGCATGACTCACAATGAAAAGTAGGAGTCCTACTGAAGTCCGGAAACATCTGATGAATGGTGGATGCAGGCGGGTGCCCTAATCGGGAATGGAGATCAAGTGCCCGAGAAGAGGTAGACGTGCAAGCAATGGGCGCTGGCCCCTCGAAGAGGTGGGGCTCTTTTTTTATAGAATGAAAAAGCGGAATGTACAAGGGAGTATTCCGATGTGGGACTCGGAAATACCCATAATAATACAAAATAGGGTTTAACACTTTCCAAACTCATTGATAACAATAGATTTTGAGCAATGTCAACATCAAAATAATTGGTCAAAAAGAATTGAATCAATATTTACTATGTTTAACTTATAAAGTTTTGGATTGGTTATCCAAAGTGCTAAGACTATTGAACATAAATGAGATTATTAAGTATTCTTCCTTATGAATTTAGTTATATATAAATTTGGATTAGGTCAAATTAATGTTGTCATTGTTTATTTATATGTTAACGTTGATTACAACAATTATCTATGAAACCCTGAAGGGTTCAAATCCATGAAACATATTCAAAATACTGAAAGCTTCACCCAACAAGATAAATTACTATTTGTGTCACGACCCCCCTCTACTGGTACCCTTCCTTGGCCAGCAATGAAGAGGAGTGACTCCCGAAACCCGCCTCCAATAGGTCTCCGTTTGGCGACTAGCGCTGAGAGTATAAAACACACAATGGGGGGCATTACCCTCAATATAAGAAGTTAAGGACAAGAGATAAAAACCACCGATCAACACAATACCATATAAAATGAAACAAGATCACATAACAATAAAAGCTCACGGTGCATGATATGAAAATACATGAGTCTCCAAAACTGAAAGTACAAAAGATTCCTAGGCAGCAACACCAAGAGCAACTCTCCACTCCAAGCTTAGTAAAGTCCAATTCGGTCGCCAAAGCCCTTCTAATTACGTGAAAAATAGTTTATATATACATAGGACGAGCATAACATGTATACTCAGTGGGATCATGTCTAAGGTCTCTCATGCAAATATGAAAAGAGCATATTATTGCTCCAGTGAATGAACATATCACACCCACAATGTCATTTTCAGGTATTTATTGTTTATTTATGGTTTACCTTTTTTATTTATAATCTTTTCGAGCATTTTTCTTCAAAATTTGATGTTTTTGAGAGAACAGTGCATGGCGCACAGTTACAACAAACCGTGCGACAACCGTGCAAGAGTTGTAGAGCCCGAACAATGGGGTTTTGCACGGTGTCCGCACGATTTGTCAAACCATGCGGAATTCTAAGAAGTTCGTGCATTACCAAGACAGAGGATCCCGCACAGTTTGGCAAACCGTGCGGCCTACCCAAGATTTAAAATTTTGGAAATTCCAAAGTTAGCCCTGACCCGATTTAACAACTTTCTTCCCCTTGTCTCTCCATTCTCGAACTCTCTAGCCCTAGGCGCGCCAACCCTCTTTCCCCCTTCCCTTTTAGCATCAATTTTGGGTGGATTTTGCCTAGATTCTTCAAGAAACCCTCAAGTGTCTCCTCTCCCATTCCTTTGATGTTTCCTCTCTTCTCTCTTAAGTTTCCTCCTACCCAATGGTTGTGACGACTTTGTCTAATCTGAACTATATGGTGTGAGTCTTGATATTTATGGTATGTTCTTGCTGCCATAGGGTCCCCTCTCCTCTTGGCTTGCGGTTTCCAACTGGTTCTTGGTGATTTCAAGGGTAAAGGTAGGTGGTTTCATGTTGTAACATTGTTTGAAAAAAATTTAATATGTCTTCCTTTATTTTAATAACCGCTAAAAATGTTTTAGTGTGTGTAAAAGGTGTTTTCAAAGCTGATTGGCGTGTGTGATGGTTTGGAATTGGTTTCTCCTTTTCTAAACAGTTGGCAAAGAATGGCTTTGGCACGTTTTAGTGTGAAGTTTGATGAAAATGGACTATGACATGAACATGAAGGGGGAAAAGGCACTTAGGAACCCCGGGTACCTAAACGGGTAGACTAGGACAAGTACGCTAAGCATTGGCACACCCTACCTCCAAGGACTTACGCTTTAACACTAATTAAACTGAACTATGATGTGATATGGTTGATTATCGTTCGGACCTTGGCTTTGACCTCCCTTACGGCTCATGCACGGGAACAGACATATATGGCTCGATAACCGAGAGTACGAGGATCCTAGGATGAGACCCTACCTTAGCTACCTAGGGCCACCGATGGTGCTTGCGCTTCTGCTTGCTTGTTTATATTTGTCTAATAATGGTTAAGCATGGAACCCTTGGTGAGATCCTACTGGGCAAGTTGAGCTCACACCCTACATACACTCAATGGGTGTGTGTAGACTTTGTTTTGTCAGACACAGGTAAAAGCAAGGCGTTGCACGGAGGCGACAGGTATTCTTGCTAGTGGCTTTTGGATCGGGTGATGGCGGTGACATAGTGGGTGGTCGGCCCTTGTGCCACAAGGAGATGGGTGTCTCATTTTGTTGTTGCCCTTTTCTTATGTTTATTTTGGGGCATGTATCTATTTACGCTTGTGTATGCTTCTCTTGTTATGGTTTTTGCTATGGATGCTTATTGTGATATCTTCCAGATGGTATTGATTAATGTAATGAGCAAATCGTTCTCAAAGGAGTTCCTCGATACCCAAGCACTAGTTGCTAGCTTGTGGGGATCGGGAATGCCCTTCAAGCCATGCCACAAGCCAACCCAGCTTCCAGGTCGAGGGTAACCCGGGTTGGTTCGTAACAAAATGGTATCAGAGAAGGTTTGCCTTTTTCTTTTGGGTCTTGCTATTTGGGAAAAGTCCATATGGACAGGAGATAGGAATGTCTGGTCGAGGGTAACCCGGGTTGGTTCGTGTCAGGGAGCGGGCGTTGTTCCTGCCCAGACCAGGGAAGCTGAATCGGGACCAAAGAAGGATAGGGCTTAGGAGTTACAGCATAAGCCTCCCTTTTTTCGAGGAAGCACTGGCCCCAAGGAAGTTGAGGATTGGGTGGAGAAGACCGAGCAAATCTTCGAGTTTCTTGGAACTCCTAATGATGTTAAGATAAAGTGTTGTTTTTATGTTGGACGACCCCAGTTGCATGTGGTTGCAAGTGCAAGTGGTGGGAGACAGTGGTGTAGGTTGGGCAACATGAGAATATGGGGTGGAAGGATTTCAAGGCCGCCTTTATCGAACAGCTCTGCCCTAAAACCTTGATTCTCGCAAAGTCTCAAGAATTCTTGGCCCTTCAGCAGGGCGATCCCTCAGTGATGGACTACGCCAATCGTTTCGCAGAGCTTGTCAACTTTGCTCCCAAGATGATCACTAATGACAAGTTAAAAGCTCGTCAGTTTGAAATGGGTTTGTGACCTGACATTCGGTCTTAGGTCTTCCTGCTTAAGTTGAAGACATATGCTGAGGTGGTTGATAGGGCACTGATAGTAGAGATTGACCAAGCAGGTATGTCAGGTTTGACCGGGATGCCCTCTGTGCCTAATTAAAACAGGACTAGCTCTTCTGAAAGGAAGAGGAATCATAAAGAGCAGGGAAAAGGGGGTATATGCTTTTTTGGGTATCCACCCCGACCATCTTCATCGGAAGCTGCAGGTAGTGGGACTATTGTCCGTCATCAGTGTGGGAAGAACAGGCACATTCGATCTACGTGCCAGGCTTCACCCAAGGAATGTCATCAGTGCGGACGCTTGGGTCACTTGCAAAGGTTTTGTCGGATTATTCCTCTCATAGCGGTGCCCGCTCCTAGAGGATCTGCAGGGCAGTCTCATGCTTTCAGGGCTATGGGATCTCGCTCTGGTGGCAAAGCAAGGTCTTTTTATGGGCAGAGTCAGCTTATAGCAGAGTCGCGGGTTAGTAGTTGTAGAGGGTGAATTCCCCTTTCCTCAATGTGAGGTGAGGATATTCTTTTATAGATTAGGAAACCAATATACAAGACGGATAAGTCCAATGTGGGACTCACCCATTTACACTTAAATGGGTTCCAACACTCCCCCTCAAGCTGGACATGCCCAGATTGGATAGAGTCCCACACAAAAAGAATAACAAGACAATCTCAAACTCCCCCTCAAGCTGGGCCAGGGAGGCTGTGAATACCCAGCCTGGAAGTGAGAGACTCAAGACGAGCTCCGGGAAGACCTTTGGTGAAGAGATCGGCAAGCTGATCGGCCGTCGGGATATGGCCGAAACCGATATGGTGCTGCTCCAGATGGTGGCGGAGAAAGTGACAATCCACCTCGATATGCTTCGTCCGTTCATGAAAGACGGGATTCGAGGCAATCTTCGTAGCGGCCTGATTGTCACACCAGATATGAGCAGGAGTCGATGCCGAGAAACCGAGCTCCTGGAGAAGATGACGAAGCCAGAGGATCTCAGTAGTGACAATGGCCATGGCTCGATACTCTGCCTCGGCACTAGAACGGGAGACCACAGACTGCTTCTTGCTGCGCCAAGAGATGAGATTACCGGCGAAGAATACGGCGAATCCCGAAGTAGACTTGCGGGTAGCGAGGCAACTGGCATAGTCCGCATCACAAAAAGCCTCAACATCCATGTGAGCATGATGTGAGTACTGAAGGCCGCGTGCAGGGTCTTTCTTGATGTACTTGGCAATGCGGAGGACAGCATCCCACTAAGAGCAGGTGGGATGCTCCATGAACTGGCTGACTTTGCCAACGGCACAAGCAATGTCGGGACGCGTCATGGTGAGGTAGTTGAGTTTACCGACCAAGCGCCGATAGCTCTCAGGATGAGGAAAGAGATCCAAGTCGGAATGAAGGGAGCGTTCCCCAGGCTCAAGGGGAGTGTCAACTGAGGTGGCGGTGCTCAACCCGGCATCCTGCAATAGATCAAGAGCATACTTGCGCTGGCAGAGAGAGATAGTGTCCGCAGTTCGGGAGACCTCGATGCCAAGAAAGTACGTGAGGGGTCCAAGATCCTTGGTGTGAAAGTGATGGTGAAGATGCGTCTTGAGGCTGGCGATGCCTCTGGAGTCGCTCCCTGTGATGATGATGTCATCAACATAAACTACAAGCAAGATACAGCCGTGTGCCGTCGTACGGAAGAAGACGGTGTGATCTTTCATACTCCGAGAGAGGCCAAAGGCGGTGACGACAGTGCTGAAGCGGCCAAACCAGGCGCGAGGAGACTGTTTGAGGCCGTAGAGGGAGCGACGGAGACGGCAGACATGGGAGGCGGCACCAGAGGCAGAGAAACCAGGGGGCTGCTGCAGGTAGACCTCCTCGTCAAGAAAGCCATGGAGAAAAGCATTCTTAACGTCGAGTTGATGAAGGGGCCAGTGATGATGAGCAGCCAGAGAGATGAAGGGGCGGACCGAGGTCATCTTGGCGACTGGAGAGAAGGTCTCAAAGTAGTCGACGCCATATGTCTGAGCAAATCCCTTGGCGACAAGCCGGGCTTTGAGGCGGCAGAGAGAGCCAACAGGATTGAGACGGATCGTGAAGATCCATTTACAGCCGACCGCCTGTTTGTTTGCCGGAAGGGGAACAAGATCCCAAGTATGGTTGGCATCCAGAGCCTGCAATTCATCTCTCAATGCGGCTAGCCACCCGGGGTGAGATTTGGCCTCACCGACCGTTCGAGGAAGCGACACGGTCTCCAGAGCTGACAAGCCCCTGTAAGAAGATACAAAGAGAAGAGTATTCTGACACGAGCGAGTACCTTTCCGGAGCGCAATCGGCACATCCTCGGGAGTTGTGTCAGGAACATCAGGCGAAGCGGGAACAATGGTTTCCTCGGCCGGGACGGGAGAGACAGTGGAAGGACGACGAGAGTAGGTCTGTCCAAAGAGATGACCGGTCGGAGGAGACACCAGAGGCGGGTGAACCATGAGCGGAAGGCAGTCATCGATGGTAGTGTCAGGAGAAGGAGAGGGGAGAGTGAAAGGAGAGCTCTCGACAAATGAAACGTCGGCAGAGGTGATATACCGGCGGAGGTCTGGAGAGAAGCATCGATACCCGCGCTGAGTGCGGGAATACCCGAGAAAAATACAGCGAAGGGATTTGGGTGATAGTTTGGAGAGAGTTGGGCGAGTGTCCCGGACATAACAGAGACATCCGAAGATACGGAGTGGAAGGGAGTGAGGAGGGAGAGAGGGAAACAGGGTATGAAAAGGAGTCTTCCCCTGAAGGATGGAGGAGGGAAGACGATTGAGAAGGTAAGTAGCAGTGAGGATGGCATCCCCCCAGAAAAGAAGAGGGACCTGGTGATGGAAGAGGAGGGCACGAGCGGTCTCCAAGATATGTCGGTGTTTCCGCTCGGCCACCCCATTTTGCTGAGGGGTATCAGGACAGGAGGTCTGATGGATGATGCCGTGGGCCCTCATAAACTGCTGAAAATGAGTGGATAAGTATTCTCGCCCATTGTCAGATCGGAAACATTTCACAGGGAGGGAAAACTGTGTCTGGATTTCCTGAAAAAATGTCTGAAAGGTTGAGAGAACCTCCGTTCGATCTCGAAGAAGATAAAGCCAGGTCATGCGGGAGTAATCATCAATAAAGGTGATATAATAACGGTACCCGGACTGGCTAGGAACCCGGCAAGGACCCCATACATCGGAATGAACAAGAGCGAAAGGAGTCGCTGCACGTGGTTCCGGGCGAGGAGCATACGTCGTCCGATGATATTTGGCAAACTTGCAGGATTCACAATGGAAGGAGAGGTGAGAACCGAATTGGGGGCAAAGTTTATGGAGGGTGGAAGGCGGTGGATGGCCAAGGCGGTAATGGAGGTCAAGGGCTCGGGCTGTGGTGGATGAGCAAGCAAGGGATAATGGGGTATCAAACAGGTAAACCCCATCCCGAAGATAACCTCGACCAATTTCCCGATTCGTCTTCCGCTCCTGAAAAACAACACCAGATGAGCTAAAAATAGCAACACAATTCAATTCGGTGGTGAGTTTGCTGATAGAGATAAGATTAAAGGGACTTTGAGGAACATGAGCGACCGACGTCAGGGGAAGAGACGGGGTCAAGGAACATGTGCCATATCCGGTAATAGGGATTGTTGAGCCATTAGCAACAGTAATGGTAGAGGCACCGGTGTACGGATGATAGGTAGTGAACATACCAAAGTCCCCTGTGAGATGTTCTGACGCACCGGAGTCAAACATCCACGCTGTCTGGCGATGAGAAACACAGGCGGTGGAGTTGCCAGTCTGAGCAAGTGGGGCTAGAGAAGAAGATGGTGGCGCAGTCGCGCGATAAGATGTTACCAAAGCAAGCTCCTCCGGCGAGAGTGTTGTCCTGTAACGGGTACTGGATGAAGGAGGACCGTTGCGCGGTAGAGCCGATGATGGAGGATGGGAGAGCCGCTCGGCTGGGTGCATAGGTGCCCGGGAAGGCCGACAATGGAAGAGAGGGTGCGGCCCGGCCGGAATACTGGCGTCCGGAGGTGATGCCGGAGGGCCGCGGGCGGACTCGCCCGCCATTAACGCAGGGAGCTGGGCCGACGGCGCAGGAAGGCCGCAGGGTAGCTGCTGGTAGACGGGCTGGGGAGCGCCGGACCGGGCGAGAGCCGCTGCTGGGAAGGGAGCCGCTGCGGAGGGCGGTTGCAGGAGGAGGGCCGCCGGAGGAGGAGTCGAGGCGGGAGGGAGGCGCGACGGGAGCCGCGTCGGACCGGAGGGCCGGGAGCCGCGCGAGAGGGAGGTGCGACGGGAGGGCCGGGAGCCGCAGGCGTCGGGCCGAGGGCGTTCCGGCGGGGCGAGGCGGGGCTGGCCGGGAGGGAGCGTCGAGGGAGGTGGTGCCGGGACGGGGGGGGCGCGCGGGTGATGGCGTCGGGAGCCGCGGGGAGGGAGCGCCGTCGGGGAGGAAGGTCGCAGAGAGGAGCCGGCGCGGGCCACGTCGGGGAGAGAGAGGGCCGTCGGGCGAGGGCTAGGGAGCCGCGCGGGCGAGGGCGCGGGGGCGGACGGGGCGAGGGAGCTGGGACGAGGGCGCACCGCGGGGGGACGGCGGACGCCGGGAGGTGGAGGCGTAGCGGGAGGGACGCCCGCCGGGAGGGTGCAGGCCGGAGAGGAGAGGTGCGCCGGGAGGGAGGGCCTGCCGGGAGGGTGCAGGCCGGAGAGGAGCTGCGCCGGGACAGGAGAGGAGGCCCGCCGGGAAAGGCTAGGGCAGGAGGGAGAGAGGCGGGGCCGGGAGAACGCCGGGAATCCGCAAGGGAGGGAGGGTCGGGATAAAAATCCCTCTGATACCATGTAGAGGGTGAATTCCCCTTTCCTCAATGTGAGGTGAGGATATTCTTTTATAGATTAGGAAACCAATATACAAGACGGGTAAGTCCAATGTGGGACTCACCCATTTACACTTAAATGGGTTCCAACAGTAGTCAACCTCAGGCTCAGACAGAGACAAAGCACCTTCATGTAGTGGATTAGGCATGGGTGGAATCTGATGTGGGCCCCATGACAGTCAAAGGTATTGTCCTTATTACTTCGTCTATGGCAATTGCTTTATTTAATATAGGTGTTTCTCACTCATTCATATATGCTCGCCTTGTGGGCTTGCTAAAGCTCCAGACCAAGCTCATGTTGTATGTCACAGAGATAGTTACACAACTCAAAAAGAGAGAGGAGCAAGGTTCTTGATGCCCGTCATGCGTTGTCACTATGTCGGAAGTTGAGCTGCAGTGGGACTTCCTCGTCCTGGGGATCTCTTCGATGTAATCCTAGGGATGGATTGGATGACATTCTCCAAGGCTCACATTGATTGTTATCATCAGCGGGTGACCTTCACAGCCCCCGATGGGAGCACTCGGGTCTTCCAGGGAGAATGGGACTCGCGGTCTAGACGAACGGGGCCTCCACTTCCGGAGTTGGGCAGGCATACCTATCAAGTATCCTCTGTTTTGTCGAAAACCAACGAAGAATGTTTGGGAAGTGGGTTGCCTCCCGTTGTCAGCGAATTCCCTGAGGCGTTTTCAGAGGATTTTTCGGGCTTACCTCTAGAGCGGGAAGTGGAGTTCGTCATCGATTTGGTGTCGGGGATGCAACCGATATCTCTCTGTTCATATCGAATGGCACCCACTGAGTTGAGGGAGTTGAAGATTCAGTTGGACGATTTAGAGTTCAAAGGCTTCATTCATCCGAGTGTGTCTCTGTGGGCCGCACCAGTACTCTTTGCCAAGAAGGCCGATGGATCTCTTCATTCATGCATCGACTATCGGAAGTTAAATCGGGTCGCGATCAAGAATAAATATCTCTTGCCCCGCATTGATGATCTCTTTGACCAGCTTAAGGGGGCAAGATGGTTTTCGAATATCGATCTCCGCTCAAGGTATCGCTAAGTCAGGGTGAAGGAGACAGATGTCCCCAATACTATTTTTTGAAGCAGGTATGGTCACTTCGAATATCGGGTAATGCCATTTAGACTGACGAATGTTCCTACGGTTTTCATGGCACTCATGAATCAGGTGTTCTATGGATATCTCAACTCTTTCGTCATGGTATTTGTGGTGACATCCTGGTTTATTCGAAATCAAAAGAAGAGCACAAACAGTATTTGAGGATCGTTCTGAGGACGTTGCGTGATCATTGTCTCTACGCCAAGTTATCGAAGTGCAATTTTTGGATTCGATAAGTCAGGTTTCAGAGATATGTGATATCAGAACGCAGAATCTCAGTTGACCTGAAGAAGGTTAGAGTAGTGATGTCTTGGGAGGAACTGAGAGATATTTTCAAAATCAGAAGTTTCTTGGGCCCGGCAGGGTATTACAGGCAGTTTGTTAAAGATTTCTCTCAACTCGCATCACCTTTGACGGCTCTTACCTGAAAAGGGGTAAGGCTCTCTTAGAGCCCAGAATGTCAAGCATCCTTTAAAGAGCTCAAGCGGCGATTAAAATCAGCTCCTATTTTGACCTTGCCTGAAGCAGGTTTGGGTTATGTGGTCTACTGTGATGCAACGGGCACGGGTCTGGGTTGTGTGCTTATGCAAGGCGGCCATGTGGTGGCGTATGCCTCCCGCCAACTCCGACAACATTAGAGAAATTACTCATCTCATGACCTTCAGCTCGCGGTTGTGATGCACGCTCTCAAGTGCTGGCGTTGTTAACTTTTTAGGGAGAGGTTTACGATCTATTCTGATCATAAGAGCTTGAGCTACATCTTTTCTCAGAAAGACCTAAATCTGAGGCAGAGACAATGGGTGGGATATCTTCAAGGGTTTGATTTCGACATCGTCTACACCCAAGGTAAAGGGAACGTAGTTGTTGATGCTTTAAGCAGGAAGTTGTCATCCCTGGATCTGAAGGAGTCTTGCAACGAGTGGAATCTCATGGGGCTTTTTGTATGGATGCATCTGGAAGCAAAGGAAGAGAATGAGACGATGTTCTGGGCTAGCATGCAGTAGATGCCTTCTCTTCTAGGGCGTATCCGTGAAGAGAAATTGAGAGATGTTGTATGTCAACGCTCCAATCAGATCCTAAATGGTGGGGAGGTAGTCGGTGAATGGTCTTTGTCTTCGGAGGGAATACTTTGCTTTGGAGGTCGTTTTGTTGTATCGTCATCTCTGAGGAAAGTGGCGGGATCATCACCAATTGCACTGGGTTGTCCATCCTGGTACCACTACGATGTTTTACAACATGCAACGCCAGTTCTGGTGGTCAGGAATGAGACGAGACATTGCCGACTTTGTTTCTCGGTGTTATACTCGTCAACAAATCAAAGTCGGGCATCAGAAGCCATCAGACTTGCTCCAGCCTATTCTCATTCCTACCTGGAAGTGGGACGAAATGTTCATGGATTTTATCATTGGGCTACCCCGGACTCCTAGGGAAAGAAATGTCATCTGGGTGGTGATTGATCTTCTCACCAAATCCGCTCACTTCATTCCGATCAAGGACACCATCATAGTGGAAGAACTGGCGGATTATATGTTCAAGAGATCATGAGACTGCATAGGGTTTCATTTGCTATCATTTATGACAGAGATCCGATTCACATCACGGTTTTGGGAAGGTCTCCAAAAGGCAATGGGATCGCAGGTCAAGCTTAGCACACCATACCACCCCCGAAAAGATGGTCAAACGGAGCGAGTGAACCTAATTCTAGAGAATATGCTCCGAGCCTGCGTTTTAGACTTCAGAGGTCTTTGGGACAACCATCTGGGATTGGTAGAATTTGCCTATAATAACAGTTACCAATCCTCAATCAATATAGCTCCCTTCGAAGCTTTATATGGTCGGTCTTGCCGGTCCCCTCAATGTTGGACTGAGGTGGGCGAGACTTCTTTGGTGGGACCAAGCATCATGCAAGAGACGACGAGCAAGAACCGGATGATTAGGTGATAGGGAGGGAGGTGGCCGAGTTCGGGTAAGGCCACCTGTCCACATTACTTGTCAACGTAGGAAGCAGCTTAGGTATAGTGTTCGGATGTAACTGCCTAGGTTGGGGTGTGACTGCCAAGGGGCGGTTTTGTAATAAGACTTGTTTAGTTCTGTTTGGCTATAAATAGAGGGGTTGGTACCTAGGGGAGGGGGATCGAGACATTTGCTTAGGAGTTCTGGTTGTAGCCTGAACCTGGGAAGACAATTCTCTTCCAGGAGGAGCGACTGAAGCTCCATTCTGTTGTAGCAGTTCTACATAATAATCAAAGGTAACACTTCTTTGAAATCTTTCCTAGTCTTTGTTAGAAACCACCTATTATCTTGGGGCTTTCATTGAGAGAAACGTTGCCTAGTATCCTGCGGATAGTGTGGTTTTAGAGAGGGAATTTTCTAGAAAGGAGAGAAGTTTGGAAGTCGTTGGATGCCCACACGAATGGAAAACAGAGTAACACAATTGGAGGCTTCGGGTGCTGATCTGAAAACTGGAATGTAACATCAGGAAGTTGGAATACAGCAGCCGGAAGACGCATATCAGCGGCAAGAAGATGTTTATCGTCGGGAAGAACTCCAGCTTCAGGATTTGATCACTGCGGTAGCACACTCAAACCGAGCCAGTATAAGAGTTCAGGACAGGGAGACAACAAAAGGAAGGCAGTTGAATTGGTGGAAGGAGAAAGAAAATTGAAATCCGATATTGAAGGAGGGAGTCGGAACAAGAAAGTGACGGAAAAACCTGAATTTCGAGTAGCTGAGCAGGGAGAGTTGCGTTCCATGTCAAGGCAGACGGAGATGCCTTTATTTTCTGGAGAGGATCCAGTCGTGTGGATCACACAAGCAGAATTATTTTTCGCGATCCAGCAAACACGAGAGGAGCTCAAGGTGCCTCTAGCACAGCTTAGCATGGAGGGAATGGTACAGTATTGGATCATTTCGCTGAGAACAGTTCAGACAGAATTAACTTGGAAACAGTTAAAAGTATAGTTAATGGGACAGTATGGTAACGCTGAAGAAGATCTCATCGTTTTTCTAAAAGAGTTGCGTTAAACAAGGACAGTGGAGGCTTACATAGATGAGTTCGAACGGGTAGCGTTGCGGATACCTGACTTAACCGAGGGCCGGTACATGAGTATGTTCATTGGGGGTCTAAAACCAGAAATTAGCGGTACTAAAATGACACACGAGCCAAAGACAAAGGTATGATTATTAACATTGGCAAGTCGTGTGGAGCGGGAGCTGTTAATCAAGGGAATTATCAAATTCACAGAACCACGAAGCATAAACTTATCTACTGGAGGACATGACAAAGGATGGTTTCCCAGCCCTGCTAAAGCAGTGTCTTCTGTTGAAATAAGTGAACAAGAAAGGAAAGGAGGAACTGCTACTAGATTTCGAGGGGTTAGAAACTTATCCAAGGAGGAATTTGAGAACCGAAAGTCCAAAGGATTGTGTTATTCTTGTGGATAGAAGTACAACCCTGGACATCGCTGTTCTGAAAAAGGGAATAAACTAATGGTGTGGGAATGCATTGAGCCTCAGGAAGAAGACGAGGAGACAGAAAACGTATCTTCAAAGGAAGGGGAAACGGGGAGTCTATGGGAACTGGAAATGTTGGGAACCACAACAAGTGACTTGGAAAAAAATATAGGAACCAAATCGATGTTAATAGAGGGAAAGGTGGAAGGGATACCTTTGCTGGTTTTAATTGACAGCGGGGCAAGCCATAATTTCGTTTCAAGAAAACTCACGAGACAGTTTGCTACTCAAGTAGATGAGACTAGGCCATTTAATATCTAGTTGGGCGATGGCCACCGTGTAGCATCCAGAGAACCTGAAAAATTCTAGGTAGATGCTTACATATTTGTTACAACAGGGCCAGATTATTCTAGAGAATTTTGTGGCCAGAGAACCTGGGATATGTAACAACTAATTGGAAGAAAATGACTGAAATTTGATTGGAAAGGGAAACAAGTGGCTTTGCAGGGAGTTCGTTCTTCGCAAAGTATTTCAGGAGCTTGACAGAAATATTTGGGAAAAGGGAAGAAGAAGTTGCAGGGAATTCAGTGGGCAACGTCAAAAAAGGTTTCTGATGATGATACACAGTTGGATCACGTTCGGCAACAGCAGTTACAAAAGGTTTTGGTTCGATACACCACTGTGTTTGATGTACCTAGCAGATTACATCCGATGAGGGAGACTGACCATGCAATTAAGCTGAAGGTAGGGGCTGAACCTGTGAATATCAGGCCTTACAGACATTTTTACCACATGAAAAACGAGATTGAGAATCAGGTACAGGAGCTGTTTGAATTAGGATTTATTAGACATAGCCTCCGTGGTCCTTATTCAAGCCCAATAATAATGGTTAAAAAGAAGGATGGACGGTGGCGAATGTTTGTTGACTTTCGTGCTTTAAATAGTATAACAGTGGGTGATAGGTATCCTATTCCGGTGATTGAGGAACTAATGGATGAATCGCATGGGGCAACTTATTTTACTAAATTGGATCTTAAGTCAAGATTTTATCAGGTTCGGGTGAAGAGTGGGAACATTTGTAAAACAACATTTAAGACTCGTGAAGGGCACTATGAATACATAGTTATGTCATTTGGATTGATGAATGCGCCAGCAACTTTCCTAGCAACTATAAACAATATTTTCCAACCGATGCTGAGGAAGGGAGTTATACTGTTTTTTTGACGATATTCTGCTCTACAGTAGTGGTTGGGAGGAGCACTTAGCTATGTTATAGCAATTATTACAACTAATGGAAAGTAATACGCTGTATGCCAACAGGAAAAAATGCTCTTTCGAGAGGAGTATGGTGGAGTATTTAGGGCATATAATTTCAGCTAAAGGCATCTCCATGGATCCTACGAAGTTAGGAGCTGTGGAAGAATGGCGAGTGTCGCTAAATGTTAAGGAAGTAAGAGGGTTCCTCGGTCTTACCGGGTACTATCGGAAATTTCTAGAGATTATGGAAAGATTGTAGGACCTTTAAATTTATTGCAGTTTAATTGAATTTATTTAAATTAAATTAATTGAATTTATTTAAATTCATTTAATTTATTAGAACGCCCTCGTACTATTTAAATTTATTACAGTTTAATTTTAATTGTGCTTTATATATACCGACTGGTCTTGAGCAAGCGACCGAACCGTGCATGTCTGGTTTTATTTATTTAATTATTTATTCAATACGTGTGATAATTGTAATAATTAATTAGATAAATGACGGTCTGCGAATCGTTTTTTAATTCAAATATGTATAAGGGCTTGCGCGTCCAATGCACTAGTTATATTTTGTACTCTTAGACCCAATCGCCTGCGTGCGAGTATATTTGTAATTATACGGTGATGATCCGAGACGCGGACTCTGCCAAATCGAGGCGGTAATCCAAACGGGGGCCGAGCGCATTGCACTGGGGCTAACTGTGACGTGAGTCAAGTGTTGACTCAGGTATGGATGCCCCTAGGTCAAGATTGATCTGTTATGGATCGATCATAATAGAATGTTCAAGACCAATCGGATTGCATTATTTACCTTTATGCATTGTTTATTATTTTATGCGAGTACATGATTATTGCTTGATCACATAAAATAGTAAACAAGATAAAAAATGCATAAAGATGTGAGGAATGTATTTCTATTGCACGTTAAGTTATGAGCGCGATAATCTAGTTTGAACATATAAATAGAAAAGGATTATATTCGTCAATACATATCAAAATCCCTCAAGAGATATTAAGTCCAAATGTCTTCCATTACTCACATTTAAACAAAAGCGGGTGTTTGGGATGCTCGTCAGCCATAGTTGAGAGTGTCTCTTACTACCGGGGCGTTTTCATGAGAGAATTAGGTCGACTTAACTAAAGTGAGTAGTCAAGGATTATCCATAACTAACTTGCTATCACTTTAGAGGCAAGATGTTGAGGGAATCAGGTTCAGATTCCAAAAGCTGGGACTTTACTCAACAACACAAAGAACCACGAGTCAAGTGGTTCGTCAGCCTAGAGCCTACCTTGAAACCCTCCGAGTAGTGGCATAGCCATAACTTGTAGACTATGAGGGGGGTTTCGAAGATCTTTGCCTCTAGAGTACTCAAGCGACAGAGTATTCTGAATCTAATAGTGAGGGCTATTAAGGTTCGCTAAAATAGTGGGAGACATTAAAATGATATAATAATTTATTAATCATAAATGTCAAAAGGTAATCAAGACAAAGTACTAACTGCTAATGTTTATCTAGTGTAAATTTAAAATGACAATCACCAACACCACAAGTACTTTATCACTGTGATCAATTTTGGATAAAGAAAATATCATGACCGGCAATAACTTTCAGGAATGGTACAGGCGCTTGCACATAGTACTACGCCAAGAAAGAAAGTTATATGAGCTGGAATCCTCAGTTCCTGCTAAGCCTCCTCAGGGAGCAAGTAAGGCGGAAAAAGATAAATGGAAAAAGCATGTAGATAATGCACTTGATGTTCAATGCATCATGTTGTCATCCATGTTCACCCAATTGCAGAAAATGCATGAGGACGAGGATGCCTACAAGATGTTTTCCCATCTCCAAAAATTATATCAGGAGAGGGTCAGGCAAGAAAGGTATGAGATCTCAAGTGCCCTATATAAGTGCAGGCTAGCAGAAGGGCACCAAGCCGGTCCTTATGTACTCAAGATGATTGGGTATATTGAGAGGCTTGAAGCCCTTGGGTTCAAATTGAACCAAGAACTCGCAATGGATCTCATTTTTGCCTCTTTACCGCCAAGCTTCTCGACTTTCATTGTCAATTATAACATGAATGATATGACAAAGTCGCTCCCAGACCTTTTGGCTTTAGTTCGCCAAGCTGACAAGGATATGAAAAATATCAATTCATCTGTCCTTATGGTGGGTGAACAAAAGAAGCAAGGGCAAGGCAAAGGCGTCTAAGGCCAAGTCAAGGCCAAAGATACCAATGCATCGTCCTGCAAAGAAGCCAAAGATTCAGAGGCAGAGTAATGAGCAGGAAGCTGTCTGTTTTGGATGTAGCAAGAAAAGCCACTGGAAAAAGAATTGCAGAGCTGGAAAGAAAAAGCAAACTGATGCTTCTACTTCAGAAATTTTTGTCATTGAACGCAATCTATCTTTATCTACAAGTTGGGTATTGGATATGGCATGCGGCTCACATATTTGTATTCATATACATGAACCAAGTAGGTTCAAGAAGATTGCAAAAGGTGAAGTGGATCTTCGAGCTGCAAATGGTGCAAGTCTGGCAGTCTTGGCAGTGGGAGACTATCACTTAACCTTCCCAAGTGGTTTGGTTATAGTTTTAAAAAATTGTTATTATGTACCTTCTGTAACCAGAAACATTATCTCTGTGTCGAGTTTAGACACTATGGGATTTTATTTTAAGTTTGGAAGTAAATATTGTCTCTTTTATAGAGATAACATTTGTTATGGTATGGCACATCTTAACAATGGTTTATACATGTTGGAACTTGAGAACCCTGTAATGGCAATCAATGACAAAACCAGCCAACATGACTCATATATCACCCGCCTATGGCACTTCAGGCTAGGTCATGTAAACGAGAAGCGACTACGAAGATTACATCAAGAAGGGTATTTAGACTCGGTACAGTTAGAACCCTTGGATATATGTCAAGCTTGTTTTCAAGACAAAATGACCAAAGCACCATTCTCAGGAAAGGGAGAAAGAGCCAACACAGTACTGGAATTAATACATACTGATGTATGTGGTTCATTTCCAGTAGAGGCAAGGGGTGGTTTTTCATACTTCATTACTTTTACCGGTGACTGTAGTAGGTATGGCTATATCTACTTAATGCGGTATAAGTCTAATTCCTTTCGGATATTTAAGAAATACCAAAATGAAGTAGAAAACCAACTTGGTAAGAAGATAAAAGCACTCCGCTCAGACTAAGGCGGAGAATATCTTAACCAAGCTTTCATTGATCACTTGAAGGAGTGTGAGATAGTATCTCAACTCACTCCTCCTTATACACCACAATGGAATGGTGTTAGTAAAAGGAGGAATAGGACCTTGCTTGACATGGTCAGATCAATAATGAGTCATGCAACTCTTCCATTATCCTTTTGGGGATACGCTTTGCATACAGCACCATATACCCTTAACCGAGTACCAACTAAAGCTACAGATGGGATTCCATGTAAGTCTTGGTATGAAAAGAAACCCAGTCTGACACATATACGCGTATGGGGGTGCGAGGCATTTGTCAAGACTTTACCAAGTGACAAATTAGCATCCAGAAACACAAAGTGCATCTTTATAGGCTATCCTAAGGAAACCAAAGGATATTACCTATATAACCCTTTAGATAGAAAAGTTGTGCCAAGACACGCCATATTTCTAGAAAGGGAACACATTTCTATTGGAAATAGTAGGATCAAGATTGATTTCGATGAAATTAATGCTCCAGATGCACAAGAGTTGGTAGAGGAACAATCTCCACAAGAGCAAGTGGAAGAAGAAGTTGTTCCTGAGACACAGATACTGCGTAGGTCTACGCGAGAGGTTAGAGAACTAGAGCGTTATGGTTTTCTTATCACCGAGTCAAGTGACAGATTAGTCCTTGAAGATGATAAACCTCTAACCTACAAGGAAGAGGTAGAAGGCAAAGAAGGTGCTAAATGGAAAGAAGTCATGCATTCTGAGATGGAATCCATGTACCAAAATCAAATTTGGATTTTGGTAGACCCTCCAGCAAATGTAAAGCTCATTGGATGCATATGGGTATTCAAAAAGAAGTTGAACATGGATGGTGAGGTTAATACCTTTAAAGCAAGACTGGTTGCAAAGAGTTTCAGGCAACGTCAAGGCATCGACTATGATGAAACCTTCTCACCAGTAGCAATGCTTAAATCCATCAGAATATTGCTTACAATAGCAGCCTTTCGTGATTATAAAATTTGGCAAATGGATGTCAAAACTACTTTTCTAAATGGGAAGTTGGTTGAAGACGTTTATATGACTCAACCTGAAGGGTTTGTCAAGTCAAAGAACGCCAATAAAGTATTCAAGCTGCAGAGATCCATTTATGAGTTAAAACGGGCATCACGGTCATGGAATGTTCGTTTTGATGAGGCCATAAGAGAATTTGGTTTTGTCAAAAACGAAAGCGAGCCTTGTGTCTATAAAAAGGTTGAAGGGAATGTCATTGTTTTCCTAGTGTTATATGTTGATGACATATTAATTATGGGAAATGAGGCGCAAGTCTTACAGTCAGTTAAAACTTGATTAAATGAATGTTTCTCCATAAAAGACTTAGGTGAAACAGGCTACATTCTAGGGATCAAGATCTATCGAGATAGATCTCAAAGGCTGCTTGGGCTAAGTCAAAGTACATATATTGACAAGGTACTCAAAATGTACAATATGGAACAATCCAAGAGAGGATTGTTGCCTATGTCACATGGTATAAATCTCTCCAAGAAAATGTGTCCACAAACACAGGAGGAGATTGACAGAATGAGTAGAATCCCTTATGCCTCGGCAGTGGGTTCTCTCATGTATGTCATGCTATGTACTAGGTTTGATGTCGTCTTTGCTTTAAGCATGGTGGGTAGATATCCAGCCAATCCAAGAGAGCTGCATTGGGCAGCCGTTAAAACTATCCTAAAGTACTTGAGGCGTACAAAAGATATGTTCTTGGTGTATGGAGGAGATGAGGAACTAGTAGTGAGAGGATACACTGATGCTAGTTTCCAGACAGATCATGATAATGTGAAATCGCAGCCAGGCTATATCTTTTGCCTGAATGGTGGTGTAGTGAGCTGGAAAAGCTTCAAGTAAGCTGTGGTTGTCGATTCTATAGCAGAGTCTGAATACATTGCAGCTTCCGATGCAACAAAGGAAGCAGTCTGGATACACAGCTTTATCTCAGACATTGGTGTTGTGCCTAGCAGTGCAGACCCTGTTCCAGTATATTGCGATAATACTGCTGCAGTGGTGCTTGGCAAGGAGCCCAGATTTCACCAGAGGACAAAGCATATTCTTCGAAAATTTCATCTCTTGAGGGATTTTACTCAAAGAGGTGAAGTCGCGGTTAGCAGAGTAGCCACAGAGGACAAGTGGCAGACCCTCTGACTAAAGCCACTTCTCAGCAAGAGCATGATTCTCATGTGAGAGCTAGCGAATTGAGACTTGTTAGCAGTTTGCTCTAGTGCAAGTGGGAGTGTTGAAAGTGGGTGCCCTAGACCCAACTTGTGTTGTACTTTGATTACCACTACATGTATGCAGTTTGTTATATATACATGTGTTTATCTTGCCATAATAGTGTAGATACTTCTGCATCCACTTTGTTTATGGCAATGTCCTTAGATTACATGTCGTATCAAAAAGTTATAACAGATCCCAAGCTATAATGAGAACCCCGAGATGCCATGACAGTAATCTTAAAATAATGTCCTGTAGTCCAGTTACATCGTTCTGAAAGGACACATATGATGTGCGACTATCAGGTGTTAGGGGCTCATTAGCATTGAGACTTCTTCTCATGAAGTTCGCACTTGATGATCTCTAGTAGTTGAGATCATGAGGACTGACCTGCATAATAGGAACACCACATGTTTTCGGTGTCATTGGTCGTTCCTATCTACGGACATGTTTAATGGTCTACAAACTTGATATCATTATTAATGTATGTCATTTAATTGCGTACTTTGATGCAAGGTGAAAACCATGGCAATGAAGTCGTGGCGAGGTAGTTTGTGTTGGGTACGTCATTGGTGACATAACATTGATTGAATGATCAAGATAGGATTCGTCACTTCCGAGTTGAGGAAGAGATATCTCGGGTCTGGTTGATTAGGATGGTTGCACCTTCATTAAATCAATGGCCATGGTAGTGGAAGGTATGACCGTCCGGACAGATCAACAAATAAAATAAAGCAACATAAAGGATGATGACACTAGTGTGCATTCTACTTTATTGAAATATCGATGACGAAGAGATTATATTACACAGATCATGTTCAGATCATGTTCGTAAAAAGGTAGTCGTTGCTTTGACTTTACCTTATCTTTATAGGGGTCTCGATGGGTTGCTAGACCCCGCTTTTGGTCGATGAATATTATTCACTGCTATTGAGATAAGGACCTAGAGGGTCACACACTATAGCGCTTTGAGAATCTACCCTATTCTGGGAATAGGAATATAGAACTTGGTGGGCCCCGCCACGGAGTCCGAGTATTATCCAAGTTCTATGGATCACCCAGTAATAAATAAATTCTTTAATCATTCAAGTTTGGAACAATTCGTTGAATTTATTTATAACATGTATTTACAAATGATTAAGTAAATACAAAGATAAAATATTATTCGAACGGATTTAAATATCCCGGGGTCGTTTGATATTTTCAAGAGAAGTGAGTCGAGTTATAGACTCAAGATTATCACGCAATATATATATATTTAATATATATATTGCAAATAGTGATAAAATTATAAATATTATTTATGGCATAATTTAATTTGTCATAAATAAATATTTATAATACTTATACTGTGAATATCTATTACACGGGAGCCGGGAACCCATACCGGGTATTCTAGATATTCCCTATATAAGTAAGAGAGAGGCACTTCCCATGTAACTATTCATGCGTTGGAATTGAGAGTATCTCTCTCCTCCTAAATTCTAAAGACTCTCTCAAACAAGCAAAATCTTCCAGCATATTCTTCTTGGATCGAAGACCCTTGCTTGCGGTGATCACCGCTGCGTCGAAGTGATCGTTGGTGTACCGCGCTAGCATCCGGATTCCAACAAACGACGCGCGAGCAGATTTAAGAGGCGTGTGTGGACAATCTAGAGGGTTTCGACATCGGAGTCTTCGAGCAACGGTCGCCGGCATCCTACGACGGACTTGCACACGTCAGATCCGAACAAGGTACATGTTCGATTTTATTTTGTGCTCTGTCAAATCCACGTGTGGTCCTCGGACCGTACCGGGATAAGATCACCAGAGTCGACGTTGTTACCTTGCTCCGGTGATGTGAAAATTTTTAAATTCTCGGCCCATCGGCTTCCGTTGCCCGTCCCGGTACCTAACATCCTGGGCCCGATGGATACGATGCGCCGAATATTGCTATAATACTGTCTTTCATTCAGCCACCCAAATGACACCTTTTGAGGTTGTTTATGGTCGTAAACCACTGACTATACCTCATTTTATTCCTGGTGGGACTCTAGTTGAGTTTGTGACACAAGTTTTAACAGACCGGGATACAGTTTTGGTATATCTTCGTAGAAATCTTTTTCGGGCTCAACAATTGATGGTTCACTACTCTAATAAACACTGGCGGGAAGAACAATTTCAAGAGGGAGATCTTGTAAATGTTAAGTTGCGTCCAAATGTTCAGACTCCAACAGCTAAAAAAGTTTTCCCCAAACTCTCTGCTTGGTATTATGGTTCTTATCCAGTACAGTCTCGTCTCGGTGCCACTGCCTACCGACTTATTTTACCGGACGGCACATGACTACATCCGGTTTTTCATGTGTCGCAGCTTAAACGGGCTGTTGGGAACCATCCGGTTCAAGAACAATTGCCAGATGTTGTTGATGAAGGTCTGGTATCTCATGTTGTTCCAGCTGAGGTTTTGGATTTTAAAGCCCAACCGGGTACTTCTAAAGGGCTTTGTTTAATAAGGTGGCAGGGACTCTCTTCCGAGGAATCTACCTGGGTGTATGTTGATTTTTTCCTTGAACAGTTTCCCGATTTCCACCTTGAGAACAAGATGAATTTTGAAGAGGGGAAAACTGTTAGCATTCCGTCCGGTAGTGTTGCTGTTAATATCAGGCCTCATATCCTTCATACTTATCAAAAGAAAGGAAGGACTCATTAATAAAGTGGCGTGGCAAGGGATGACGCGGCAAAGGAAGTTAGTTAATTCCCTTGCCACGTTGCTCTCTAATATAAGAGGATGAGACAGCAGTTCGGGCGGCATTCTGGAGAATCAGAAGGGAGGCGCACCTGCTGGAGCGGGAGCTGGTAAATGGCGGACGCACACCAGAAGTGGTCTTCTGATTCGGCTTAGCTAGAGTGCTTTCAGCCCTAGCTTCTAATCAGATACGTCTAGAATTTCCTGAATTGTATTTCTCCTTTTGTTCAAGATTTGTAAGCTACAAAGAAACAGGCTACTAATAAGAAGTCCAGTGACAGTTTTCTACTTCTACTTTGCTGCTGCCACAGTTAGGCTAGAAAACCTAACAGGACGTCTTATTTTTAGATAGATCAAAATGATACATCATAGGAGAAATCTAGTGTTGAACTCTAATCACATGACATTGGGCTTAGGCCCAACCGAATTGGGTCCAACGATTTCAGATAAAAAAATCAATAAATTTATAATTATATTTAATTATTATAATTAGAGTAATTAGGATTTTAACTAAAATTTTGATTATATTTTTAATAATATTAAATTTATAATTTTATAATTATTTTCACTTTTTATATTTAAGTAAAAAATACTTATATTTATTTAATTGTTAAAAATATATTGTTATATATTAAATTATAATTATATTTTAAAATCATTATGATTAATAAATTAATTGTATTTTTTCATGAATTTTATAATAATTATATTATTAAATTACACTAATGTCTAATAACATTTTTTATAATTATATTTAATTACAATATAATTACAATAATTATATTATATTATAAGTAAATCTAATTATTAAGATTATATTGACTACATTTAAAATTATAATTATATTTTTTAATTATTATAGTTAATTAATTGATTAAATGATTGATAATTGTAGGTGGCGAATTCCCCTTACCTCGATGTGAGGCGGGGATATTCTTTTATAGATGAGTAAAATAAATTACACGGCGGGATATTCCGATGTGGGACTCGGAAATACCCATTATACTAAAATGGGATCCAACACTCCCCCTCAAGCTGAGCATGTCCAGCTTGGACTGAGAGTCCCACAAAAAGAAAAAACGACATCGAATAAGACTATACATAATCCCCTCAAGCTGGGTCGTGGAGGCTGTGAATACTCAGCTTGCTAGTGAGAGAGTCCAAGCGAGCTCCTAGGGGGCCTTTTGTGAAGATGTCGGCAAGTTGATCCGTCGTTAGAATATGGCCAAAACTGATATGGTTCTGCTCCAGATGGCAAAAAATTGGCAGTTCACCTCGATATGCTTTGTTCGTTCATGGAAGACGGGATTCGATGCAATCTTTGTGACTGCCTGATTGTCACACCAAATATGTGCAGATGTCTGTGTTCGAAAGTCGAGCTCATGGAGGAGATGACGAAGCCAGAGGATCTCAGTGGTGACCGTGGTCATGGCATGGTATTCTGCCTCTGCACTAGATCTGGAGACGACGGTCTGCTTCTTGCTGCGCCATGAGATGAAGCTACATGGCCAAGAACACGGCAAATCCAGAAGTAGATTTGTGAGTAGCAAGGCAACCTGCATAGTCCGCATCACAGAAGGCCTCAACATCCAAATGTGCGTGATGTGAGTACCGAAGGTCACGTGTAGGGTCTTTCTGTATGTATTTGGCAATGCAGAGGACAGCATCTCACTGAGATTAGGTTGGATGCTCCATGAACTGGCTCACTTTGCCAACAGCGCAGGCAATGTCTGGTCGTGTCATGGTGAGGTAGTTGAGTTTGTCCACCAGACGACGGTAGCTCTCTAGGTGAGAAAAGGGTGTCGAGTCGGCATGGAGAGAGCGTTCCCCAGGCTCAAGAGGAGTGTCCACTGCAATCGTCTGGCTCAACCCTGCATCCTGTAAGATATCGAGAGCATATTTTCGTTAGCAGAGAGAGATAGTGTCCGCAGAACAGGAGACCTCGATGCCAAGAAAGTGGGTGAGAGGACTGAGATCTTTGGTGTGGAAGTGGTGGTGAAGGAGTGCCTTGAGTTGGGCGATTCCAGTGGAGTCGCTCCCTGTGATGATGATATCATCAACATATACCACCAGCAAAATACAACTGTTTGACGTCGTACGGAAGAAGACGGTGTGATCCTTCATACTGCGAGAGAGGCCAAAGGCGGTGACGACAGTGCTGAAGCGGCCAAACCAAGCACGGGGAGACTGCTTGAGGCCATATAGGGATCGACGGAGGCGGCAGACATAAAAGTCGGCTCCAAAGGCACGAAATTCAGGGGGCTGCTGCAGGTATACTTCTTCGTCAAGAAATCCATGGAGAAAGGCATTTTTGACATTCAATTGATGAAGCGGCCAGTGATGATGAGCGACCAGAGATACAAATAGACGGACAGAGGCCATCTTGGCAACCGAAGAGAATGTCTCAAAGTAGTCGATGTCATATGTTTGAGCAAAGCCCTTCGCCACAAGGGGGGATTTGAAGCGATGGAGAGTGTCATCGGCATTGCGACGGATCGTATAAATCCATTTGCAGTCGACCGCCTGTTTGCCTAGAAGAAGGGGGACCAGATCTCATGTATGGTTGTCATCCAGAGCCTGCAGTTCATCCCGCATCGCCTGTAGCCACCCTCGGGTGGGATTTGGCATCGCCAACCGTGCGGGGAATAGATATCGTCTCTAGTGCTGACAAACCTCTGTATGAAGATGAAAAGAGAGGAGTAGTCTAGCAAGAGCGAGTACCTTTCCGGAGTGCAATAGGCAAGTCGTCTGGTGTTGTGGTAGGAGCATCGGACGAAGTGGGAATGATGGTGTCCTCGGCCTGGACGGGGGTACAGTCGATGGGCGACGGGAGTAGACTGTCCCAAAGCGATGACCAGCAGGAAGAGACCAGAGGAGGGTAAATGATGGGAGGAAGACAATCATCGATGGTAGTGTCTGGATGATGAGAGGGAGGAGTGAAAGGAGAGCTCTCAATAAACGACACATCGACAGAGATGATATAGCGCCGTAAGTCTGGAGAGAAGCATCGGTATCCACGTTGAGTGCGGGAATATCCGAGAAAAATGCAACTGAGGGATTTGGGAGAAAGTTTAGAGAGGTTGGGGCGAGTGTCCCGAACATAACACAGACACCCAAACACCCGGAGTGGAAGTGAGTGAGGAGGGAGAGAGGAGAAGAGAGTTTGAATGGGAGTCTCCCCCTAAAGGATAGAAGAAGGGAGACGGTTTAGGAGGTAGGTGGCAGTCAGGATGGCATCAGACCAAAAAAGAAGAGGCACCTTCATGTGGAATAGGAGGGCACGAGCAGTCTCCAGAATATGACGATGTTTTCACTCGGCCACTCCATTCTGCTGAGGTGTGTCAGGGCAAGAGGTCTGATGAATATGCTTTTATCCTTGAGAAACTGTTGAAAGGAAGTGGATAAATATTCTCGTCCATTGTTGGAGCGGAGACATTTAAGGGAGGTGGAGAATTGAGTATGAATTTCATTATAAAATGTCTAAAAGGTAGAAAAAACTTCAAACCGATCACAAAACAGGTAAAATCAGGTCATGCGGGAGGAGTCATCAAAGGTGATATAATAACTGTACCCGAACTTGCTAGGAACCCTGCAAGGACCCCAGACATCAGAATGAACAAGATCGAAAGGATTCGTTGCACGTGGTTCTGGTCGTGCTTCAAGTCGTCCACATCCCTTCTGTCAACATTGTGGCAAGTTTGGTCACCTGATCGCCCGATGTTGGGTCCTGCATGGACGACCATCTCAACACCCGCGGCAGGGACAGCCCGCGGTCCAGGCCGCGTCCTCGACTGTCGCCTCTCTTTCCCCGTCTCTGGCCCTTTCTATGGCCAACCTCAGGCGGCCTCATGATCCTCCGGCCTCTGTCCGCCCCGGTCCCTCCTCGGCTTCTCTGGCCCGTACTGTTCGCCCCACTGCCTTTGTGGGTCATTGCTCCCCTGCATGGCTACTGGACTCAGGTGCCTCCGACCACCTCACTGGTGATGCTGGTATGCTGACGTCTTACTGCACATATGTCGGTTCTTCGGTCATCACCGTCGCTGATGGCTCCACTATCCCCATAGCGGGCTTCAGCGCATGCTCCCCGACTCCATCGATACACCTACCCTCTGTGGCACATGTGCCCCGCAGTCCCTTTAATCTGCTTTCCATCAGTAAACTGATTAAGGATTATAACTGTGCGGCCATATTTACCTCTTCTAGTGTTGTGTTTCAGGAGCAGACTACGAACCGGGAACTTGGTCGAGGCCGGCTTCGAGACGGGGTCTACATGTTCGAGGGACCAACACCCATTGCTTGCACGTCTACCTCTTCTCGGGCACTAGATCTTCATTCCCGATTAGGACACCCGCCTGCATCCACCATTCATCAAATGTTTTCAGACTTCAGTCAGACTCCTACTTTTCATTGTGAGTCTTGTTCTTTTGCGAAACATCATCGCTCTTCCTACATTCCTCGCACGGATACACGGGCCTCCCACCCCTTTGATCTGGTTCATTCAGATGTTTGGGGCCCGTGTACCATTCCAAGTCACTTGGGATATAAATACTATATATCTTTCATTGATGACTATTCGCGAATGACGTGGCTTTACCTTCTTCGAGAACGCTCCGAAGTGTTTTCCACCTTCCAAACCTTTTTCAATGAAATTACGAACCGTTTTTCTATCTCTGTCAAATGTCTCCGCTCGGATAATGGGCGCGAGTATCTCTCCACTTCCTTTCGGCAGTTTCTCCAGACGAATGGCATCCTTCATCAGACCTCCTGTCCTGATACACCTCAACGGAACGGCGTGGCCGAGCGGAAACACAGACATATTCTGGAGACTGCTCGTGCCCTCATCTTCCACCGACAGGTGCCTCTGCTCTTTTGGGGAGATGTCATTCTCACTGTTACCTACCTCATCAATCGCCTTCCTTCTATCCTTAAGGGGGAGACTCCCTTTCGGGCTCTTTTCCCCACTCTCCCTCTTCATTCCCTCCCTCTTCGAGTGTTTTGCTGCTTGTGTTATGTTCGTGACACTCGCCCTGGCCGCACCAAACTCTCTCCCAAATCTCTCCGCTGCATCTTCCTTGGTTATTCCCGCACTCAGCGCAGATACCGCTGCTTCTCCCCGGACCTTCGCCGGTATGTCATCTCAGCGGATGTCTCCTTTGTTGAGAGTTCTTCATTCTCCTTTCTCTCTCCTCCTCCTGACTCTGCTATTGATGATTGTCTTCCCCTCATCATCCATCCTCTTCCAGAGTTGCCTCCTCCTGTCTCTCCTCATCCTGACCCTGTCATCGATGATTGTCCTCCTCTCATCATCCATCCTCCACCGGCGTCAACCCCTATTGACACTCATTTTGGTCAGGTCTACTCCCACCGTCCTTCGACTGCATTCCCCGTTCCGGCCAGTGACATTGATGATCCCGCTTCGTCCGCTGCTCCTGCTCCGCCACCCGAGGACTTGCCCATTGCCCTACGGAAAGGTACTCGCTCCTGCCAGAGTACTCCTCTATTTGTATCTTCATACAGGGGTCTGTCCACTCTGGAGACAGTTTCTATACCTCGCACAGTTGGTGAAGCCAAATCTCACCCCGGGTGGCTAGCAGCAATGCGGAATGAATTGCAGGCTCTGGAGGAAAACCATACTTGGGATCTTGTCCCCCTTCCAGCAGGCAAACAGGCAGTGGGCAGCAAATGGATTTATACGATTCGTCTCAATCCCGACGGCTCTCTTTGCCGCCTCAAAGCCCGGCTGGTGGCGAAGGGGTTTGCTCAGACATATGGCATCGACTACTTTGAGACCTACTCTCCGGTCGCCAAGATGGCCTCTGTCCGCCTGTTCATCTCTCTGGCTACTAATCATCACTGGCCACTTCATCAGCTGGATGTCAAGAATGCCTTTCTCCATGGCGTTCTTGAGGAAGAAGTCTACCTGAAGCAGCCCCCTGGTTTTTCTGCCTCCGGTGCCGACTCCCATGTATGCCGCCTCCGCTGGTCCCTCTATGGCCTCAAGCAGTCTCCTCGAGCTTGGTTTGGCCGCTTCAGCACTGTCGTCACGGCCTTTGGCCTCTCCCGCAGTCTGAAGGACCACATCGTCTTCTTCCGTACGACACCGCACGGCTGTATCTTGCTCGTGGTATATGTTGATGATATCATCATCACAGGAAGCGACTCCAGAGGGATCGTCAGCTTCAAGGCGCACCTTCACCAAAACTTTCATACCAAAGATCTTGGTCCCCTGACTTACTTCCTTGGCATCGAGGTCTCCCGTTCTGAGGACTCGATCTCTCTCTGCCAGCGTAGGTATGCTCTTGATATCTTGCAGGATGCCGGTCTGAGCACCGCCACTGCCGTGGACACCCCACTTGAGCCTGGCGAACGTTCTCTCCATTCCGACTCGGAACCATTTCCTCATCCCGAGCGCTATCGACGTCTGGTGGGTAAACTGAACTACCTCACCATGACGCGACCCGATATTGCCTGCGCCGTTGGCAAAGTCAGCCAGTTCATGGAGCATCCAACCCAATCTCAGTGGGATGTTGTCCTTCGCATTGCTAAATACATCAAGCGAGACCCTGCATGTGGCCTTCAGTATTCACGTCATGCTCACTTGGATGTTAAGGCCTTCTGTGATGCCGACTATGTCGGTTGCCTCGCGACCCACAAGTCTACTTCGGGGTTCGCCGTGTTCTTCGTTGGTAACCTCATCTCTTGGCGCAGCAAGAAGCAGACTGTTGTCTCCAGATCGAGCGCCGAGGCTGAATACCGCGCCATGGCCACCGTCACCACTGAGATCATCTTGCTTCGTCATCTCCTACATGAGTTGGGCTTTCCGACACACGCCCCTGCTCATATCTGGTGTGATAATTAGGCCGCCACGAAGATTGCCTCGAATCCCGTCTTCCATGAACGGACGAAGCATATCGAGGTGGACTGCCACTTCCTCCGTCACCATCTGGAGCAGCACCATATCAGCTTTGGCCATGTCCCGACGGCAGATCAGCTTGCCGATCTCTTCACCAAAGGCCTCCCAGGGGCTCGCCTTGCCTCTCTCACTACCAGGCTGGGTATTCACAGCCTCCATAGCCCAGCTTGAGGGGGAGTATGAGTTCGTCTGTCTTGTCTTCTATTTTTTCTTTGTGGGACTCAATCCAATCTGGGCATGTCCAGCTTGAGGGGGAGTGTTGGACCCCATTTCATTTAATTGGGTATTTCTGAGTCCCACATCGGACTTACCCTCTCTGTATTTAGTTTTACTCATCTATAAAAGAACATCCTCACCTCACATTGAGGTAAGGGGAATTCACCATCTACAAAATTAAATGGACTTTGAGGAACATGAGCGACCGACGCCAGGTGAATAGACGGGGTCAAGGGACATGTGTCAAATCCAGTAATGGGGATTGTTGAGTCATTAGCAACAGTAATTATAGAGGCACCTGTGTACGGATGATAGGTAGTGAACATACCGGAGTCCCCTGTGAGATGTTCTGACGCACCAAAGTCAAACATCCAAGTTGTCTGGTGATGAGAAACACAGGCGATAGAGCTGCGGGTCTGAACAATTGGGGCTGGAGAAGAGGATGGTGGCACAGTCGCCCGATAAGAGTGTATCAAAGCAATCTCCTCCGGCGAGAGCGTCGTTCTGTAACGATCACTGGGTGAAGGGGGCCCTTTAGAGCCGATGACGGAGGATGGGACAGCTGCTTGGGCGGTCGCACAGATGCACAAGAAAGCCGATAATGGAAGTGAAGGTGCGGCCTTGCAGGAAAGTTGGCGACCAGAGAGTCGCGGGCAGACAAGCCAGTCATTGAAGTGGCGGTGGCTGCTTCGGAAGCAGGTCGAGATGTGCCACGGGAGCGCCGAGAGGGAGTCTGTCGGGACAGGCGGGTCGTGCGGCATCTGGAGAGAGCCACGTCAGGATCTGGAGGTGTCGGGAGGGCGGTCCGAACTTCGCGAGGGAGGAGGCGCGATGGAGGCGTTGTGCTGCGTCGGGCAGGAGTCGGAAGGAGCGCCGGAAGGGGAGCCGAAAGGGATGCAGGGGGGGTCTGGCCAGCGCGCGCAGAGGAGGTCGACTGGAGGTGCGGGACAGCGCCCATCGGGGAAGGAGGGAAACGTCGGAGAGTCGCGTGCGGGAGAGATGCGGCGGGAGGAAGTCCCGCGGGGGAGTCCGCCTGGAGTGTCGCGCCTGGGTCGGGAGGACCAGTGGTGCCGGGAATGGGAGCCCGCGTTGGGTGGTGCAAGGCCGACGGGGAGGGACGCCGCGGGAGGAGCATTGCGGGAGGAGGACCCTCGAGCGAGAGGGGCGTCGTCGGGGAGAAATGTCTCGGGTGGCCAGGCGACGGCGTCGGGGGCTCTGTTCGGGATCGCCTGGAGGGAGGGATTGTCGTTGGGATTGGGACGGGGGGAAGCCGATCGTGCAGGCGCACAGAGCACAGGGGAGTACCGCTGGAAAGAAACCAAGGGGGTCGGAACCGGACAGAACCGGGAGGAGGGAAGAGGCGGGGCCGGGCAGAACCGGGATTCCGCAGGGGTTTTTATCGCACCCCTAGACGGGAGAAAATAAAAATGGGAGGGAGGGCTCGGGATTAGGTTCCCTTTGATACCATGTAGATGGTGAATTCCCCTTATCTCAATGTGAGGCGGGGATATTCTTTTATAGATGAGTAAAATAAATTACACGGCGGGATATTCCGATGTGGGACTCGAAAATACCCATTATACTAAAATGGGGTCCAACAATAATTTTTAATAAAATTTCTTAGTATTTATATTTAATTATCGTATGATTATAAATATAAAATGATGGAAGATCAAATATAGTGTACCAAACACAACCTTAAAACTTCATCTCCCTCACGCTTTTTTTGTCGTTTCCTCTTCCACTTCCTTCCAAAAACACTTCTAATTTACCAAATGAGGCATGACATCACAATAAAATTTGGTGGGAAGAATAAAAAAGAAAAAGCATGTTTACAATGAGTTATATATTTGAGTATTCCGTTTATTATGTACATTACCAAGAAAAATGAAAACCAAAATGATGCATGTCTAAAAAAATGTCCCTGAAAAATAATATTATCCTAAAATTTTGAATATTTTTCTTTGATTTTACCAATAAAACTTCTAGGACCCCTAGCAAATCATTCATAGCTTTCACAAAAATGTACATCCCTCGTCAATAAGAACCTGAAAACAATTCAGAACAAAAAAAAAACTTGAAGCAAAATAGGTGTTAGTTTGGATCATGCCATTAACTACCACCAATGTACAGTAATTACAGTTGTTTTTTCTGATTTGTCAATGGCCTAACTTGATGCACTTGTAAAAATAGGCAACATAAAATGTTTTGTTTTCAAAATTTATTCCATTAACACTCAAAAAACTTCCAAAAATCAACACAAAAGGAATTTCATGGGCACAAATACGGCTTTCATTCAAAAATAATTAATTAATTATAATAAAACAAAAATAATATTTTGTTGGGTTTTTTTTTTTTTTATAACCAACTTGGTTGAGATTAGAAAGGCAAGTGAACATGGTAATCGTTAAACTAGTAAGTACAGTAGGAGTCGGAAATTATGGAGAACTGTTTCAAATAACGGTATTAAAAAAATCAATCAAATGACAAAAGAACTTACAAAACATATTCTGTCCTTGATGCTTAGCCCTTCCTCCATCCCGGTTACTCGAAGATATATCAGCCTTTAAAGTGAAATAGAGAGTGATGAGAATAAGCAAACATGTTTGTAGTGACAGTGAAATGAAAAAACCAAATTATATTGCGAAATATTGTAATCACGTTGTTCCTTTCAGAATATCCTTTATAGAATTTACAAACTCATTTCTACTGACGCTTTCCTACCTATGCCATGCTTGTTCGTAATTGAATAATGAACTTTTCATAATCTTCACAGCAGGAGCCTCTGTAACTCCATCTGCAATTCTTTATATGGTAAAAGCCCACAAATATCCATTGGAAATCAACTATGAACCGAACCACATACCACTTCTTTGTAGAGCGGACAAAAATGATTCTTCAACTTTACTGCTTGTGTAAATGATCAAGGGTTTGGCTTGATATTTAACTGACACAATGCATGTCAAAATTACCACTAGGAGATTAAAAACCAAGGAAATAATCAAGCCCCGCAATGCATCATCAAGAAAAAATATGAAGAAAAACACCAAGTCAGGCCCAAAATTCAAAATCCATCACACCATTTCATCCTGAGGCATGGAATTCATACCAAGGTCGACAAGGGGATACTCTGCACTGCCGTCTTCCCAGACCTCCAACACATGAAGTTGGCGAATACTTGAATCATAATAAGCCATTCCAACTCTGAGAACAAAAAAAGTGCAACTAGTCGAGATGAATTAAATCATCACATCCAGGAGTATTGGACTTTATTTCATGAACCTCAATTTTGTTCATGCAAGGGTACACACACACTCATGCACTTATCACGAAATTTAACTGTTAAATAACATGAAAGTGACTTTCACATGCAATCAACATTCATCAAAATGAAAGGAATTGAAGTGATAGCGATTCCATGGTAGTGTTAATAAATGATAAAACTACACTACAAACTTCATTGAATTTTAATTACATTTTTAATAATGTTCTGAATTATATTTTATTTATGATTTTTTATAGTTTATAACTGTTATTTTTAAATGTATTTTTAATATAAATGATTGTAATTATACTTAAAATATGAATATATGTATAAATATAATAATATTTAATTTTAATTGTATTGTTAAAGTTATACTGGATTGTTATAATTACAGTAATTATAATTTTAATGATAGATTTGATGATAATTTAATTATATTATATTTAAAATTTTACAATTGTTATTGAGTTTTACAAGTTATCTCAACCATGCCGAACATGACATTCATCCTCGATTAATTCCCGTTTCTTGTTTGACTTCTCCTCCCACTTCCATCAAAAATGCTTCAAATGCACCGAACAATTAATAGCAGTAATACTTGCCTCGAGTCACGACTAATCATTTTAAATCACTGCAAAAGTATTTCTTAACCATCAAAATGAAATGATGTTCGCGACAAATAAAAAGGAGAGGAGTTATAGTACGCACCGATGACCGTGAGCAATGCAAGCCATGAAAACCTGCGCACGAAAAAAAGTGGCACAGATCATATGCATCAAAATCCGTTAAGATGTACTCGGAGACCCAGCCAAAACAAATGCAAAATCAAATAAAATAGATGAGCAAGTGGAAATGTAAAAGAAAGTGACAAGGAATTTTTAAACGAAGCTGGAATAAATTTCTCCAAAATACGAACAGGACACTGCCAGGAGCGATTGCATGACATTTCATCCGAAGAGAGAAACGAATATCAAATGAGTGAGGGACGAGGATAGCAGCTCCAACGCACTATAATCAAAATAGAATGATTTTACCTGCGATTCCGACTCTGCCTCGTCAACTTTATCCATGTGCTGTGCTCCGATTTTAGGTGCCTGCTAGAGTGGGCGAAAGACTATGGCTGGAGGAAGCGTCCGATGATGGAAGCAGGTAAGGGGGGTGGAGAAAGAGGAGCGAGAGTCAGACTGCGCGCCAAAATTGTTGCAAAGTATATGTTTGTGGGGTGGAAGCAGGCGAGGAAAAAAGTTTGTACCTGTCCGGGAAAGCTCGTGCGGTTATGAGCTGGGACCTGCAAAATTGCAAACTATATTTTTTTATTTTTTATTTTTTATTTTTTTTAGAGTTTCTCAGTTCTATTCAATCCTTTTTCACCTAACCTTTCCTCCCATTTGATTGGGTTCAGGGTTGATTTTTCAAATTTGGAGATAATAGAGTTAAGATTTTTTTTTCAACTCTCGCATGGGTCACCTGATTTTTAATGTTTAAGATGTAATATTTTTATATTTTATTTGATTTAAAAAATAAGCTTGGGAGGACGTTAAAAAGAGGGTCAGGGGTGTCACGTTAAGCAAGAGCTTGGCTTCAAGATTTGTTAGGGTTCGAGCAGTTGCATCTAGTGGCGAGCAACATTGGGAGTTCATCAAGATATGGTCCGTCGGGGGGTGTCACGTTTGCGGTAAAATGCGCGAAGCATCGGCAATGGCCAGGACCGGCCCGGAACACCCTTGTCAATTTTGTTGCCCAAGATCAGAAGCATAAATGTTGCCAGGACAGTGCTTATATAGTATAGGTACAGTAGAAATATTTCTTGTTGCCCTAGCCCATGGGCTTGCTGGGCTTGCCCCAGGGCCGACCCTGGCAATGGCAAACTGTGGGGGCCACTCCCAATATGGGGTGACGTTTTCAGCGGAGGAGAAATTGTCGGCAGCAGCCTGCAGCGGGTTCCTCCATGTTGGGCAGCATGGTGGGTAGCAGCCAATGTTGAAGCTGCCAATATTGAAGCAGCCGGCGGGGAGGAAATTTCTCAGGGTAGCTGAACCACCCCAACAACCAAAGAAGATAGCTGGTTTTTCATTCTCTATTTAAACGGGATTTGAATCCCATGAACGAGGGGTCTATTTTGTGTAATCTGTGTGTTGTGATACCTCCGACGAGATTCGGAGAGAGTGAATAGAGAAACCGGCCCCCCTTCTCCGTGGATGTAGGCAGATCTGCCGAACCACGTTAAAAATTCGTGTGTTGCTCTGTTCTTGCTCCTGTTTTGTGTGTTTGAGGTACCGCGCACCTTCGCTGCGCCCCAACAAGTGGTATCAAAGGCGAAGCGGAGCGAACGGAGGTGAACCGGCGAGCCGACGTCAAATTTTCCGGTGGCTGGAAAATTGAAAGTGGTCGGAAAATTTTTCCGAGGGCAGATTCGGGAAGAGGACGGCGAGACGATTCCAACGGCGCAAACGGCGAGGAAAACGGAGTTGAAACGAATGAGATATGGCCGGTCAAAGTTCGGTCAAACCCATGGGTGAACAGTAACCCCGTGCCAGAAAAGAAGGCACTGTTCAGGCCGCCGGCGATTATTCCGGCAGGATTCCGGGTAGAGCTCCGGCGTGCCACGTCAGCGGGTGATCTGGACCGTTGAACGTGTTTTGACCATATCTCGGTCAATTGGTGTCCGATTTCGGTGATCCAGGAGTCGATTCTTACTATTTCGACCGTTCCGGACACATCCATACGGTTACTTTTTGAAAATTCGCACTCTATTAGGCGGTGGTTAAGGGTGCGACATCGACGGTGGTGATCGCGTTTTGCGACAGCGACGATGACGGGTGGCGGAGCACTTCCAAGATTTGACATCGAGAAGTTCGATGGTCGAAATAATTTCGGCTTGTGGCAAAGCACGGTGAAGGATCTTTTGGTGCAGCAGGGCATGATCAGACCGTTGATCGGAGAAAAGTCCGAGACAACCAGTGCCGATGATTGGGAAGAGCTCGAGATGCAGGTCGTCAGCACAATTCGGCTATGTCTGGCGAATGAGGTAAAGTATTCGGTGCTGGACGAGACATCACCGAAAGAGATCTGGAAGAAGTTGGAGCAGCGATATATGGTGAAGTCGCTCACCAACAAGTTGTTCCTAAAGAAGAAACTATACCAATTGCGTATGGACGAGGGAGCGAATTTGTTGGATCATACCAATGAATTCAACAAGATCCTAACGCAGTTATTGGGGCTCGATGTGAAGGTTGAAGAGGAAGACAAAGCACTTTTGCTTTTGTCATCACTACCAAGCTCATTTGATGGGCTTATGACTGCATTGCTCGTGGGGAAGGAGACATTGAAACTGGATGATGTGATGACGTCGCTTCAAGATTCGGAGGCATTTCGAAGACCCACGACGCATTCATGTGATCAAATCATGGCGATGCGAGATGATCAACGTGGGAGGAGCCGACATCGACAGACAGAAGGTAAAGAATGGCGGCCAAAATCCAGGGGGCGTGATCTGAGTGAAATCACGTGTTTCTGGTGCGAGAAGAAGGGTCACTATAAAAGTGACTGTGGAGAGCGCAAACGGTATGTTGCTGGGAAGAAGAAAGTTGAAGAGTAGGATGTGAACATCACAGGTTTATCAGCAGATGATGAAATTTGCGTGACAACGGGAAGCTCATACTCAAATGGGAGAGTTGAACGGGAAGAAGTGCAATGTAATTACTGCAAAAGATACGGGCACATGAAGCGGGAATTCCGATTTCTAAAGAGGAAGAACGAGCGAGCTCAAAATCCAAAAGAAGATGGATGGGTTCTGGATTCGGGGAGCTCGACACACATATGTACGACGAGAGGTACATTTGATACTTTTCAGCAGGTGCGAGACTCGGTGCGACTTGGTGATGGGTCAACATGCGAGGTTCGAGGAGTCGGGACGGTGAAATTGAAGACACCCGATGGAGCAGTCCGTAAACTGGGTGACGTGAAATTCATTCCGAGGATGAGGCAGAACTTGATATCATTGAGTAGACTCGATGCGAGAGGGTTCAAGATTTCCATAGCAGGTGGAGTGTTGGAAGTCTCACGTGGGGATGCAGCGATATTTACTGGGAAGGAGTTTCAAGGGTTGTATCATTTGATGGAGACCGCAGTCAGCCCGAGATTGACTGAAGACGATGGAAGTGCCACGTCATCTGGCGTGAAGAAGCGTGTTCGATTTGCTGATGAAGTTTTCAAAGCCTGCAAGGAGACTGCAGGTCATGCTTCTACCCCAAATTGGTCGTGAGGGGGAGATTTGTGGGGGCCACTCCCAATATGGGGTGACGTTTTCAGCGGAGGAGAAATTGTCGGTAGCAGCCTGCAGCGGGTTCCTCCATGTTGGGCAGCATGGTGGGTAGCAGCCAATGTTGAAGCTGCCAATATTGAAGCAGCCGGCGGGGAGGAAATTTCTCAGGGTAGCTGAACCACTCCAACAACCAAAGAAGATAGCTGGTTTTTCATTCTCTATTTAAACGGGATTTGAATCCCATGAACGAGGGGTCTATTTTGTGTAATCTGTGTGTTGTGATACCTCCGACGAGATTTAGAGAGAGTGAATAGAGAAACCGGCCCCCCTTCTCCGTGGATGTAGGCAGATCTGCCGAACCACGTTAAAAATTCGTGTGTTGATCCGTTTTGCTTCCGGTTTTGTGTGTTTGAGGTACCGCGCACCTCCACTGCGCCCCAACACAAACGAAAATATCGATGATGGATCTCTAAGGTGGTTATGTTTTGTCACAGGCGATGCGTATTGTCGCAAGTAGTTAGAGATATGTCATAAAGTCGTATTTATATATGATATATTTATGGGCTATATTTCGGCTTGCATGCAAATTACGATTTGCATATACATAGGGTATATTATTTTGTGTGTGATGGACATCTGAACCATTTCACCCACTTAAGTTACTATTAAATGAAATTGTTTGATATTTATATGAAATGTACATGAAGTAAATGCATACAATGCATGAACCAACCATGACATTTATACATATGTTTTAATGCATGAGTTAATGCAAACAACATCTTTGGAGTGTCTTCGAATGTTATATAAATCATCGTCATGTGATAATAGTGTGATGTGTGTGTGGATATTCGACCAGCGACTCACAGGAACTCGAAGCTCTCACTCACTTCTTATTTTGCACACCGAGATGCTAGCACATCATGGGAGGAAGGAGAATCCTACATATGCGACATGTGATTCATTCAACTCGTGGATGCCTATGGAGGTGGGATGTTTTTGTTTGTCACTCCGGTGATCTTTATCAAACTTATTATATGAAGATCATAAAGGTTGAAGTGGCTCTTTGATGAGGTACACACATTTACAACAATTCTTCATTTTAGTATTTTACACAATTTCATATTATCTTGCATGGAGATCCTCAGATTTAGTCTCTAATTGCTTCGGCCGCTAATGAGTGTTATTAGATTCATGTGAAACCTAACAGTGATATCAGAATAATCCATGTTTAGTTTTATGAAATCATGGGTGAAATGAATAAGAAACCAGAAAAACATAACAACATTTTGTTTTCTAGAATTTTGGTTTCATAAAGGATTTGCCCTTATGTAGCTAGGCTACGTAAAGGTAATCAAGACCATACCCTTACGCAACTGAGGTGCGTAAGGGTGATCAAGGAATTACCCTTATGTAGAGTGATCTGCATAAGGGTCGTATCACATTACCCTTACGTAGATTGGTCTATGTAAGGGTCATGACAACTTACCTTTATGTGAAGTAAGGGCTTTGTAAAGGTAATTGTGTTTTTAAAAGGGTTACATAAAAGCAACCAACTGAATCTTACCCTTACACAACGAAGTCTGCGTAAAGGTCATGCTCTTACGCAAAAGGTCCTTACAAGGGTAACCTCTTTGTTGCCATTACGTATATGGTTTGTGTAAAGGTAGCATTACACATCGGTATCAAGAGGTTGTGTAAAGGTAAATCGAGACTCACCCTGTGAAGCATTAACGTAAAGGTAACCTCTTCAACACCCTTACACAACACGTTATATTTAAGTTGCATAAAGGTAAACAGTGATTTATCTTTACACAAGGACTTCCGAATGGTCTGCATGAGGGTAGAAGGCTTTACCCTTATGCAAGAATACCCCTATGTGTAAGGGCAATCATAATTGTTTTAAAAAATATTAAAAAAAAAATTTAACATATAAAATGATTTTTATGGTTTATAAAATGTTTATAAATCTTTATAAAAGGTTTTTTGGGATATTTTAATTTATAAAAGATTTAAAAATTAATTAACTATAAACTGTTTATAATTAATTAAATAAATTTTTATGAAGCATTTACATTCCCAAATATTAAAAAAAACCAAATTATATGACATAATTTATGATATAGAAATAAGAGTGTTTTTTTTAGAAATCGTATGAAATAATTTATAAAGGGTTATAAATTGTGAAACATGGCCAAAATATAAAATGTTTATATTTAAATTATAAATTGTTCATAATTAATTATTTTGAATTGTAAAAAATAAAAGTGGACCTTATTTAGATATTATTTAAACCACATCAAAAGGTGTTTTGATCACTACGGGAAAAATCAATATTTGTGACGGGTTATTTGCGACGGTAATAAATCCCGTCGCAAATAACCCGTCCAGGAAGCTATTTGCGACGGGGAAATTTACCCGTCGCAAATATTTGGTTATTTGCGATGAGATTTCATCTCCCATCACAAATAGTTTGGCGCGACTTGCGCGCCAAACCGCGCGGCTTGCGCGCCAAACCGCACAAGAGTATTTGCGACGGTACTCGTCGCAAATACCTGGCGACGGTTAATAGCTTTTTGCGACGGGATGTCGTCCCATCGCAAAAAGAGTGTCGGCAGGAATTATTTGCGACGGGCCCCGTCGCAAATAACCTTTTAACCGCCGACGGTAATTAATGCGGGCGAGAGTATTTGGAAGACGTCAATACCTTCAGAATATCAAAGTTTAAGGTATTTATATTTTATTTTTGTTTATATTTATTTTATTTTTTTATATTAATTTTAATTGTTGTTTATTAGTTCTAATTAAATTGATTTTTATTTATATTTATTTTTAGTAAGAAATTGATATTGTTAGTGATAATTATAAATAATTATTGTTAATTTGCAATAATTAGAGATTATTGTAGATAATTAGCGGAATTTAGTTATAATTAGTCATAATTAAATATAATTAGTAATAATTAGATATAATTAGTAGTAATTAGAAGTAATTAGATCTAATTAGTAATAATTAGATATAATTAGTAATAATCATATATAATTAGTAATAATTAGATATAATTAGTAATAATTAGATATAATTAGTAATAATTGGTAGTAATTAGATATAATTAGTAGTAATTAGATATAATTAGTAGTAATTAGATATAATTAGTAGTAATTAGTACTAATTAGATATAATTAGATATAATTAGATATAATTAGTAGTAATTAGATATAATTAGTAGTAATTAGATATAATTAGTAGTAATTAGATATAATTAGTAGTAATTAGATATAATTAGTACTAATTTGATATAATTAGTAGTAATTTGATATAATTAGTAGTAATTAGATATAATTAGTAGTAATTAGATATAATTAGTAGTAATTAGTAATAATTAGATTTAATTAGCAGTAATTAGATTTAATTAGTAGTAATTAGATTTAATTGGTAGTAATTAGTAGTAATTAGTAGTAATTAGTAGTAATTAGTAGTAATTAGTAGTAATTAGATATAATTAGTAGTAATTAGATATAACCAGTAGTAATTAGATATAATTAGTAGTAATTACCACTAATTAGTAGTAATTACCACAAATTAGTAATAATTAGCAATAAATAGTAATAATTACCACTATTTAGTATTAATTACCACTATTACCAATAATTACCAATAATTACCAATAATTACCAATAATTACCAATAATTACTAATAATTAGTAATAATTAGCAATAATTACCAATAATTACCAATAATTACCACTAATTACGAATAATTACCAATAATTACCAATAACTACCAATAATTACCAATAATTACCAATAATTACCAATAATTACCAATAATTAGCAATAATTACCAATAATTACCAATAATTACCAATAATTACCAATAATTAGGAAAAATTAGCAATAATTAGGAAAAGTTAGCAATAATTAGCAATAATTATTAATAATTATTACTAATAAAAAAAATTATATTATCAAAATTTATGAAAAAACAATATTAATATTATTAAAATAATAAAAAAATTATAAAATATTAAAATTATCAATATTCATAACAGACTTTGCTCTATTTTTAACACGTTCAAATTTCAAAGGGTCGCTAATTGTCAGGTCATGCACAATAAAAAGTTTGTGTCAGCCATGTTCAATGTAAACTCTATAATTGTCCTTGCTTGATTGATCACCTCGTAAGTAGCATTGCAATAGGATAACCCAAGTAATGCCCTTCACATTACTTTGGTCATCCTATTGCAACACTACTTGCGTCGATGGCAGCAGCAGCAACATGAGGAGGAGATACATCGATGGCAGCAGCAGCAACATCACGAGCAAATGGAGTACATGCGCCGTCTGACTCGTAGTTTAGGGATGAAGTTTCTTCCACCATCTCTTTCAGCTCCCCCACCTCCTCTAGAAGAAGACTCCCCCAGTGATTTTTTTATGTTAAAAACATTTGAATTTAACATTGTAATATGAATTATTTACATTTTCTGTCTTTTATATCGGTGCAAATATTACATAATTTAATTTTTAATATTTTAATATTTTTTTTATATTTTTTTGTGAATATTGAGAATTTTAATAATATTAATATTATTTTATTAAATATTTTTTTAGTATTATATTTTTTAATGTTTGTTTATTTACTAATAATAATAATAATAATATTTTATGATTTTTTTATTTTATTTTTGTGAATATTGAGAATTTTAATATTTTTTATTTTTTTAATAATAGTAATATTATTTTTTCATTAATCGTAATTTTATTAATTTTATTTTTTTTAAATTAATTTATTATTTGCGACGGGACCTTTTGCGATGGGATCCCGTCGCAAATAGTCTAAATAATTATTTGTAAAAAACATATTTGCAACGGGACTACTTACTCGTCGCAAATACTTTGTTGCGACGAGCCCGTCGCAGAAAGTTATATATATATATATATATATATATTTGCGACGGGACGGCTGGCCCGTCGCAAAAACCAGTTGCGATGGGCCCGTCGCGAAAAAGTTTATGTATATATAATGCATATAATCGGAGACTGTAGTTGGGGTTTGGCTTAGTAGTAAGCACCCCGTAATACTACATGAAAAATGGGGGTTCAAACCCCATTGGGCGCAAATTACTGTAGCAGTACTGTAGCGGTAATGTAGCAGCGGCGGTACTGTTGATCGGCGGGTACTGTAGCGGCGGCAGGGCACTGTATTGGCGGTGGTACTGTGAGAGTACTGTAGCAGCCAGGTTACTATTCACAGAATAGGAATTTGGCCAAAAATTTGGGCCTACGGGCTATGTAATGGACTACAAGCCCACTGGGCCTTCGGGCTATGTAATGAGTCTCCCTCTACCCAGTTAAAAGAGGTCTTTGCTTTGCTTTATTAATAAAAACGAGGCTTCGACCCCAACCTTTAAAAAAAATATAATCGGAGACTTAATTGCAACGATGATGTTTCTCGTCGCAAATACAGTTATTTGTGACGGGCCCGTCGCAAATAAGCCGTCGCAAATACCAAATATTCCAGTAGTGGATGATTGATATGCTTAAGGATTAAATAATGAATAAGTATATGATATTTAGATTATGTAAAATGTTTACATAATAGAAATCGAATTGTAAATTGTTTATAATTTATATAATATCATATATTTAAAAATAGAAATGCCATATAATGATTAATATGAAAGAGTTCATATTGAAATGAATATAAAATGTTCATAGACAAAATTATAGAATATCCACAATGTTAAAGTTGAAAATTTATAAAAGGGTTTATAATTAACTTTTTTTTATGAATTGTTCACAAATGTTTATCTAAAGTTTAAATATCTAAATTGTTCATTTATTTAAAAGTTATTCCATGTTTTATTCATAGTTATAAAATGTTAATATGATGAATGATGTATGCTTTAGTTTAAAATGTTAAACTTCTTATAGGATAGTCTTCTATTTTCATGCTAGGAGTGAGTCCATAATGAGATTAGCTTTTCATATACCATGAACTCATTTTATAATTGAAGTTATTATGTTGAATTTAGTTGTTGAATATAGTTTTTACATATTAGGTGTTAGAGTTATGATGAATTTCATTCTCTCTGGAGTAAAGTATCCCTGGGTAGAGGGACTCGGGACTGGACTACCTACCTATCCGGAGGCTTATGCCTTGTATAGGATGGCGAATAGGGTTAACTATTTGTCTCTTTGGGCCTACTCATGTGAAGATTATCAATATTATATAATTTTAAACCTTTACACGAAGTTTCCATGTACCTTATGCATATGATGCATTCAGATATGTATGAATATAATTGACTTCTAATTTTGGGTGAGTAACACAAACTTGTGGGTTGTGTAAAGAGTTACACATCAATATGGTTCAGACATATTGATTTTTTTAGGGAATAAGATCCCATACTAAATTACTAGAAGCATGCATACATAAAAGGGAATAACATGAGATGAGATGGTGAGATTAAAATCACTTTCGAATACAAAGTGTGAGATTCCTTCCAAAGCGACACTCGTCAAGACCTTGATTATTCAATCGGGTAGGTTCTACCATAGCAGGGTGCCCCTGAATTTTCTTGTGTAAGGAAAGCAAGTAATGGGTGACATTGGATCATACTAGGGTAGGTTAATTGATGTTATTCATTTATTAATAACTTTTTGTATACTCCATCTAGTAAATTTCATGTAAAAGTGCATAATTGGTGTGAGATACTCATGTTTTAATACTAAATATAATTTTTGAGCATTATTTGAAGTATTCCAATCAAGTCAGTTTACTATTTTAATTATAACTCCCACCTTTATTACCCAAATTTAATGGTTATTATTTTTTAGGATTCCTTATTCAATTTCCAACATATCATTATAAAGAATCATTGTCCAATTCTTCCATTTGAAGGGTCATATGGTCCACACAAGAAGCCCCACATAATCTGTGAAGAAAATGGACCAACCATGAAGATTGAATTACTAGGATCAATCTAAAAATACAAACTTGTTGATTCTCCACCAAAATTCAGGAGATAATACCATTCATATTGGGTAAATATTTCAAGTCCCAACTCCACTAAAAAGGGGCCCAAATGATTCAATGAAGTCCATCCCACTATTCTATCTCGGAAATGAAATCAGCACACAAATATTGACATTTCTCCTGATGGGGAAATCCATTCAAGATTACATTTTTTAGTGTGAAATAGAAAATATAGACGACCGATTTTGTTTAATAAATTATTTGGATTTGAGGACATCTTCCTATTCAAAAACTCATCCACATTTTGGCCCTGAAAAAGTCTGGATTGAAATGGACAGATTAAAATTATTTAATCAAACCACCTCAAATTTGGATCCTTAAGTACAATGGACACCAAATTTTCATAGTATATAGAGGAGATTCATATATACATATTGTAAGAAGATCATATCTTGAGATTCGACTGTACAATTTATCAAATTGGTGATGCAAGTGGAGGGGAAGATTTGGAATTAAATAGTTCACCTCCTTGGGCTATAAATACAACCCACTCTTCTCCTTGCATGGGGTTGGAATTTCAGAGCAAAGAATGATAGGTTGTTACGACCAGCGATATACCAAAGACTTGGTAGGATCTTCCATACTCAATTTTTTACTTGAGAAACAATTCCTCCTTACTCCCTTTCATTTACTTTTGTGTTGTTCTTCGTTTATAATCGTGTAAGTGTTTGTTTTTTGTAATTATATTTTAATGAAAGTTTCTTCTTCATATTCTCTTTGAATCAACCAAACTCTATTATTAAATAGTAATGGTCTTACAATAGTTTAAATCCAGTTAAAATCCATTTTCTATTTTTCTTTCTCATTCAATCGAAAGTCCGTGTTTATTTCTCTTCGTCGCTCATGTGTGTGTGTTCGACGCACCACTCTTTTTAATCCCTTTCTTTTTATTATCTTCTTAATTCATCATAATAAAAATAATAAACCAGATTACTAATAGTTTTAATGGATGAGTAAATATATTATTGGGGTGAGTTATAATTTATGGATGTTAAGTGATTGGGAGCTTTTGCTTGATGAATATTCTTTGAATTAACATTGTGTATGTTGGACTTAACATATCATGGATTAATGACTTGTTTTGTTTAACAAGTGGTTTCCATGAATTATTGGAACCATAAATACACTAACATAAACAAGATATTATTAAGATTAGAACCCTAAGTTAAGTTAAGACTTGGATTAAAGCCTTAACACTTGGGAATTCTAATCAACCTCAACTTGTGACATGGGTGTTAATTTAATGCAATATAAAGAAAGGCTCAAGGATATCACAAGATTAACTACCTAATGATGAACTCACCCCAATATTTATCAAATTGGTTAATCAATCTTAATCAATAAATCATTTCAATTAAGCTCTACAAACAAACCCCCCCAATCAAAATACAATTAACTAAAAACAATCGACTATTAAAAAGTATCACCACCAAAGATTCAACCTGACTGCTGTTATACACATTAGCAGAGCACCAGAACCTTGAACGATCAATAGGCAACAATCATCCATGACTTCATTCCTCCATAGTAGAGTGCCCCTAGGTTATCTTTTTTTAATAAGTTTTTGATGTTTTCTTTGGGCTACACTTAGCTGGGAAACCCTCAAGAAGGATATCAGAGGAATAAAGTTAAGTTTATCCATGTGATGGATTGTAAAAAGGGTTATTTGCTCAGTTATCCAAGAATCATATATGATATGATTGGGATGATTCCCTACCTAAATAATTAAGTGGTGAGAGGAATTCCCTAGTAGACTAATTTCTTAGTGAAATATATATCTTCACCCACTAATGGATATGATTGACATTTAAAAAGGGTCATCATTTTATTGGAAGCCCATTTAATAAAATTATTTGTTAAATGGTTAATAATACATGATAATCGTCTGATAAAATATTATGTTTTAGATGATATCATCATCGTCATCAAGATAAACTTTGTAATTAACCCTTGATTAGGAGAAGCTTAATGTAAGTAGCTCTTAAGGATCATAACTTAAGAAAAGTTTCTAAGTAAGACTGGCGATCAAAGAAAAGTTCTTAAGAAAAATTCTTTGTATTGAAATAGTGATAATTTAGTATGATCAGATTATCCAATATATACCTAAAGTAGTCTGTAAAACTCCATAGAATGTCCATGTTAGGTATAAATGTTATATAAATAAATTCCTCGATTTTAAAAGGTATGTGATACTAAATGTATATTTTACGAAGAGTTGTAAATATATAGGAGTTCAAAATCAAAGGAAGAATTTATTGAGATTGTAGTTTATATTAATTAAATGTAGTAAATAGTTACTACATCAAGGATTTGAATATAAAGGATTTTATCAACCTCAAATGAATATAAGTAAAAGATGTGTATCTTCATCCCATTTCTCTTATGTGATGAGAGAATTTGTTCAATTACAAAGTTCTTCCATGAACACATATGAGATGATTAATTGTATACACATGGTTTATGATGCAAAAAATTTATATAACATGTTTTGAGAAGAATAACCGGATAAATCTATTTATCCAGGATAAAATGTTTATTTAAATTTTTATTAATACACGAGGGAATGTAGTTGGGGTTTGGATTAGTGGTAAGCACCCCTTAATTCTACATGAAAAATGGGGGTTCAAAACCCATTGGGCGCAGGTTACTGCAGCGTACTGTAGCAGCGGCAGAACTGTAGCAACGACGGGCACTATAGCGGCGGCAGGGTACTGTAGCGGCGGCAGAGTACTGTAGTAGCGGCGGGTACTATGCAGTACTGTAGCAGCATGGGTACTGTAGTAGTACTATTCACAGAATGGGATTTGGGCAAAAAAATGGGTCTACGGCCCATGTAATGGGTTAAATGCCCACTGGGCCTTTGGGCTATGTAATGGGTCTCCCTCTACCCAGTTAAAAGAGGTCTTTGCTTTGCTTTAATAATAAATGAGGCTTCAGCCCCAACCTTTAAAAAAAATTAATACATGAGGGAATGTGTTCCCACTACCCATCAATGGTATATTTTAATAAATTATTATTTTAAATTATTTTTTTTCAAACACATAGAATACCACATATGATATGAAAACAATATTTTTAAATATTCCTTCTAAAAGGAAGTAAATGTTATTTCCCCAAAAAAAGAGTTTGTTTATTTTAGAAAGATATTATGAAAAGAATATAGTGTTTAAGAGGCTAGTGTGGGTATGAGAAGTTCAAAATTAATAGATAAAGGATAACACTAATCTTAAGTTAAAGTGTTTGTTAAATTAATATCCTAAAAATTTTAGGATATGTGTGATGGTAAAAAAAAATGTAAAGTGTTACATTTAGTTACTATTTAGAAAGTGGATATCACAATTTCCTGAAGGATTATATGAGTCTAAAATTAGAATTCCTTTTCACTCAATATCCTAAAAGAGTTTAGGATATGTAATGATAATGAAAAATTTAAAGAGTTGCATTTAGTTATCATGAAAAATGAAAGACACTATTTCTTGAAGGATTGTACTAGTCAAAATGAAAAGTGAATTACACCTGATATTTTAAAAGAGTTTAGGATATAATGGTAAAGAGAAATATAATGAGTTATATTAGTTACCATAACAAAGTGTTACCACTTTATCCTAAAAGAGATTAGGATGCAACGATAAAGAGAAATGCAAGAGTTGCATTTAGTTACCATATTAAAGTGACTGTCACTTTATTCTAAAAGAGTTTAGGAGGACTAGTGAACAATAATTCAATTAGTTATATTATTTTAATGAAAAAATTTGACAAAATATGGTTCAAAGATGATAATGACGATGAACTTAGAAAGAGTTTTCAGTAGATAACAAAAGTTGACATCGTAACATTTGATGTTATGAAATTAAGAAGTTTAAAGATATTCAACAAGTTGAACAGTTAAGAATGTGATTCCTAAATCTCACCATTATTCAAATTGGATTTCTTTATAGATGTTTCTAACTAAAGATCTAGTGGGTGTGTTTTATCATATGGTCACATAGAGATGTGGTAGAGATTTCATATGATGTAATGTGTTAACAAAATATAGAAAGGGAAGAAAACACAAGGATAATATGATAGTTTATTATATATGATATGTTAAACCAGTACTTATATTGGGTTTGTTAAAAATTCTTAAAGAGTTTAAGAATATTAAAATGCATCATATTAAAGGCAACCTCTTTTTTATCATTCTTTCAGATTGGCTATATAAATGTATATATAGATATACATTTCATGAAGTGAAATGATAATTAACCCCTCAAAGTATGGTTTTGAGTTTATCACTAATCGATGTTCATCAAGGAGTATTATAGGTTATGATAAACTATTAAGGTTAACATGAGTATGATTCTTGTATAGAGATACACAATATGCTCATGTGACATAATACAAAGAATACGATTCTTTGTGTGTGCTGAATGATCCACTAAGTATACCATATGGAGCATTATACAAATGTCTTTGGCATACTAGGGGTGAATGGGTCATATTTGAGTCCCCACTACCTGAGGTTAGTGAGATACCTAAAACGAGAACCTTCATACTTTGATATCCTACTTACGCAAGTCTACATATTGACTTAGATAATATGTGGGTGGATGGGTATGTTGTTGATCATGTTGTCGTTTGGATCTTAACCAAGATGAGATTTGTCTTCTCATATGACGAGTATGACATCAGGGTCGTCGATTGATATAGATTGTGAGAGTGTGCGACCGCATGTAGATATTTTATATCTATCTAGACAAGGGACATGTGATTCTTATCCATAAGGATGAATGGCATATGGTGTATTCATCAATCAGATTAGTCTATAATCTGAAAATTGAGAATAGATGAGTTGGCTATGTGGGATTGACATGCTTCATGTACTATAGTCACTCGATGTCTTGAGAAAAGGGAAAATATGACAATGCATATTTTCATATAATGCAGACTAGTTGGCATAGGTATAAAGATACATATGTTTGATGAAGATCATTCTATATCCCTTTATATCTTGAGTAACATTGATGTTTTTCTAAAGACCACTCTTTTCTTACATATATGGATCTGAAGATTCATATTTATTATCAACGTTATAAAGTCATGTGGGGTCATACTTTGTGGTTGACTAAATGGGGATTGATTTTGACTCATAGAGATACTGTAAAAGTGTTTTAGAGTTAATAAAAAAGTGTTTTCGAGTTAATACAAAAGTGTTTTGGATGGGTATTCACAAGGTAGTACATATGATGTGATACAATTTGAAGTTAATGACAATTTTCCTATGAAAAACCATATTTTAATAAACCTTAATTCATGATTTATTACATAAAACCACACTTGATACAATCCTAGAAGATCACGAGGCCTAGTTTATTTGGGAAATTAGGTACATAACACAATTACTTGAAACATAGGTATAACAACATTAATTAAAATCTCCACAACTCACCCTTAAAATTTCCATTACTCTTTTAAAACTTCATGGGATAACATATGGACGTACATAAGAAAAGGGTGAGCTATAAATCCCAATAAATAAATAATAAAATCATAGAATAAGGTAAAGTAGTACATGTGATCAAAGAGGCATATCATAATAACATAAGAGGGGTGAGAATAATAAACTTGAACATTGAAGCAAGATATAAGATGATAATATAAAGGCAACATGGTAATGTGGAAACAATATAAAACATAACATCATAAACATAATTCAAGGATAACAACTAAGACATAATAACATAGCATGCTTAGGACAACCTCTCATACACCATACATGGTATCTCATGAGATAAAAAAATTACCCAATGCATTGGAGGGATATATAATTCTAGGTCCACCCATCACATTAATATCATATACATGCATAAGCGTGTCATATAAATCATACAACATGAGGAAATATTTCATCACTTTTAATCCCACTATTAAGGAGTGTGATTTACATACATAGAAGTCCCAAATAAATGAAGGATAGGTACATATAGGTGAATTCCCTTGAGTGGAAATGAGGATGAGTATTCACTATATAGATGTTTGGCATGAAAAACTGCAGGATAATTTCAGCAGCATAATGAGGGTATATAAAGATTCATGGAAGGGTTTTATGAGAGTGAAAAGAGTCTATAATCACTTGGAAATCATAAGAATAGTAATAGGGATGTGTAAAAACATATCCCATGTTATGAACCAAACCGGTTTGACCCCAAACCAGTCACCCGAGTTAGCCCGAGACAAGGCCTAAAGGGCATTCTTGATCCCCACGGGCTGACAACTAGTGCTGGACATAATCAAAGTAACTAAGGGAATGATTTTTCCCAAAATAAATAAATAAAATAAACAATGGAAAGACAAAATAGAGAAGCCCAAATGAATATAAATAATCAACTAAACATCTTGTACAACACAAATGAAAATACAACAACTAAACAAAAACAAAAACCCAACTAAGTAAGACAAACACAACATCTCTATGTGAACCAGAGGGACACTCTCTGATACCAAGACTAACCATCACCCACAATAATCAAACTCAAGATGAAACTTTCACTAAGGGATAAAAACAAGAAATAATTATAGGCGTGAGTATTAAAACTCAGTAGGCATGCTCGAACAAATATATTCCTAGTGCACTTCCTTTAAAATAAAATAAACATAAACTTCGACTTTGAAATATAATATATAAAAGTAAGATTTTATACACAATTTCCATTTTAAAACCAAACATAGTCCATTTTACCTTTTTACCATTTGAAACCACATTACTTTATAATAATTCACCATAAACATTTTTAAGATAAAGATAACATTTCTTTTTAAAAAAGAGAGGAGTATAAAATAGTTCCAAAACCTTTTCTCAAAAAAAGCTTGAAAACAATTTTTTATTTTTGGAATAAAGCCACACTGATCAAGAAATAGGCATAATAATCACACAATAAGGGAAATGGGAAAATATCACACAAGAGTATCCAACCAACAATGCATCACAATCATTCACTATAGACAACTAAGTGCCAATAGACATGGGAGAAAACTAGGAGCTCGTGAATAATCCAAAACATACTAATACATGTTGACTCATCTTGGGAAGCATGCCTCACTCAATGACATCAGAAATTCCCATACATGATCATCCACACCCTACTTAGTACATACCTAGGGTCAATATCCCATAGTAATAAAAAAAAATATCCCCGTGATATGGGCCACTAGCCAGTGTGTAACCTAAGCTAGTGCAACAATTGTTCTAAGAAAATTTTCTCACTATGCCAGGTTATCATGTCAAGATGTAAAGAGGGTGATCCAACCAATGATATCCAAGCATCAAATCATATGCACAAATATATAATAATAATTTACACAAATAAATCACCCAATTCACCCTGAGGATCAATCTCTTTCCATAAATAAATAGATCTCAAAGGATTCCACACCGAGGATCTCCCATTTCCTCACCAAGTAAATGAGTCACAAGGATTCCAAAACAAGGACATCCCATCCATTTACATAAATGGATCATGGGGATTCCATAGTGAGGAAATACCATCCATTTAATATAAACAAGACAAGAGAATTACCCAAGGATATTTTTCATGATAAACACTTTCACCATTTTCACAAAATTGCCAAACAGACCTCAAGAATGTTTCACATAACCATCACTTTTAAAAGAACTGAGTCCACCTTTCCCAAAAAGGGTGCGAACATATCATTTTACATTTCACAAAAATTTAGAAAACCCCATTTAAGTACCCACACCACATGTACAAATCAAAACCATTTTTTTCAAAGTTCCAATCAGGCTAAATATCATCATCACATGCCATTTCATTTTTAAAGAACCAAACACTCACCATTTTCAAGTCCAAACCTTTTATAAATCCATTTTGGGAACCCAAAATTACTATCAAGATGTCAAAACATTTACAAAACAAAACCATGCTTTATAATCCACAAATCACATGCAAAATCCAACCAATAATTTCATCAAACACTTGGTGTGAAACATTTAATATAAAAATTCCATTTATCACATAACAAGGAATAAATCACTACTTTTCACACCAAAAAAACTTTCCAAAGATCACACATCACTATTTCATATTCAAGTAAGGTGAAAAAAGTAAGAAAACAATGATTTTTAAATTAAAAAGGAAAGTTAAAAGGTAAACCTACCTCAATCTCACGATGCTTTTATGGCATCCCACCTTTTTATTACATAACTTTTTATTAAATTTTAAAAACAAAGGATCTTTAAAGTCCAGTGTCTTAGAAATCAGGAACATAATACATGAAAAACATTAAACATTCTTCTAATAAACTTATAAGGATTTATCATAGGTTCATCCTAAGTAAAATTACTACATCTCATAACCTGGAGACATACATCAAAGGAAAGGGTGAGCAGAAGGCCCACTAAGGAAAACAAGTAAAAAAATTTACATGTGAACTTGAGAGATATCAATAAGAGCATGAGGGATATCAAAAAGGAATGATAAAGATTCATATCATAGAAATAATAACTTGAACCATAACTTTAAAATGTGGCTACAACATTTAATTTATACATTCATGAACATATCACCAAGGTCCATCCCAAGGTGTCATAAAATTACCAAGGTTATTTACCAAGGTATCGTAAAACTTGTCATCTCTAGAGATTAAATTCTTTACCCAATTAATTGGAGAGATATCAGGAAAAACCCTTAATATGTCTTTATTTTCATGTGATCCACATATATCATAAACAAACATTTCATAAATAACCCAAAAATAATAAATGAAATGGGTTTCGTTTCAAAATCATAACGTTTTATAGAGTGCTTAAAAATAAGATCATTATGTCATTTATAACCCATGAAAAAGGAATGAGGGTTTCATGTATGTCAATACCAGAATAAAATGAATAATTTTTATGTCTTTATGAATACCCTTTGAAATGAAATAGGTTTTGGTTTTCACTTAGATAACATAATATAGTTTCTTAAGAAAAAGAGAGAGAAATTTGAGACAAAATTTCTGCAGCATAACGACTATATAACATGGTTTTTGAAAACATTAGAAAGAGAGGGGACAAGGGTCACCCACTAATAAATAAATAATAATACAATATAAGGATAGAATAAAATTTAAATAATTTAATGGTACGGATGTTTGAATGACATACCATATGAAAAGGAAAGTTGAAAGAAAAGAGAAGATGCAATTTCGTTTATGAAAATTTGGAAGCCTAACGACGTCGCTTAAAATTCATAAAAATCAGTTGATGAGAGTGGATAGGGTCTCTAATCATTTGGAAATAAATTTTACAATAATAATAATATATAATAACATGTCCCCGCATAATTAAATGGAAACTATAAGACATAACATAAAGGAAGTCATGACTAGAAGAGGAGGGTGAAAGGTTCCCTTACCTTGAAGAGTAACTTTAAAAATTCGAAGGTTGGGACCTTGGGGGGCTTGAGGGAACCTTAGGAGGACTCCTCGGGAGGTAAAAATACAATATCTTTGTTGAGGAGGAATTTGGAATGAAAGAAATGAAGTAATGAGTTGGTATTTATAGAAAAAGTGAGGGAATATTTTATTAATTTCCAAGGGACACCTCATTAGTGGTATTTGCAAAACCATGGGCTTGACCATGGTATTTTTCACACCCCAACCTTTAATTCATTTTTTATTATTTAATTATTTACATTCGGTTCTCTCGCCAAGGTCTGAGCTGGGTCCTGGATCAAATTTGTTGATGTTTAATGTTTTTACTGGGTTTCAGACCCGTGCGCGGTCACCGTGTGGTTGGCGGTAGCCGCGCAACCGGCCTTAGTGTCATGAAATTGCTCATTATTATTATTATTATTATTATTATTATTATTATTTTTATTATCATAATTTTAATCATAATTGTTTTTATTATCATTATTATATATATATATATTATTATCTTTGGTTTTATTATTACTATTATTTTTTTGAAACTATTAATTATCTATTGCTGGTCTTATTATTATTATTATTATTATTATTATTATTGTAATAATGATATTACTAACCTAATAAAATGAAAAGAAAAAAAAATCTGGAAAACCCTAATACCCCCCCCCCCCCGTTTTGACCTTCTCTTGCGCGAGCCGCTCCTGCGGCTCCTCCTTGCACTGACTCTAGCGGACGCTGCCCCTCCTGTTTCCCCTCCACCTGTGTCATGCCCAGCTCCTGATGCTCCATGTTCTTTCTGTCGCGACCCCCCAAACAACCGACCTCGCCCCTCGATCCCAACCGCCCTATGCCGATCTGCCCTAGCCTCACGCCCCGCTCCGACCTCCTATGCGTCCCGCCTGCCGCGATCCAGCGCCCAACAACCAGCCTCCACACCAAATTATGCACCCCGCACCTCCGACCAGCTGCTCTGACCTTCCTCCTTGCGCCGAACCACTGCACCCGCAACCCTCCGCACGGTCGTCATGGCCTCCCCGGTTTTCCCTGCCCAGCCGCCTCCAGCTGACCAGCCGGACTCCTCCCGCCTCCAGGTCACCTCTCACCGGTACAGCCCCGACCATGCCTGCTTGCCCTTTTCCAGTGTGTGTGACCCCTCCTGTCCGAACAGATCCACTGTGTCGGTGCCCCCTGTGCACAACGTGATCTCCAGCACGCCACCTCCCAACATGCAGCCATCCTCTCTTCTGGCAGTGAATCCCCCTTTCGGTAGTTTCTTTTCTCCCTCTCCTTTTGATGTTATTCCTCCATTGAGGATTCATTGTTTAGGGGAGATTCATATGTTTTGGGTTTGATCTTACTTATTAGGGTTGTTTTTAACAATCCTTGGGGTGCGAACGATGTGCACTTGATGTTCGCACCTAAATTTCAAAATATTCTTTATTCTTAAGGTTGGATTCCATTTCTTATGCCTCTTTAAATTATGTTTACTTGATTTTCACATCTCTTAGGTTTCTGGTTATGTGTTTTTGTTGTTAAATTAATTATATCATGTGAAAATTGTTGGTTATTCTTTGTTTGGCTAATTTTTTCACTCGTTTATTTGAGTTGACGTGTTTTGTGGTTGATTTGGTTGGTGTGAATTTAGTTTTTTTTTAAAATAATTTAGTTTTTTTAATTAGAATGGTGCGTCTTTAGTTTCTAAAATTAATTGAGGTTGTGTTTGATACTGTATGTGTGTGTGCCAGGTATATGTGAAATAGGGTGTGTTTTGCAGGAAAACCAACTTTTGTGATGTTTAATATCTTTTCATGGGAATGCGTATTTAGTTTATTTTGTCTATGCATGTCATTCATTTTCTATTATAGTATGTTGGGGGTGTGTGTTTGATCAAAAAATGCATTCTTTGAATGAGTTTTGGGTGTGTAAGTCGTGGGTTATTTTTTGGAAATTATTTTATAAATTTTCAAAGCGGTTTAGTAAATAATGTAGATGGTGCGAGTTGTGTTCTGAAAGTATGTCGAGGTGGTTTTGCACCATTTGTTCATTTGGATTATTTTAATTCAGTGGTTATGTGTTTTTAGTTTTTGTGTGTTTATTGCAGCGTATTGGCGAGGTAATTCTACAATATTACGATTGTCAAAAGGTTCTGCATACTTGTGCACAAGTGTGAGACATGTTGTGTCGTCGCAATCAAGCTACAATTCAAGGTAGGTACCCCACTGCACTCGCCTTTAAATTTAGAATTTATTAATTTCTTGATATCTTATTAATTTTAATAAATTATAAATAATATAAGATAATTAATTTTTAAATGATTATTTGGTGTAAAAAGACCCGTTTATTTTATACACGACACTTGAAATATTTTATTGATTAACGGACACCCAGTAGCGAAATAATGCCCGTTTGGCCTTTAAACATAATTCATAGAATTTCAAATGTAGTTCTGGTTTATGGATAAATGATTTATTTTGTAGTGTGAACAAGTGTTTTGGTTCTCTCAAGAATTGGGGATTTTCTTTAAAATTGGTGAAGACCTGTTTGACACTTTAATAGAATAAATTATTTTGGAAAACTCTCTTCGGGGTGACTCAGGGGTGATCATTGGTGTACGTTGACTGCATGAGTTGTGTGTGATGTTTGTGTTACTTGATTGACTTTGTTGACTCACCCCTTTCCTATTTATTATACTTGTTGACATGGGAACCTGACATAGTAAGTGAATCTTTTGAGAAAGATTACTGCACTAGTTTAGATTACGCACTGGCTAGTGTCCCTTAGTATGAATGACACTCTTCTAAGGGATTGAGCCCCTCAGTTAGGCCATGTAGGGCAACATCGAGCGTTAGGGCGTTATGACGTCATCGAGAGTAGGCATGCCTTCAGGATGAGTCACATGTATAGTACGTTCTGGATTGCTCACGAGCTCCTAGGTTCGACCCATGTTTTCTTTAGTGTTTATTTTTATGTGGCGGATGATTGAGAGGTCTAGTTCATTTGCGGGCCCCTATGTGCCACTTCTTTTCCATTTCCCTTAGTGTGTGTTGTGTGTTGTGTGTGGTTTTCCCTTTGACTAACAAGTGAAATTTGAATTTCTAACTTGGTCGCATAAATGTTTTAAAATTCAATGTACCTGTTCCTTTCAAATATTAAACTTGTTTTTTTTAAATTAAAAAGGGAAATGGACTGTTACTTGTCTTATAAATGGAAGTGTTTGTGTGTAAACCCACATTTTATATAATTTAGTTCAAACCTGGAATTAGAAAATTCTTTATTTAAAGGTAGTGTTTTGGGGATAGTTTGTTGGGCACACCTACTGAGTTTTAATACTCACTCCTATAGTGTTTTTCTATTTTTAGTTTCTGTTGCAGGTTTGACTCGAGATTGCTCGCTGTGGTCGAGAGTTTGTTGTGGTTTGGTGAGCGACTCTCAGGGTCGCGAGGAGTTTTGACCGTGTCCAGGTTAGTTTGTTGTTGTTGGCTATTTTTTCTTTTCATGTCCTTTATTTGTTTTTCTTTGTTCTATTTTCTTTCCGCTGCTTTATTTTTATTTCATTTATGGGCCAAATCATTCCGTCTTGTTTAGTTTTGATGCCCGAAACTAGTTGCCAGCCTGTGGGGATCAGGAACACCCCTCGGGCCATGTCGCAGTCCGACTCGGGTGACCAGTTCAGGGTCAACCCAGGTTGGTTCATGAAAAAATGGTATCAGAGGCATGCCCTTGTTATTTGGGATGTCCAGTAGATGGATATTAGGACTATCGAGGCTTAGGAGGTAGTTTGTGGGTTGGTGCCTGATCACCACCGCTCGTGACGAGACCTGAGCTACCAGGGGTAGTTCGGGTTTTGAGTCTTTTGTCTTTGTTTTGGATTGAGGGATGACAATAGAGGTGACTCGGTGTCATGCTATGACCCCACATGGAGTAGTGACCCATGTGGAGCCCAGGTGCCCGGTTCAAGGTCCTCTGGTGTTATGTCTTACTTGGGGCATGGCTCACTACCATGTCGCTGGGTTGGGCATAAACACTAGTTCCTCATTCTAGTTGTTCATTGTTGGTTGTGCTTTGTCTTGATTTTGGTTAGTGTTAGAGTGATTTTGGATTTGAAGGTGGTTTTGAATTGATAGGGTCCTTTCTCTAATGGTTTTAAAACTGGTAAAAAGGGGATTTCTTTCAAGTTGTTTTGAAATTGATGAAGTGGGTTTTTTTACAGAGTAAGTGTTTTGATTTGGAAAATTTTGGCTTATGTTTGGATTTGTTAATATAATAGAAAGTGTGGCCCTTAGTATTCCTTGGGATCATCCTCATATGTGTGGGTAGACATGTAAAGTGAACATTGACACATATGTACGGGTGATTTGAGTGAAAAGGGATGAAGACTTATGCGGCGGTTTATAGGTTGCCATGGGTGGGGTTTTGGAATTTAAGGCTTGGCTTGATTTTTCTAAAATGGACTTGAATGAAAAAAAAAAATGATTTCGGGACTTGGTTTTTCTTGAAAAGTGGGTTTTGGTATTTTGAAAAGTGGTTTTTTCCTGTGTTTGTGTATGTTTGATTTATGAGTCTGTTACCCTTGGCTTGTGGTGTTACTTTGGTTGTGTTTGAGCTTGTTTGGGATTTCAGGATGGATGTCTTGGCTCGGGGTGTTTCTTTTGATTGATTTTTGGCTTGATGCCAGTTGTATTTTTGTTTTTAATGTTGTTCTGAATATGCTACCCAGAAATGTCCTCAAAAGTTGTTAATGAGTTGTGCCCAATTCTGGTTTCTATCGAGTTTTGGTTGTCTTTCGAGGCATTCGAGGTTCATTAGGGGCAGTGAAGTGGGTTGAGGGGAGTAGAGCATATATTCGGGTGGTTGGAAACTCCCGAGTTTGTTAGAGTTCGTATTGTCTTGGGTTTAGTGGAGGGTCCAACCTTGGATCACTGGAGGTGGATGTCTCATCATAGTTGGAGTTGAGATGATGTGGGAGGTGTTAAAATCCGTCTTTATCCAAAAGATCACACCTGAAGAGATGAAGGTGAAAAGAGACGAGAGCCCGTCCATAGTTAACAAGTCCAATGGTTGGCGAGGGCCTGCGTTGGCCACTTTAGGGAGTCGACATATGGAGCGCAAGTGCTTGGAAAATCCGGCGCCTTTCATTATTTGTAAGGGTTCCCCATTTTGCGAGCGGGGTGTAGGAGATGAATTTGTTTATGAAGAATCCATTACATCGGTGTCGACTTCTAGTTTGTCATACCACCTTCTGATGTGCCATCAGAATGGCCGGTTCAGGCATTCCAAGACGCCTTGTCACATCCATACGAAGCCTTGCTATCTTTGTGGCCATTCAGGTCACCAGGGAAAGTTTTGTAAGAAGCGTTGTTAGAGGAAGGAGTTATGATCAGGGAATGCTCGTGTATGCCTGTGAGGCATAAAATGCTTCAACCATCAGAGCCCCAACCTCAGGTCTCGGGGTGAAGCTCGTGCACAATCAGGGTGTCAGAGGCATGTGAGACCTTCACTGGGTTCTTTATCTTTCGTCTTGTAATAGAGACATTCAGGGTTTCGTGTATGCCTGTGAGGCATAAAATGCTTCAACCATCAGAGCCCCAACCTCAGGTCTCGGGGTGAAGCTCGTGCACAATCAGGGTGTCAGAGGCATGTGAGACCTTCACTGGGTTCTTTATCTTTCGTCTTGGAATAGAGACATTTAGGGTTTCCTTGTCCTTTTTTTCCCATTGTTGTAAGTTCATCCTTTGTGGTAATTGTATGATGAACTTATTCTTTCGTGATCATAGTAGTCGCGTTCTTCTGAATGTGGCCTCTAGAATAGTTTTTTCCCTTAAAAGTGTATTTGTCCCTTGCGTGGGTTGGTCCTGGTTTTATTGGTGATCGTTTGGAGATGTGAGTGTTGGGGGGGGGGGGGGTTTCTTGTGCCGAGAGTTCCGAGTTTTAGTGGAAGAGTTTTCTCGCTCGTACTAAGGGAGTTTTATGTGTTGGGAGTTTTAAATCGGTTTGGGGAATCCTTAGTTCCAGTGGTGTTGTTTTAGGGAGTTCATTATTTTGGTTCCTCGATATGCCAGGTGGCCTTGTAGTGGTGTTCCGTTTAAGTCTCAGTGGTCCCTCTCAACTCAAGTGGAGAATTTGGTAAGTTTGGGTTGGGAGTTCCCGCGTTAACCCCTCCTCTGGTTGGTGTGCGTGGGTTTTAAAGTTTCCGTGTTAGTTGAGTTCTTGTGGTGGGGAACCCTCTCGCGTTCTCCCCTCGTTTTACGTCATGGTTTCTTCGTGACCGGTTGGGTGTGACTTGTGGAGTGAATCATCAACCTGAGGTCCTTGACTTTCCTTTTTGGCTCTGTTCGGGCACAGACCCAAGCTTTGGCTATCTTTTGGCTTGGTGACTTTCTGGGGGAAGAAAGTGTCTGTGGTGGGGAGAATTGTCACACCCTGACCTTTAATTCATTTTATTATTATTTAATTCTTGTCCTAGGGTTCTCTTGCCAAGTTCTGAGCTGGGTCCTGGATCAAATTTGTTGACGTTTAATATTTTTACTGGGTTTCGGACCCGTGCGCGGTCACCGCGCGGTTGGCGGTAGCCGCGCAACCGGCCCTAGTGTCGTGCAATTTCTCAATATTATTATGATTATTATTATCATAATTGTTATCATAATTGTTTTTATTATCATTATTATATATATTATTATTATTATTATTATCTTTGGTTTTATTATTACTATTATTATTTTGAAACTATTAATTATCTATTGCTGGTCTTATTATTATTATTATTATTATTGTAATAATGATATTACTAACCTAATAAAATTAAAAGAAAAAAAATCTGGAAAACCCTAATACCCACCCCCCCCATTTCAGCCTTCTCTTGCGTGAGCCGCTTTTATGACTCCTCCTTGCACCGACTCCAACGGACGCCGCCCCTCCCATTTCCCCTCCACCTGCACCGTGCCCAGCTCCTGCCACTCCACGCTCTTGCCATCGTGACCCCCCAAACACTCGACCTCACTCCCAACCACCCTACGCCAATCCTCTCTAGCATCACTCCCTGCTCCGACCTCCCATGCACCCCGCCTGCCGCGATCTGGCACCCAACAGCCAGCCTTCGCACCGACTTCCATGTCCTGCACCTCTGGCCTGCTGCTCTGACCTTCCGCCTTGCGCCGACCCGCCACACTTGTAACCCTCTGCACGGTCGTCCCGAAATCCCCATTTTTCCCTGCCCAACCGCCTCCAGGTCATCTCTCACTGGTACAGCCCCAACCAGGCCTACTCGCCCTTTTCCAGCGTGTGTGACCCCTCCTGTCTGAGCAGCTCCACCACGTCGATTCCCCCTGTGCACAACGTGATCTCCGACACGCCACCTCCCAACCTGAATCCAACATCTCTTCCGGCAACGAATCCCCCTTACGGTAGTTTATTCTCTCCCTCTCCTTTTGATGTTATTCCACTGCTGAGGATTCATTGTTTAGGAGTGATTCCTATGTTTTGGGTTTAATCTTACTTCTTAGTGTTGTTTTTAACAATCCTTGGGGTGCGAACGATGTGCGCTTGATGTTTCGCTCCTGAATTTCGAAAGATTCTTTATTCTTGAGGTTGGATTCCATTGCTTATGCCTCTTTAAATTATGTTTACTTTGTTTACTTGATGTTCACATCTCTTAGGTTGCTGGTTATGTGTTTTTATTGTTAAATTAATTATATCATGTGGAAATTGTTGGTTCTTCTTTGTTTGGCTAATTGTTTCACCTGTTTATTTGAGTTGACGTGTTTTGTGGTTGATTAGCTTGGTGCGAATTTATTTTTTTTTAAAAATAATTTAGCCTGTTTAATTAGAATGGTGCATCTTTAATTTATAAAAATAATTGAGGTTGTGTTTGATATTGTATGTGTGTGTGTCAGGTATATGTGAAATAGGGTGTGTTTTGCGGGAAAACCAGCTTTTGTGATGTTTAATATCTTTTCATGGGAATGTGTATTTAGTTTGTTTCGTCTATGAATGTCATGCGTTTTATATTCTAGTATGTTGGGGGTGTGTGTTTGATCAAAAAATGTGTTCTTTGAATGAGTTTTGGGTGTGTAAGTCGTGGGTTACTTTTTTGGAAATTGTTTTATAAAATTTCAAAGCTGTTTAGTAAATAATGTAGATGGTGCGAGTTGTGTTATAAAAGTATGTCGAGGTGGTTTTGCGCCATTTGTTCATTTGGATTATTTTAATTTAGTGGTTATGTGTTTTTAGTTGCTGTGTGTTTGTTGCAGCATATTGGTGAGGTAATTCCACAATATTGCAATCGTCAGCAGGTTGCACGTACTTGTGCTCAAGTGTGAGACATGTTGCGTTGTCGCAATCAAGCTGCAAGTCGAGGTAGGTCCCCCACTGCACTCGCCTTTAAATTTAGAATTTATTAATTACTTAATATCTTATTAATTTTAATAAATTGGAAATAATATAAGATAATTAATTTTTAAATGATTATTTGGTGTAAAAAGAACCGTTTATTTTATACACAACACTTGAAATATTTTCTTGATGAACGGACACTCAGTAGTGAAAGAATGTCCGTTTGGCCTTTAAACATAATTCATGGAATTTCAAATTTAGTTCTGGTTTATGGGTAAATGATTTATTTTGAAGCGTGAACAAGTGTTTTGGTTCTCTTGAGAAATGAGGATTTTATTTAAAATTGGTGAAGTCCTGTTTGGTACTTTAATAGAATAAATTATATTGGAAAACTCCCTTAGGGGTGACTCAGGGGTGATCATTGGTGTACGTTGACTTCATGAGTTGTGTGTGATGTTTGTGCTACTTGATTGACTTTGTTGACTCACCCCTTTCCTGTTTATTATACGTGTTGACATGAGAACCTGGCATAGTAAGTGAATCTTCTGAGAACGATTGCTGCACTAGTTTAGATTACACACTGGCTAGTGGCCCTTAGTACGGACGACACTCAGTTAAGGGATTGGACATCTCGGTTAGGCCATGTAGGGAAACACCGGGCGTTAGGGCGTTATGACGTCATTGAGAGTAGGCATGCCTTGAGGATGAGTCACATATATAGTACGTTCTGGATTGATCACGAGCTCCTATGTTCGACCCATGTTTTCTTTAGTGTTTATTTTTATGTGGCGGACAATTGAGAGGTCTAGTTCGGTTACGGGCCCCTGTGTTCCACTTCTTTTCCATTTCCCTTAGTGTGTGTTGTGTGTTGTGTGTGGTTTTCCCTTTGACTAACAACTGAAATTTGAATTTCTAACTTGATCGCAGAAATGTTTTAAAATGCAATGCACCTATTCCTTTCAAACATTAAACTTGTTTTTTTAAAATTAAAAAGGGAAATGGACTGTTACTTGTCTTAGAAATGTAACTGTGTGTGTGGAAACCCATATTTTATATAATTTAGTTCAAACCTGGAATTAGTAAATTCTTCATTTAAAGGTAGTGTTTTGGGGATAGTTTGTTGGGCACACCTACTGAGTTTTAATACTCACAACTATAGTGTTTTTTTGTTTTTAGTTTCTGTTGTAGGTTTGAATCGATCTTTCTCACCGTGGATGAGAGTTGGTTGTGGTTTGGTGAGCGACTCTCGGGGTCGCAAGGAGTTTTGATCGTGGTCGGGTTAGTTTGTTGTTGTTGGCTGTTCTTTCTTTTTGTGTCCTTTATTTGTTTTAATTTGTTCTATTTTCTTTCCTATGCTTTATTTTTCTTTAATTTATGGGCCAAATCGTTCCCTCTTGTTTAGTTTTGATTCCCGATACTAGTTTCCAGCCTGTGGGGATCGGGAACGCCCCTCGGGCCATGTCGCGAGCCGACTCGGGTGACCGGTTCAGGGTTGACCCGGGTTAGTTTGTGACAATATTTTCCCATGGTATTGGCCACTTGGGACACCTCATAACATATATTACAATTCACAAGTCGACTAAAATTATTACATCATGATTATATCATTTATGATGTCATTAAACACACCGAAACTCAAAACTGTAATTTTACTATTCACTAAAAATTCAACTATTTCAGAAAAAACCAAAAAAATCACCCTAACCATTTTTCGACGTGTAGAATCCAAAAGTGAAATCCATTTTATAAAAATTAATTTCATTTTAAATTAAATTAAATAAATAAAATACTAATACTTGACCAATAATTTCTAAAACATTTATTTACTTATACTATGATATAATTATATCACATTACCACTTAAGATGACTAAAACATATTTATACCTCCTTAGGTGATGTTACCATGACATTGGTAAAATTACTATTCATAAGGGTAAAATTACTATTCCAAAGGGTAAAGTTACTATTCACCAAAAAAAATTATTTTGATCTTATTGAACCACATTTTTCACCCTTATTACAACCATGTACGTCCGATTTTCGAACATCATTTCACAGAAAAAGTTATTTAATAATAAAATGTTTTTATACTATTCATCAAAATACACTATTCATCAAATACTATTCATAAAAAACACTATTCATAAAACACTATTCATCAAATTGAAACTTCTTAGAAAACTTCTGAAAATTCAGCCTAGGTTAACTTTAACATTTGAAATTAAAAAATAATGTTTATTTTACCATAATAATTCTCTATGTATGAAAAATATCTAAAAAGTACAATTTTTTACTTTTAAAATTAATTTATCAAATTTATCTTAATTAAACATATACTTTATTAAGAAAAGCTATTCTAAAAACAGGAATGATGAAATAACAATTTTATTTATAACAAGGGTTTACACAAAGTATCTAAGGCCCCGTTACATAGCCCCTCATAACACCTGCATAGGACCTAAGAGTAAGGTGTGCAATGGTGATAAAATCTTGGGGTGGCTCATACAACATTGTCTGAGTGGTGATTTCTATCAGCTTGAACTTATCCTGTAGGAAATTTTGTTCAAGATTTAAATGTTGAATCTCAGCTTGGGCTTGGTCTAGAGCAAAGCTTAGTGATGCAGCCTCCTTCCCAAGCTCTGAAAGATGGGATTCATATGACTTGAGTCTACTGGATGAGGCCATTGACTCTTCCTTTTGTATTTATTAACCATGATCATATTTGTATTTATAAACAATAATCATAACGTTAAGAGTATAGATTCCAATGGTCATATTGACCAATGGTCATATAACAGTCAAAACCAAACAGTCTCATTTTAATTATACTCACTTAATTAATTAACGGATATAGTTTCGTTGAATATAAAATAACACACAAATTCAAAAAACAAATATTATTCAAAATTTCGGGTTGTTACATTCTTCCCCCCTTAATAAATTTCGTCCTCAAAATTTTAACTCGTACCCTTAAAAAGAAAAGGTGTGTGTACTTCTGCCTCATAGATTCCTAAGGTTCCCACGTGGATTCTTCACATTTGTGGTTCCTCCACAACACCTTAACTAGGTGGGTAGTCTTGTTGTGTAGAACCTTGTCTCTATGATCCAATATCTCTACTGACTGTTCCTCATAAGAGAGGCCATGTTCCACTTGCACCACCTCTGGATTTAGTACATATGAAGGGTCAGGTATGTACTTCCTCAATAGGGATACATGGAAGACATCATGAACTTGTTCTATATTTGGAGGAAGTGCAAGCCGATAGGCCACTGCTCCCACACGATCAAGGATTTCATAGGGGCCAATGTACCTAGGACTGAGCTTCTCTTTCTTCACAAACCTTATGGATCTCTTCCAAGGTGAAATTAGAAGAAATAATTTGTCACCAACATCAAACTCCAAGTCCCTTCAACGGTTGTCGACATAACTATTTTTACGACTCTGAGCAGCCTTAATGTGTTGATGGATGGAATAGACTTTTTCTGTCATCTCTTACACAAGATCAGGCCCAAGAAGCTTTCTCTCACCAGCTTCATCCTAACAAGTAGGAGTTCTACATTGTTTCCCATATATAGCTTCATAGGGTGCCATTTGAATGCTCGAGTGGAAGCTGTTATTGTAAGAGAATTCAACTAATGGGAGATGTTGATCCCATAAAACTTTAAATTCCATTGAGCATGTTCTCAGCATATCCTCAAGTGTTTGAATAGTCCTTTCAAATTGGCCATTAGTTTGGGGGTGATAGGCCGTACTGAAATTCAATTCAGTACTTAGAGCATGTTGAAGACTTCTCCAAAATTTTGATGTGAACCTTGGATCACGATCAGATACGGTAGAAAGTGGAACTCCATGCAGCCTTAGCACTTCCTTCACGTAAATCTTGGCAAGTTTATCAAGAGAGAAATCTTCCCGAATAGAGATAAAATGGGCAGTCTTGGTGATATGGTCCACAATAACCCATATCACATTATTTCTCTTGGAAGTTCTCAGGAGACCAGTGACAAAGTCCATAGTGATATTGTCCCACTTCCATGCTGGTATGGGCAGTGGTTGTAATACCACTTTAGAAAGTTATCACTCTGCCTTGACTTTCTGACACACCAGGCATCTTGAAGTGTAGTCAAAAATATCCCTTTTCATATTATCCCACCAATAATGATCATGAAGGTCTCTATACATTTTCGTGCTTCCCGAATGTATAGAGAAAGTAGAGATATGAGATTCATCCATCAACACCTTTATTTTCAGAATATATGGGACACATAGTCTTGTACGAAATTTCAATACACCTTCTTGATCAATATTGAACTCATGAAACTTCCCATCCCTCACAACCTCAAACTTCTTCTGTAACAAAGGATATTCTTTATGAGCTTTCTTGATATTCTCTAGTAACGACAGTTGAGATATCATTTGGGTTAGGGTTGACGATATCCCTTCCCTTATAATTCCTATGTCCAGCTTTAATAGGTCATTGATCAAAGGATCTCTTTGAATACTCATCATGGAATGAACAAATGGGTCTTTCCGGCTTAATGCATCAATAACTTTTTTTTTCTTCCGAGATGATAATGAATTGAACAATCATAGTCTTTAAGAAGTTCCAACCATCTTCTTTGTCTCATGTTCAATTCCTTTTGTGTGAAAATATACGTCAAACTTTGATGATCTGTATATATATCACATTTTTCCTCATAAAGACAGTGCCTCCATATCTTTAGAGAAAAAATGACCGTAGACAGCTCCAAATCATGCGTAGGATAGTTATACTCATGAGTCTTCAACTGTCGAGATACATAAGCAACGACTTTTTCATTTTTCATGAGGGCACACCCAAGACCTTTCAGATATGCATCGCTAAAAATAATGAATCCTTCTCCACTTGAGAGAAGAGTTAACACAGATGCAGTAACCAATCTCTTCTTCAGATCTTAGAAACTTTCCTCACACTCCTTTGTCCAGATGAACTTGAACCCTTTTCGAGTTAACTTGGTTAATGGATTAGAAATTTTTGAAAAGTTTTTCACAAACCTTTTATAATATCCTACTAATCCAAGGAAACTTCAAATATCAGTTATTATTGTAGGCTGATTCCACTCCTCTACAAACTTTGTCTTTGTAGGGTCAACTATGATTACTTCATTGGTTACAATATGCCCAAAGAAAGCAACTTGTTGTAACCAAAATTCACATTTTTTGAACTTTCCAAAAAGCCTCTCCTTCCATAGAGCTTGAAAAATAACCCTTAGATGATCCTCATGCTCCTCACCACTTTTGGAATAAATCATAATATCATCAATAAAAACTACCAAAAAGTTATCAAGGTAGTCCTTAAAGACTACATTCATCAAATCCATAAAAATAGTAGGTGCATTAGTCAGTCTGAAGGGAATCACAACAAACTCATAATTCTCATATCTTGACCATAAGGAAGTTTTTGGAATATCTTATTTATTTACCCTCAATTGATGATAACCATATCGGAGATCAATCTTGGAGAAGAATTGAGCCCCACAAAGTTGGTCAAATAAGTAATCAATTCTTAGAAGAGGGTATTTATTCTTCAATGTGATCCCATTAAGTTCTCTATAATCAATGCATAGCCGCATTGATCCATTCTTCTTCTTCATAAAGAGAATAAGTGATCCCCAAGGAGACACACTCGGTCAGATAAAACCCTTCTCCAAAAGATCTTGGAGTTGTTTCTTTAATTCCTACAGCTCCACATTTTCCATTCTATACAGGGTCTTTGAAATCGGATGAGATCCAAGTACGATTTTAATGGATAACTCTAGCTATCTTTCTGGGGGAGGTCTGGGTAACTCCTTAGGAAATATGTCAATGTATTCTTGGACTATTGGGACATTTTCTATCCTTATACTCTCATTTCCTTCTTCTTCTTCACCGATCAACTCCATAAAGAAAGATATAGGAGGTTCTTCTAGACAAATGTTAGGTTGAGATATCTCTCCTTGTAAGATAACCGTAGGTTTTCCATTCAAGACTACTGAGATTTCTTTACTTCTGCATTTGATCTTAGCATTATACTTTGAGAGCCAGTCCATCCCTATTATAATTTCAAATTCCAGCATGGGAATGACTACTAGATTTGTGATAATATTGTGCTCACTAAAGTAAATACTAGAGTTTCTAAACACTGATGATGCTTGGATAATCCCACCAGGAGTCTTGACCGATAACTCTACTTTTAGAAAATCAGGAGTTGATTCTAAATTCTTTGCAAACTTGGAGGAAATAAAGGAATGCGTAGAACCAAAATCAAAAAAATTACTTGATAGCTTTGATAGAATAACAAGTGTACCTTACACCACATCATTCGAAGATTCAACATCAGTTGTCGTGATAGAAAAATTAGGAACTTGCTCCCTTACCCTTTTCTGAGGCTGATGGTGGTTCCCCTCCACTGCCCTCAGATTTGTACAAAGATTGGAAAAGTTTCCAAGTTGTCCACACTTATAGCATTGGACATCAGTTAGGGATTGCACTATCTTCCCCTTGTCGTTGGTGTTGGGATGTTGAGGCTTCACCTCACTACAACAATTCCGTGCGATATGGCCATCTCTTCCACACTTGTAACACTTCCCGCTCCCAAGCATACAGTTCCCAGAATGATTCTTCCCAAACTTATTACATGTGGGACGTTGCACTTTCTTTCTTTATCTTCCCTATTCAAAGATCCTCCCTAAGATTGGATCCATAAATATCTTATTTTCATTGGATTTATGAGACCACTGCGTATCACCAAACTCCAGTTCAACTTTCATTGCACTCCATACGATCTCCTCATAGTTTTCATAGTCTTGATTGGATAGATTCTTCCACAGATGAGGTCTCAGTCCACAAAAGAACCTATCAAACTTCCCATTAGGATCCATGACAAAGCTTGTGGTGTAACGGGAAAGTCTTGTGAAGATCATCTCATAGCTTCCAATAGATTCATTCTCCTTCTGATTCAGCTCGAGAAACTCATTCTCTATTCTTTTTCTCATATAAAGAGGGAAGTACTTATCGAAAAAGATCCCTCTGAACTCTTGCCACTCCATAGCTTCAACCTCCACTCTTGGCCTCATTTTTTTAATCAGATCCCACTACTAATCAACTTCTCCCTCTAAGTGGTAAATGGCCAGGGTGATCTTCTCTTTCTCTGAACAGTGGAGCACAAAAAAGATCTTATCTATAGAGCTCATCCACTATTCATCAACCAAAGGGTCAGTCGATCCACTGAATTTTGGTGGTCGTTGACGTATAAAAGAATCAATAGAATGTTTTCCATTTGCGGTGAGATCGATCTCTCAATTTGATTTAAGTTATTTCCCATAACTTGAGTCAGTTGGTTCATCATTCTCATGAATGTTTCCATTCCGGCTTCCATTAGAGGGCCGTCAGTGCATGGTCCATTGCGGTCACCATTTTCACAATTCCTCATATTTCCCAAAATTTTCTAAAATAATAAAACCGTAGTTAGATGTTAATTTCATTTAATAATCTTTTAACTGTAAAGAATTTTATGTCTTAAAACTTCATGCTTAAACAATTACATTTCTCTATAAATCCTTCATAATGATTCATACTAATCTTGTGATTAACCAAACATATCCCCCAGGAGTGTCAAACCAAGAGTGCAACAAGGTCCATTGTCATGTACCAGGATACCCTGAGTCAAGCTCAAAACTCCTTGTCGGAGTTTTCACTCCTAGGTACATCTGTGCCAGAGCCACATCCACTTGTTCGTATCCAGACAGGGATTTATTTGTTTGGAAACCACTTACTTAATATTTCACCAAAATACTAGGAAGTTTTCCTATATTTAAACTTCTTTATAGGGTCATTACTTAAGTTTTCATAGCCTAATTTCCATAAATAACTAAAGTATCCTTTAATAACAACTATGGAATCCCACCTTTTTATTACATAACTTTTTATTACATTTTACAAACAGAGGATCTTTAAAGTCTAGTGTCTTGGAAATCAGGCACGTAATGCATAAAAAACATTAAACATTATTATAATCCACTTTTAAGGCTTCATCATAGGTTCATCCTAAGTACAATCACTACATCTCATAACCTGAATACATACATCAAAGGAAAGGGTGAGCAGAAGGCCCAGTAAGGAAAACAAGTAAAATAATTTACATGTGAACTTGAGTGATATCAATAAGAACATGAGGGATATCGTAAAGGAATGATAAAGAGTCATATCATAGAAATAATAACTTGAACTATAACTTGAAAATGTGGCTAAAACATTTAATTTATACATTCATGAACATATCACCATGGTCCATCCCAAGGTGTCATAAAATTACCAAGGTTATTCACCAAGGTATCGTAAAACTTGTCATCTCTAGAGATTAAATTCTTTACCCAATGCATTGGAGCGCTATAAGGGTACACCCTTAATATGTCTTTATTTTCATGTGATCCACATTGATCATAAACTAAAATTTCATAAATAACCCAAAAATAATAAAAGAAATGGGTTTCGTTTCAAAATCATAATGTTTTATAGAGTACTTAAAAACAAGATCATTATGTCATTTATAACCCATGGAAAAGGAATGAGGGCTTCATGTATGTCAATAACAGAATAAAATATATAATTTTTATGTCTTGATGAATACCCCTTGAAATGAAATAGGTTTGGGTATTCACATAGATAACATAAGATAGTTTCTTAAAAAAAAGAGAGATAAATTTGAGACGAAATTTCTGCAGCATAACGACTATATAACATGGTTTTTGAAAACATTAGAAAGAGAGGGGACAAGGGTTACCCACTCATAAATAAATCATAATACAGTATAGGTAAATAATAAAATTTAAATAAGGTCATGGTATGGATGTCTGAATGACATACCACATGAAAAGGAAATTTGAAAGAAAAGAGAAGATGCAATTTCATTTACGAAAATTCGGCAGCCTAACGACGTCGCTTAAAATTCAGAAAAATCAGTTGATGAGAGTGGAGAGGGTCTCTCATAATTTGGACATAAATTGGAAAGTAATAAAAATATATAAGAACATAGCCCCACATAATTAAATGGAAACTAGAAGACATAACATAAAGGAAGTCATGACTAGAAGAGGAGGGTGAAAAGTTCCCTTACCTTGAAGAGTAACTTCAAAAATTCAAAGGTTGGGACCTTGTGGGGCTTGAGGTCACCTTGGGAGGACTCCTTGGGAGGTAAAAGACCAGATCTTCATTGAGGAATTTTGAATGAAAGGAATGAAGGAATGGGTTGGTATTTATAGCAAAAGTGAGAGAATATTTTATTAATTTCCAAGGGACACCTCATTAGTGGTATTGGAAAAACCACGGGCTTGCCCATGGTATTGGACAATTGGGACACCTCATAAAATATCTTACTATTCATAATTCTACCAAAATTATTACATCATGATTACATCATTTATGATGTCATTAAATACACCGAAACTCAAAACTGTAATTTTACTATTCACTGAAAATTCAACTATTTCAGAAAAAACTCAAAAATTCACCCTAGCCATTTTTTGATGTGTAGAATACAAAAGTGAAATCCATTTTATAAAAATTAATTTCATTTTAAATAAAATAAAATAAATAAAATACTAATACTTGACCAATAATTTCTAAAACATTTATTTACTTATACTGTGATATAATTATATCACATTACCACTTAAGATGACTAAAACATATTTATACCTCCTTAGGTGATGTTACTATTCCATTGGTAAAATTAATATTCATAAGGGTAAAATTACTATTCCAAAGGGTAGAATTACTATTCACCAAAAAATTATTTTGATCTTATTAAACCACATTTTTCACCCTGATTACAACCATGTATGTCTGATTTTCGAAAATCATTTCACAAAAAAGTTATTTAATAATAAAATGTTTTTATACTATTCATCAAAAACACTATTCATCAAATACTATTCATAAAAAAACACTATTCATCAAATTGAAACTTCTTAAAAAACTTCTAAAAATTCAGCCTAGGTTAACTTTGACATTTGAAATTCAAAAATGATATTTATTTTACCATAATAATTCTCTATGTATGAAAAATCTCTAAAAAGTACAATTTTTTACTTTTAAAATTAATTTATCAAATTTTCCTTAATCAAACCTTTACTTTATTAAGAAAAGCTATTCCAAAAACAGGAATGATGAAATAAAAATTTTATTTATAACAAGGGTTTACACAAAGTATCTAAGGCCTTGTTACATAGCCTCTTATAACACCTACATAGGACCTAAGAGTAAGGTGTACAATGGTGATAGAATCTTGGGGTGGATCAGACAACATTGCCTGAGTGGTGATTTCTATCAGCTTGAACTTATCTCGTAGTCGATTCTGTTCAAGCTTCACATGTTGAAGCTCAGCTTGGGCTTGGTCCAGAGCAAAGCCTAGTGATGCAACCTCCTTCCCAAGCTCTGATAGATGGGTTTCGTATGGCTCAAGTCTACTAGATGAGGCCATCGACTCTTCCTTCTGTATTAATTAACCATGATCATTTGTATTTATAAACAATAATCACAACGTTAAGAGTATAGATTCCAATGGTCATATTGACCAATGGTTATATAATAGTCGAAAACAAATGGTATCATTTTAATTATACTCACTTCATTAATTAAAGGATATAGTTTTGTTGAATATAAAATAACACACAAATTCAGGAAACAAATATTATTCAAAATTTCGTGTCATTACAGCTTTAACAACGTACACCTGAAACCACTTCACGAAGTATCTAAGAACCAAGATCGACCAATAGAAACCTTAAAAAAGAACCCCCCTAATATAAATCAAGAGAAACATGAACCCTAGGTCCACATGACCATGGGAGAATAGAAACTCAAAAGAAAATGGAAGGAGAAGGAAGAGGGAGAAGAAGAGAGGAAATTACCTTGAGAAATCACCCTTAACTCTTGAATAAATCCATAGATCTGTACCAAGGGAGGTGGAAGTAGGCTTAAAGAACCAAGGAGAAGCTCCCCTAGGGAAATATGTACCAAGAGGAGAAAGAAATGGGAAGATTGGGGATAAAAATCCTAAGAGGGAAAAAGAGTCATTTCACATTTTTAATGACCTGGGTAGCTCGCATAGTTTGGCCGCACAGTTTGTTAAACCATGCACCAATCATGCACAAGATACTAGAGAAGGAGGTACCTCGCACGGGCTAGCCACACAGTTTGGTAGACTATGCACCAACCATGATCAATGGTTCTATCTAGAGATAGAGCCTCCCCACACACTTTCTGTACGGTTAGAAAAAATGTGCGCAAGCCATGCACCAAGCCCCAAAAACCAACTCAAAGCCACACGATTACCTAGGCTAAGCTGCACGGTTACTAATAATCGTGTGCCAACCATGCGACACCTGTTTCCAGACCCAATTTTTCCATTTTTCACCCAAAAACCATGGGTGGACTAAGAAATAAACACGAGATCTAAATTAACCAAAGGATCTAGTCAAAATTTAAAACCTGTCACACTCGTAACTTGAGAGAAAATTTAAATTCAAAGGTTGAAACAGAACAAATGATGAAAAATAAAAACCGGGTATGAAAATTCTCCCCACCATTAAAACTTTCTGCCCTCAGAAAGTCACAACACCTTCTAATTGATCGATCAAAGACTAAGGATTCCATAACCACATAATCCAACCTTTTAAACCATGAACACTTTAACTAAAACTGAAAGAAACTGATAACACTTACCCAGAACAAACCAACGAACTAAACCACATCTTGAGAAATGATGGAAAACCCAAAATATGATCTCTACAACCTTGCTTCAAGCAAGACCATTGGGTGCACTTCTAAAATCCCAACGCTCATTCTAAAGAGGAACCTAGAATAAAAATCCACAAACAAAACTACCCATTGTTAATCCAACACCAGAAAATACACTGGATTAACCATACGAGAGGCCCGAATAGACTCCCCACCATGAGGAACACACTTGCACTATTTTACACTAAAAGAAAACTCAATGAGACCCAAGGTGGGTCCCCCCACCATTATGAATCAACCAGCTTAAACCATACCGAAAACTCCGACATCGACTGAAACCCCCCACCATAGTGGGAAGGGAGGTGAGGGGCCCGATAAAAGTATCATCGAACCAAACGACAACCAACCCATGATTCAGATGAGCATGAACTAAAACTAAAATTGACTCACACAGGCTAACCACACAAGAGGAAAAGCAAACTGAAAAACTTAAATTGTCCTCCACCAAACACTAGAGACAAAAGCCAGACCAAGGCCCCCCACACCCTGGGGATTTCTGACTACACATGAGCTTCACACCATGACCTATGGATGAATCCCTGATGTTTGAAGCATTTACTGCCTTACAGTCAGAAGCTAATAACCCACGATTATAACTTCTTTTCTTGGGTGACACAAGCAGTCACACCACATCCCAGGAAAAACCAATAAAACACAAGGAACCATGAGACTCACTTCAATTAGGATGGAAAGATTAAAAGTTTATTAAATAGAAACATGCTTCCATTATAACAGAATTTCTCATGAAAATCCACAACATCAAATTTTACAATTTAAAGAGAGCACAACACCACAAAACATCACCACAATCAACCACCACAATAGAAATAATCACTACAATAGAAAGGGAATTTAAAACGATCCCCCAATAGAACTCTAATCTCGTGAACTAGATCTATGTCACTTCTTGTCAACACCTCGATAAAACTATTGCAATTTACCTAGGCACCACAAACATGAAAGGTCTTAGGAGCATTCGAACACGATAACTTTTTATGATCTGGCTTGACACATTGATGGAAAACAATGACCCCACACTTAGAAGAAACTGAAGAAAGATCAAGAGGCCTTTTAATTCCATATCTAACACTAAATTTTTTTTGCCGACTCCCCATATCCTTACTGGAATTCCCTTAACCACTTCTAGGAATTGGAGGAAGATTGAATACCTCAAGAACTCATGCTAGCACAAATTCAACACGAACCTCTTGCCTCACCACATCGGTAAAAGAGGTTAAATCAAACTCTAACACCTTCAACTACACATCAAGATGAAGTACATACTCAAAATGTTGAGCCTTCAAGGAATCATCCATGGCCCACTCTAGAGTGTAAGGAACAAGATCCACGAAATGAAGGAAGTGATCCAACATCGATCCATCACCCTATTGTAAACAACACATCTCCATCCCCTTTCTCACCTTCACCATCTCATAGAAATACTTACGGATGAACAAAGCCTTGAAGAACTCCTATGTGAGATCTTCCTGAGTCTTGTTTTGAGAGACCGAATTACACCAATTCTAGGCCGATCCTTCAAATATCAAGGAAGCAAACTTCACCTTTAACGACTTAGGAAACTCAAGGAAACTAAAGTTTCATTTGATTTTCTACATCCAATCTTCCACTTTGAGAGGATTTTCTTGACCATAAAAGAGAGGTGGATTCAACTTTAGAAACTAAAAAACAAATTCTTTAGGTTGATTAACTTGAAATCTTTCTAATAGGGAATTAACCATAGCTACACCACAAATATCCATCGAATCTTTGTGGGGGTGAACACTAAACAACAAGGAAACTGAGATCTAAATAAAATTTGAGTCATCAAAAGGAGTTATCAAACTCAAAACACCACATAAGAAACATTCCCAAAAACATATGAAAACAATACACACAACCGATGGCTGTCAAAACATCAAAATTTTTCTCTTGAAAACACTTTTAAAAGAAAAAAAAACTTGGTGGATTTACACACTCACCAATGGTATCCCATAGAGCCTCACATATTCACATTCTTGTGACATACTAGGCACTAATCAACTCATACCAATTTGGGCACTCATCTACCCACTTATCCACACATATAATGCATGTGAAAACCCATGAAAATACCAAAGTTCAAAACAAACATTTCCATTTTCCAAAACAAACATTACACCCAAGTTTTCACTTCCAATCCATTTTCCATTTTAACTTTCACATTTTTTTTCAAAATACCACTAACCATTCAATAAAAATCCATTTTAAAACTCCAAAATTCAAACCATTTCAAAATATAAATCTCATTAGTCCCATTCAAAATATTTTCGATAGCTCAACAAATTCTATTTCATCAAAATCATTTAATTAAAACCCATTTTCTAAAGATTTCTCAAAACGATTCAGAAAATCCATTTTCCATTTTCTCAAAACCAAACCATTATCGCTAAAAATAAAATATTCGCAATCCAAAGAAAAGAGTTTTCAAAAAATATTATAATCAAGGAATACCCAAAACAACTCACAAGTGGTAAACTAGTGTCGATGGGTGACTTGACCATATGGTCAACAACCATATGCCAAACACGCCACCATCATGGAGAGTCATCTAGGACTATGTTCCTAGTTCCACATGTCTTTCCAAGACCTAAAAGCTCACTAAGACCTATCCCAACTTCCATTTCGTATCCCAAGAACAAAACAAACTAAAAGACCTAAAGAAACCAAATAAAACCCGACTCCCCATGGTAACTCAAGGCTCAGTCCTGAAAGTGTTGGCCATAAACTCCTCCATACTTGCACCCCAAGATCCTATAGTCTTACTGAATCTACCTTGAAATCCCAAATAAAATAGGAAACTCTAAAATCTAGGACATATACAGAACCAACCTCCAATGATACCATTTTTTCATGAACCAACCCAGTTTGACACCGAACCAGTCACCCGATTCGGCCCGAGACAAGGCCTAAAGGGTGTTCCCAATCCCCACGGGCTGATAACTAGTGTTGGGAATCATTAAAGTAACCAATGGAACAATTTCTCCCAAAATAAATAAATAAAAGAAACAACAGAAAGACAAAATAGAGCAACCCAAATAAATATAAATAATCAACTGAATATCTTGTACAACAAAACTAAAAATACAACAACTGAACAACAACAACAAAAACCTGACTGAGCAAGATAACCAGAACATCTCCATGTGACCCCAAGGGAACCTCTACGATACCAAAACCAACTATCACCCATGGTGATCAAACTCAAGATGAAATCTTCACCAATGGCTAAAAACAAGAAAGAGCTATAGGAGTGAGTATTAAAACTCATTAGGCATGCCCGAAAAAATCTATTCCCAATGAACTTCATTTAAAATAAAAGAAACATCAACTTAAGGTTTGAAATAAAATATATAAAAGTAAGTTTTTATACACAATTTTCATTTTAAAACCAAACATGGTCCATTCGAAACCACATTTATTTCCAAGAAGGAACCATAAGAATTTTTAAGAAAAAGATAACATTTGTTTTTAAAAAAGAGAGAAGGAGTATAAAATAATTCCAAAACCTTTTCTCAAAAATGCTTGAAAACAATTTGTAATTTTTGGCATAAATCCATACTGCTCAAGAAATAGGCACAAAAATCACACAATGAGGGAAATTGGAAAACATCACACAATATTATACAACCAAAAATGCATCACAATCATTTGATACAAAAAACCAAGTGCCAATAGACATGGTAGAAACCTAGAAGCTTATTAATAATACAGAACATACTAATATATATTGACTCATCCTGGAAAGCATGCCTCACTTGATGACATCAAAAATTACCATACATGCTTGGCCACACCCTACCTAATACAAAACTAGGGGCACTATCCCATAACAATAAAAACAAAATATTATCCCCATGTTATGGGCCACTATCCAGTGCATAACCTAAGCTAGTGCATCAATCATTTTAAAAAAATTCACTCACTATGCTAGGTTCCCATGTCAGATATAAAGAGGGTGAGCCAACCGATACCAACCAAGCATCAAATCATATGCACACATATATAATAATAATTTTCACAATATGAATCACCTGAGTCACCCCAAGGATCAATCTATTACCATAAATTAATAGATCTCAAAGGAGTCCACAATGAGGATCTCCCATTTCTGCACTAAGTAAATGGGTCATGAGGAGTCCATAGTGAGGATGTACCACATATTCACATAAATGGATCATAAGGATTAAAAAACAAATAAATCCCATAAATTTAATATAAACAAGGCAAGAGAATTATCCAAGGATAGTTTTCATGATAAAAACTTTCACCATTTTCACAAAATTGAAAAATGGGCCTCAAGAATGTTTCACATAACCATAACTTTTAAAAGAACTAAGTCCACATTTCCTGAAGGTTTATGAGTATGATCAACCCCCAAAAAGAGATCCTTTATACTTGGTAGGAGGGTAATAAGGTTTCAGACTACCTCACTTCTTTATCAACCCATGAAACAAGTATCACCTACTTATCTCACATTAATTTCTTTCCCCATGAGGGAATGAACTTTTTTAGGGGAGACGCCCTGGGGTTTCACCATTATAGGTCCCCATAAATGGGTTCACATGTCTCTATTTCTCTATTTGTCTTATGTATTGATTTTTTAATACAATAATAATGATTATTATGGAGTTTCACCAAGGGTGGAGGAAGGAGGATTTAAGAATCAAGGAGAAAATCACATAGGGATGTACAAACTAGGAGGAGGAAGAAATGGGAATATTGGGGCTAAAAATCCCGAGAGTTAAAAAGAGTCATTTCAAATTTTTAATGACCTGGGTAGATCCCATGGTTTGGCCACATAGTTTGTCAAACCATGCGCCAACTGTGTGCAGGATACTAGAGAAGGAGGCACCCCACATGGGCTGGTCATACAGTTTGGTAGATCGTGCACCAACCATGCTTAATGGTTCTATCTAGAGACAGAGCCTCTATGCACGCTTGCCACACAGTTAAAAAAACCATTCACAAGCCGTGCTCCAAGCCCCAAACACCAACTCAAAGACACACGGTTACCTGGGCTAGGCCGTACAATTACCTCTAACCATGATCCAGCCATGTTCCACCTACTGCTAGACCCAATTTCTCCATTTTCACAAAAAAACCACAATAGTACTAAGAAATAAATATGAGATCAAAATTAACCAAAGGATCACGTCAAAATTTAAAACCAGTCACACATGTAACTTGAGAGAAAAATGAAATCCAAAGGCTTAACTAGAACAAATTATGAAAAATAAAAACTGGTTGTGACATCCCAACATGAAAAATTGGAAATCAAAAGGCATGATATAAAGAAGGTGCTTGAATAAGAGGAGAAAGATAAGATCCCTTACCTTGAGAGGGAACTTTTAAAAGCTTTGGAGGAGCGTATTAAGAGCTTGGGGGAACCTTGGAAGTGATCTAGAGAGGGAAAGTTATATTAAATTCATGATCCAAGGGTTTTGAGTGAAGAGGAATGGGAGGTTGGGGGGTTTTTATATCAAAAGTTAGGGGAATTCTGTATTAATTTATAAACCTAGGTTTTGGACTCTATATAATAAAATAATCAAACCACAAACCTTACCATGTTTTTTGACCATGTTTTTTTGAAAAAGAGGAGTGGTTTTAAATATTTTATAAGTCTAAGAAACTAACTCCATAAATTAATACCATTGATAATGTATAAGTGGGTCATGTTCATAAAGAATTATTTTTAAAACCTTAAAATATAATATAAGGTTTGTAGGATTCATTAAGGGTTTATAAAATTAATAAAATAACTTAAAAACACATTATTTTAAATTGGAAACACAATTTTGGTCTTGAATACTCTTTATAGTATTTATTACATCAATTTTGGTCTTTTATGATGTCATAATACATACCGTATATTTATACCATATTTAATTTTTACCAAAAAATTTAGTTGGCTCAGAAAATTATGAAAGATTAACTATTGGATAATTTTAATATTCTGATTTCAAAAATAATATTAATTTTATCAAAATAATTCTTTAAATATGAGAATTTAAACTTTGAAATAAAAAATCCTCATTTATTGAAAAATACTGGTTTTTACGATGATAAAAATTTCCGACCCTTATAAAAATTATATTTGACTTCATAAAAAATATATTATATTTTATATTTAAATAAATATTATTTAATAAAAATATTTTATTAAAATATAATTTATTTAAAAAATTCCTGAATTCATCAAAAAAAGTGTCTTGATTGAAACTATATATTTTCCAAAAATATAATTTGTGTTTCATCGTATAAAAATCTATTTTTTTTATCAAACTCATTATTTAATCATTTATAATGTAATAAAAAAGGGATAAATATAATCATTATTTTATTAAAAATAAGAATATTCCAATTCATACTGTTATGGACTAGATACATTGCCACTTATTACATCAGCATATTCCCTAAGGGTAAGGTGTGCGACGATGACACTTTCTTAGGGTGGTTCGACAAATATAGTTTGGGATGTGATCTTGATAAGTTTGAACTTATCCCATAAATGGGTTTTATCATGCTTTAGTTGTTGAATCTAAACTTGGGATTGGTCAAGGAAAAATACTGGTGATATCATCTCCCTCAAAAGATCCTATAAATGAGATTCATAGGGTATGATCCTACTAGTTGATACCATCACTTAATTTGACTATTTCAATTGTATTTTATAATAACCCTTAATATATACTAATCATAATGGTCATTGTACAATGACTATATTATCAATGGTTATGATGCTTAACAACCTTTTACATTCGATATGATATAACTTATAATGGACTAAAATAACCAAGTTAGTGCATATTTTTTCTATTAATTACATAATAAAGAATTTACTCATTTAAAAAGGGAATTTAATTTATAAAAATTTGGTTCATTACATTTTCCCCCTCCAGAATTTTTTCTCTTGATATTTTATTTAATATACTAAAATATATGAGGTTACTTTTGGAACCAAGGCTGTTCATTTTTAGAAATTGAGTATGGTTTGTGTTTTTTGACAATCCTCACATTGGAAGATCAAGGAGTTTGTAAGGAAATGGATCTTACAATTCAAACTGACAACAATATTGAAGGTGGCATTGTTTCCTAGTGTTTTCCAAATTTTTGGGCTTCAAAATTGGGAGTCTGTTTTTGGAAAAGGAAGGATTTTCGCATATGATTAAACAATATATGAACCATGAATCATAATTAACATACCTCAAAGGGTGTATGAAAAATTATATTTCCACATAGCAGTGATATACAGACTACAAAGCATGATACACAAACTGTGTAGGGAAAATGGTTTGCGGAAGCCTTGTGGTTTGTGGGAGGTAAACAGTTCACAGGATGACTCATCATTTGAAAAAATGAGGTGGTGATTTTTTGATCCACGAAGGGTTTATTCATGGAAGAGTGAATAACCTTTGTGGTGTTTTGTTTAACAAAGTTTTTTATTTTTTGACAACTAATCCTTTTTGTTGAAGAGTGTTTTTGAGTTATAGAAATTTGAAGTTGCTGGTTGCTGAAGATTTCCTTAAATAAGATTATGTTGAAGAATAAGAAGTTAGAAGTTAAGAAAGTGTCTCAAACTTTCTAAAAAAATTCATATGATGCTTTGCTGATCTTAAATTTCTCACAAATCATGAAAATTTCATGATAAAATCTGGTTGAAGAAATGGTGAAGAAGATTGGTGTTTTTCTCTAAGCAAAATTTTGAGAAAGTTCAGAGCCAGATATTTGGAGTCTACTTCCTGAAGCCAGAAATACGAAGTCTACTTCCTGAACCTAAAGTTCGTAGCTAGAAGTACGGAGTCTACTTCTTGAACCTGAAGTTCGTAGCCAGAAATACGGAGTCGACTTCCTGAACCTGAAGTTTGTAGCCAGAAGTTCGGAGTCTACTTCCTGAACCTAAAGTTTGTAGCCAGAAATGCGGATTCTACTTCCCGAATCTGAAATTCGTAGCTAGAAGTGTGGAGTCTACTTCCTGAACCTGAAGTTCATAGCCAGAAATACGAAGTCTACTTCCTGAACCTGAAGTTCGTAGCCAGAATTTCAGAGTCTACTTCCTGAACCTAAAGTTAGTATCCAGAAGTTCGGAGTCTACTTTCTGAACCTGAAGTTTGTAGCCAGAAATGTGGAGTCTACTTTCTGAATTGGAAGTTTGTAGCCAGAAGTGCAGAGTCTACTTCCTGAACCTGAAGTTCGTAGCCAGAAATACGAAGTCTACTTCCTAAACCTGAAGTTCATAGCCATAAGTTCAGAGTCTACTTCCTGAACCCGAAGTTCGTAGCTAGAAGTTTGGAGTCAACTTCCTGAACCTAAAGTTCGTAGCTAGAAATGCGGAGTCTACTTCCTGAATCTGAAGTTTGTAGCCAGAAGTGCGGAATCTACTTCCTGAACCTGAAGTTCATAGCCAGAAATGCAGAGTATACTTCCTGAATCTAAAGTTCGTAGCTAGAAGTACGGAGTCTACTTCCTGAACCAGAAGTTTGTAGCCAGAAATGTGGAGTATACTTCCTGAACTTGGAGTTTGTAGCCAGAATTTTAGAGTCTACTTCCTGAACCTGAAGTTCATAGTCAGAAGTTCGGAGTCTACTTCCTGAGCCAAAAATTCGGAGTCTACTTCCTGAGCCAGAAATCCGGAATGACAATCCTGAGTAGCATTTTGAGAAATCTGGAATGACAATCATGAGCAGCATGTTGAAGAACCCGAATTTCAACTTTGCATAAATCTCAGAGAAATTTAAGGAGATTTCAAGAAGTCAAATATTGAAGATTAAATGCGAGAGATTTGCGGAGTTTTTGAGATTTGAGGAAGCGGGAAAGATTTTCAAGATTCCCGCCTTTGTTTTCTGAGTTGCCTATAAATATGTGCTCAGATCATTCGCTCATAAGCAATTTTTGACATACGTAGAAAAGGCGGAGCACTGGAAAATTCTAAGTGAAAAGTTCCTACCATCTTGAAGAAGTTTCCTTGAGTGTTTGAGAAGAATAGAATCAGAATCATCTTATCTTGCTGAGAAGACCGATTTCAGAAAATCGGATTCAATAAATCAGATTGAAGATTCAGATTGAGCATTTGTGGAGCAGCTTAACAAAGTTCTTATTCTTGTGTTTGGCTCATTTGTTCTTCAAGGAAACATTGTTAACTGACGGGAGTCAGTATAATCTTTCCTATTGGGATATAGAAGGTGTACAACGGGAGTTGGAACAAGTTTTATTCACTTCTTCATTATAGTGGATTACCATAGACCCACAAGAGTGGCTATGGCAAGGATGTAGGTTCTCTTATTGAGGCTGAACCTTGTAAATCTTGTGTGACTTTGTTGATTTACCTTTCTTGCATGCTTGAGTTTCTTGATAAAGGTTGATAAAGAAATAAATCTTAACAGGTTTTAAGGGTTAAGTTTCTTAAAGTTTTGAAACTTATAAAAAGTTAAACAACTGATTCAACCCCCCTTATCAGTTGTTATTCGATCCTTGGAACTTCAAGTGGTATCAGAGGGAGGTTCCCTTGTTTAATCCTTATCATGGAGAATATCAATTCTGTCAATAGTAGAGGAATTCCTACATTCGATGGAAAGAATTATTATGGATGAAAAAATAGGATGATTCCTTATCTTCTATCTCTTGGCCTTGAAGTTGTTGATGCTGCTACTATTGGCTTTCCACCTATTGAAAAAAATACTCCTATGATGTTTTCTGATAAGAGAAACATAGAAGTTGATGGAAAGAATAGAAATTCTATTCTTATGTCCTTATCAGAAAATGTTTATCAGAATGTGATGGGTCTCACAACATAAAAAAGCATGCGGGATAAGCTGGAAAGTGTTTTCGAAGGAAATACAAAAGTCAAGGAGGCCAAGCTACAAATCTGGCGTAGTAAGTTTGAAGACATCAGGATGAGAGATGATAAAAAAATTGATGAATACTTCACCAGAGTTAATGAAATTGTATGCAACATCAGAGGATTCAGATAAAACTTGGAAGATTCTACAATTGTGAAGAAACTTATGAGAAACTTTCTAGACAGGTTTGATTCTAAAATTTCAGCTTTAGAAGATAAGGATGATTTATCTCTTGATGAACTGCATAACTTTCTTGGTTCTTATGAAATGAGGAAAGATCCAATCTTTAAGAAGAAGATAAAATATTAAATGGATTTTGAAGCTATGAGAAAGATGAAAATCCAAGATGAAGATAAAGCTGATCCTTGTGAATCTGATGATAAGGAAGCTGAATATTTGAATGAAAAAAATCATGTCTCTCATATCCAAGAACTATCGAAGAGGAAGAGGAAATTATGGAGGGAAACTTCCTCTCAAATGTTTTGAGTGTGGTGGAATCAGACACTTTGCTATGAATTGCCCTAAGAAGAAAGTTGGAGAATATTAAGATGGTTCTAATGAGAATCCTCGATGGAAGAAGTATAAAAAGAATGAAAAAGAAGAGAAGAATTCTAAAGAACTCAATAAGAAGTTTTATGGAAAGAAAAGAAGTATGTTGAGCAAGAAGGTTGAATATGAATCATCTGACAATTATTCCTCATAAGATGAAAGCAAAGAAATATTCATAACCTTCATTACAAAAGTTGAGAAAACAAATGTTTCCTCAGAGAGTGAAGAAGGTGGTGAAGAATCTTACAGAGAATATCAGCTCAAATTCGAACTTCTTGCATGTCTTGAGAAAAACAAATATCTCAAGAAATAAATTCGTGTGATGAATAAGAATCATGAAGAAGTTCAGGATGGAAGTAAAGATGTCACCAAGAAGGAAGATTAATACATTCAAGAAATTTTAAGTTACAAACTTAGAATTGCTGAATAGGGAAAGATGATTGAAGATATTAGCAAGAAGTTGGAATCTAAGGAAGAAGAAGTTAACAAGGTGCAATCAAAACTCCTTGAGTCCAAAAATACCCTGAGGAAGATGAATGAAAACTTCAACAAAGCTACATAATTAAAAGCTAAAACCTCTAAAAATGCTGTGAAGGCTCATTACGAGAATCAGGTGAAATCTTCTCTTACCAAACATAATGTTGTATCTGATTCTTATAACATTTCAGGTTATGGAAAAAGTATTAGTAAAGTTTGGGTGGAGAAAGGATGTGATAAATCTATCAATCCTACAAAAGTAGAAAACTCACTCAAAAGAAGAGATGACCTACATCCTGGGTTTTCTAGAACTGAAAGAAGTTATCAACCTCAACAAAATTCTCATAGAGAAAGATAATTCTTGAATAGAAAACCAAGATTTGAGGGCTATTGTTGGTGCTGTGGAATATATGGGCATAGATCTTATAATTTTTGGCACAATTTATCTCTACCTGGAAGAAGGTTTGAGCAAAGTGGAATAATGGGCAATTTTTCGTACTCACAAAAAGTTGAAAAGGTGAATTCTCAAGATGTTAGAAACATTCCAACAAAGAATCAATTTGAATGTTTGGAAGAAGTTTGTGGAATATGTGACCAATCTGGTCATCATGTCGAATGATGTATGACACTTCTTCCAGAACAAGTCTCTTATGATCAGAAAGAAAAGAAAGCTGAAAATAAGAAGGTTGATGAAAGAGCTTTTATTGTTGAGACAGGTTTGAAATCAAGTAAGAGGAACAAACCATGGATACTTGATAGTGGTTTTTCTTCACACATGACGAGTGATATAAAAATCTTGGAACATGTTGAAAGTCATGATGGAGGGGCAATTACTTTTTTCAATAATAGTTCCTTAAAAATTAAGGGAATCAGAACGACAGAGATTGAAGTAGAGAAACTAAAGTCTAAGGAAGTTTTTCTTGTTGATGGACTAAAACATAACTTACTTAGTGTAAGTAAACTTTGTGATGATGGAAAAGAAGTTATCTTTAGAAAGAATTCTTGTATCTCAAAATTTTGAAAAATGGAAAAGTGATTACAAAAGGAGAAAGAACCAGTGAAAATATATTTCAAATTGGAGAATCCAATAACTCTTGTTATTTGAGTTCTGAAGATGAAAACAAGTTGTGGCACCGAAGACTTGTCCACCTTGGGCAAAAGAACATGAGTAAGCTTTCTAAAGTTGATTTTGTTCGGAATTTTCCAGAACTGAAAAGAAGAGATAAATATGTTTGTATTACTTGACATAAAGGAAAGATGATTAACAAAAGTCATAAAAGAATTGAGATTCAATCTAACAAACCACTTGAGATTATTCATTATGATATGTGTGGGCCAATGAGACATCAATCAAAAAAAGGAGATTTATAATTTATCACTTTTATTGATGATTTCACCAGGATGAAAAACATCATGTTCATGAAGCATAAGTTATAGGCTATTGAAATGTTTAAATTCTTCAAAAGAGATGTTGAGAAAGAATTGGGAGCTTCTATAAAGAAGTTGAGAACAAACAGTGGTACCAAATTCAGAAGCAATGATTTTGAAACGTATCTAAGGAAGCATGGTATCAAACATCAGTATAGTGATCCATACACTCCAAAACAAAATGGAGTAGCAGAAAGGAAAAATATAATCTTGGTGGAGATGGGAAAAAGTATGTTATCAGAATACAAACTTTCAAAATTCTTTTGGAGAGAAGCTGTTAGCACTGCTGTGCATGTTCAAAATAGATGCTTCTTGAGACCGGAAACTAGCATGACTCCTTACGAGATGTGGTATAACAAAAAACCTTCTTTTAATTACTTCAAAGTTTTTGGAAGTCCATGCTTGCTCAAAATCAAAAATCCGAACTTAGGAAAGTTTGAAGAGAAAGCTGAAGAAGGAATATTTATGGGTTATTCACCAAATGGAAGAAGTTACAAATGCTGGAACAAACTGTTACAGAAGTTGGTGGACTCATATGATGTAAAGGTAATTGAAAATCCAAGTTCATTCACAAAATCTGTTAAGAATACTGAGGAAGATAAATCAGAGAATTCCCATAATAGTAAAAGTGACTCAGATGAGACACATGGGGAAGATAGTGATGCTGGGAAAGGAAATGTGAGTTTTTCTACCCTACAAAAACATGTTGAATTTGAAAATATTATTGGGGATAAGAAGGCTCCAGTTCAGACAAGAAGAAAGTTAAGATTAGAAAATCAGACTTCCCTTATCTCAAAAGTTGAACTAGAATCAGTTTCAGAAGCTATTCAATATAAAGAATGGGTGGATGCTATGAATGAAGAACTGGATCAGATTGAGAATAATGAAACATGAGAACTTGTTCCAAGGCCAGCAAATAATAATGTTATCAGAACCAAGTGGGTTTACAGAAATAAACTGAATGAGAATAGAGAAGTTACAAGAAACAAAACAAGGCTTTTGTGTAAAGGATATGCACAAGTAGAAGGAGTGGATTTTGATGAAACCTTTTCCCCTGTTGAAAGATTGGAAACTATTTGAATGTTTCTTGCAGTGGATTCTCATCAGAATTACAAGGTTTATCAAATGGATGTGAAGTTAGCTTTCTCAAATGTTGAGATTGAGGAAGAAGTTTACATTGAACAAACTTGTGGGTTTTTACTTAATGAGTATGAAAACAAAGTTTGAAAATTAAATAAAGCCTTGTATGGGATGAAACAAGATCCACGAGCATGGTATTCAAAGCTTGACAATTCCTTGAGAAAGATGAACTTTTATAAAGGAAAGGTTGATAGCAACTTGTATGTTAAAGATGTTTACTCTGGAACTTTAATTGTAATCGTTTATGTGGATGATATAATTTTTGCTGGAGATGAAGAAAAGTTTTGTGAAGAGTTCGCTGAAGAGATGAAGAAATTTTTTGAAATGTCAATGTTGGGAGAATTAACTTTCTTCCTTGGATTACAAGTTCAACAACAAGAGAACTACATTTTATTATCCCAGGAAAAGTATGCCAAGGAATTGTTAAAGAAGTTTGGGATAGAATAATCAAAGGAAGTTTCAACTCCTATCTCAGTGATCACAAATTTGAGCAAAGATGAGTCAGGGAACAGTGTGAATCAGAAAGACTTTCGAAAGTTGATAGGAAGTCTTCTTTATCTTACAGCTTCAAGGCTTGATATTGCTTATGTTGTGACTCTCTGTTCCTGATATCAAATTAATCCAAAAGAATCACATATGTTGACAGTTAAGAGGATTCTGAGATATGTTAAAGGAACAACTTCACATGGGTTGTTATACAAGAGAAACAATGAGATGAAGTTTTATGGTTATACTGATGCTGATTGGGCTGGTGATTGCAATGATAGAAAATCAACATCAGGAGGAACATTTTTCTTAGGGGAATGTTGTGTGAGTTGGCACAACAAGAAACAAAGTTCAGTAACTTTAAGTACAGCTGAATCTGAATATGTTGCAGCTACTCAGGCTTGTACTCAAATGATGTGGATGAAAGTTCATCTGGAAGAGTTGAAAGTGAAAGTTTCTAAACCTTTGAAAATACTCTGTGATAATCAAAGTTCCATTGATCTTTCCAAGAATCCTGTTCAACATTAAAGATCAAATAATATTGATATAAAGTATCATTTTTTGAAAGAGAAAGCTGCTGCTGGAGAAGTATTGATGGAATATATTTCAACAAAGTATCAGATTGCTGATATTTTTAAAATATCAATGTCAAAGTAAAGGTTTGTTGAACTGAGGCTACAACTCCATGTTCAGCCTCCTCCAAAGACTTCCTAAAACTCATAAGGAAGTCCCCCCCACCGTTCTTTGGATTATGTTGAAAAAGGGGGAGATTAAGTAACAATTTTTTCTTTTTATTATGAATCTAAAGCTGTGGTTATTATATAATGGGGGAATATTAGAGAGAGAAAAACAGAGAGGGAAAGAGAAGTGAGAAAGAGAAAAGTTGAGGGGGAGTTTGAGTAAGGTGAAGTTTATCTTTACATGGCCTCAAAATTTGCTTATCACCGAGGAATGGAAATCCCTAAAAAACATTACTTTATCCAGTAGTGTGGTGTCAAGACACTCTCTTTATGGGAAAGGATATGTTTTGGTAAAGTTCAAGAATCTAAGATGTGGAATTTTTTTAAAGGAGAAAACTTGTTAACAAGGGTTGCCAAAAAATCCAACGGGGGAGATTGAAGAACCTTTGTGGTGTTTTGTTTAACAAAGTTTTGTATTTGTTGACAACTAATCCTTTTTTTGAAGAGTGTTTTTGAGTTACAGAAAGTTGAAGTTGCTGGTTGCTGAAGATTTCCTTAAAGAAGATTATGTTAAAGAATAAGAAGTCAAAAGTTAAGAAAGTGTCTCAAAATTTGTAAACAAATTCAGACCATGATTTTCTGATCTTAAAGTTATAACAAATCATGAAAATTTCATGATAAAAGCTGGTTGAATAAATGGTGAAGAAGATTGGTGTTTTTCTCTAAGAAAAATTCTAAGAAAGTCCAGAGCCAGATATTCAGAGTCTACTTTCTGAAGCCAGAAATACGGAGTCTACTTCCTAAACCTGAAGTTTGTATCCAGAAGTGCGGAGTCTACTTTCTAAACCTGAAGTTCGTAGCCAGAAATATGGAGTCTACTTCCTGAACCTGAATTTTGTAGCCAGAAGTTTAGCGTCTACTTCCTGAACCTGAAGTTCATAGCCAGAAATGCGGAGTCTACCTCCTGAATCTGAAGTTCATAGCCAGAGGTGCGAATTCTACTTCCTGAACCTGAAGTTCGTAGCCATAAATATGAAGTCTACTTCCTAAACCTGAAGTTCGTAGCCAAAAGTTCGGAGTCTACTTCTTGAACCTGAAGTTCGTAGCTAGAAGTTTGGGTTCTACTTCCTGAACCTGAAGTTCATATCCAGAAATGCAGAGTCTACTTCCTGAATCTAAAGTTCATAGCCAAAAGTGCGGAGTCTACTTCCTGAACCTGAAGTTTGTAGCCATAAATACAAATTCTACTTCCTGAACCTGAAGTTTGTAGCCATAATTTCGGAGTATACTTCCTAAACCTAAAGTTCATAGCCATAAGTTCGGAGTCTACTTCCTGAACCTGAAGTTCATAGCCAGAAATGCAGAGTATACTTCCTGAATCTGAAGTTCGTATCCAGAAGTGCAAGTCTACTTCCTGAACCTGAAGTTCGTAGCCAGAAATGCGGAGTCTACTTCCTAAATCTGAAGTTCATAGCCAGAAGTGTGGAGTCTACTTCCTGAACCTGAAGTTCGTAGCCAGAAATACAGAGTCTACTTCATGAACCTGGAGTTTGTAGCTAGAAGTTCGGAGTCTACTTCCTGAACCTGAAGTTCATAGCCATAAGTTCAGAGTCTACTTCCTGAGCCAGAAACTCATAGTCTACTTCCTGAGCCAGAAATCTAGAAAGACAATCCTGAGTAGCATGTTGAGAAATCTGGAATGAAAATCCTGAGAAGCTTGTTGAAGAACCTGAATTTCAACTTTTCATAAATCTCTGAAAATTTTAAGGTGATTTTAAGAAGTCAAATATTGAACATTAAATGCGAGAGATTTGCGGAGTTTTTGAGATTTGAGGAAGCGGGAAAGATTTTCAAGATTACCGCCTTTGTTTTTTGAGTTGCCTATAAATATGTGCTCAGATCATTTGATCATAAGCAATTTTTAACATATGCAGAAAAGGCGGAGTTCTGGAGAATTCTAAGTGAAAAGTTCCTACCATCTTGAAGAAGTTTCCTTGAGTGTTTGAGAAGAAGATAATCGGAATCATCTTATCTTACTGAGAAGACCAGTTTCAAAAAACCGGATTCAAGAAATTGGATTGAAGATTCGGAGTGAGCATTTATGGAGCAGCTTAACAAAGTTCTTATTCTTGTGTTTGGCTCATTTGTTCATCAACGAAAAATTGTAAACTGACGGGAGTCAGTATAATCTTTCCTATAGGGAGATAGAAGGTGTCCAACGGGAGTTGGTACAAGTTGTATTCACTTCTTCATTATAGTGGATTTCCATATACCCACGGGAGTGGCTATGGAAAGGATGTGGGTTCTCTTATTGAGGTCGAACCTTGTAAATCTTGTGTGCCTTTCTTGATTTACCTTTCTTGCATGCTTGAGTTTCTTGCTAAAGGTTGATAAGGAAATAAATCTTAACAGGTTGCAAGGGTTAAGTTTCTTAAAGTTTTAAAACTTATAAAAAGTTAAACAACTAATTCAAACCCCCTTCTCAGTTGTTATTCGATCCTTGGAACTTCAAAGAGATCGGTTGCCACAAAGGAAAAAAGGCATTATGCAGACCATAGATGAAAAACAATTTGTGGGAGGAGCACAATATGCGATGAAGAATGTACCGCATCGAAACTTTGGGGAAATCAGATTAGTGATATTTTTGGATCTATTTTCCTATATAAGGACTTATAATCCCATCTTTAAAGAGAGAAATTTTTATAAGAAAACATCTTTTCTCTGGGAGGAATTCAGTAAATTTTTAAGTGGTTCGCGGGAAGTCGATTCCACGAAGGATGAGGTTCACAAGGGAGGATTCCATGAACTAAGAAGAGTTTCACAAAGGTAGTTCACATAAGGAGTTTTGAAGGGAACTGTATCCTACAAAGGAAGAAAGATATATAGAGTAAAGGTGTTCTATTGAGCATAAGTATTTTTTAGAAGAACAGGGTCTACAGAGGAAGAGTTGGTCTGCGGAAGAAGTAGCAGTCCATAGAAGGAGAGATGGTTCACGGAAGTAGTGGCAGTCCGTAGAGGAAAAATAGTCCACAGGAGCAAATGAAGTCTACAAAGGAAGGGTTCGTCTATAAATCATGGAAAATCCATAGAATGAGAGGTGGAAAATGAATCATACATGCCACATGGTGTAGTACAGTTCGCGAAGGAAGCAAGGTTGTTCCACAAAGGTAGTTAGCTTCGTGAAGGAGCTTCGCGAAAGGAAGTGTTGAACATTAGTTTTTCAATGACCAATGCTTTTAGAGTGCATTAACTCAGTTCTATGTTGAAAAAAAATCTCATGCTATACATATACAAATAATTTCATGTCGATCCATTGAATCGAGCTTCAAGTCGATAAACTGAGTTAGACTTCTCTCAAAGTAGTGAGCTAGGGGAAGTTAACAAAAATGTTTCGAGGGATGCAGTGTTCTATCCCTAAAATCTTTTAAAGGTAATGTTCTTAGAACGGAGTGATTGTGTATGAACTTTTTTATTCCACATCTAATGAAGAATAGTGGATTTAGGTATGATCGACACACCATCAGTATATGCTCCTTGGACTAGACCTTAGTGGTGAACCAAGTAAAATTGTTGTGTTGTCTCTCTGTATGTGAATGTTTTATTACTTATCAAATCAATTATAAAGGTTTAACAAGTTTCTACCAATGTGGTAAAAATATCCATCATATTAAAAGAAAAATTTTCACTCAGATTCACCCCTCCCCTCTCAGGGTGTTCTGGGGTCCTACAAGTGGTATCAAAGTGAAGGTACATGTATGTTGGATACTCTACAACAAATATATTCTTTTTTGATGATTTGAGTTTCTTTCCTGAGTAAAAAATGAAGTGAAATTTTTATGAAGATATTTTTTTCTCTGAGTATAAGTTTATATCCACCAAGAAAATGATGAAAAAAAAAGAAATAGAAGAGACAGTTGAAGAAGTCTATATTATCTAAAGAAGAGGTAGTATCTAGTTCTCTGTGCCTTTATAACAATAAAGATATATCAGGCTTATAAGGTGAATATAAGGTTTCTTAGGTTTCCACCAATGAAAAGGAAAACACTTCTACCTCATGTAAGTCAAAATATTTAAGTGATCAGGAGGTATGTGTTATCACCTTTGAAAGTTTTACTCAAAATAAAGATACTAGAACAAGTGGTGATGTTGATCAATCTACAACCTCACATGAATTTTGAATTGATATATTAAGAAAATATCTGCATGATATTTCCAAAGAAAGAGTCGCATTTGTTTGTAGAATATTTTAAAGTATGCAGGAAGAGATCACCCAGCTAGAAGGAGAAGTTTACTCAATAGAAATAGGCTTGCAAGGAAAAATTCTTGAATGTTTAAAGCTCTCTATAGAGTTTGGAACCTTGGAAGAAGAAAATAGATAACTTGAAATATTTTCCTTAAAATACCTCAAAGAAGTTGAAGAGAAAGACGTAGTCAAAAAGACTCTTGAAGAAAAGATCCATGTTCTTGAAGAAAAATTGAAAAATAACATTGATGTCAAGGGTTTACAATTGGAAGAAATATCCAAGAAGATTAAGGAACATGACTCCTTGATTTAGAATAAAATTAAGCTATATGAAGAAGAAGTTTTTATAATGAAGAAGGATTGTGAATAAAATATGATTATGATTGAAGATCAGAAAATCATCCTCAATATGAAATGTCTAGATTTGGAAGCTTAGTTGGCCAATCATGAGAATACATTTATTAATACTTCACAAAAGAAGGAAATAGTTTGCAACAAATACTCAATGTTCACTATAGGATTCAAAAATAAAAAACCACCAACATGTGATAAGAACATCAGGACATAATTTGATGATCTATATCAAGTAGATGAGAAGAAAAATGTACCATCCATACTAACTTGTGTTAATGTGTCTAAACCTATTATCATGAAGAGTTCAGGTTGTAGGTAAAATACCAGACTAGTATAGATGGATAAAGGTGATAAGAAACCCACCACCATGACTAGGATTAATATAAAAAGATTAAAAAATAAGGTTACCCACAAAGAGCACAAAAAGTCACTAAGAAGATCCAACAACCTTATACAGAATATATAAGGATGTCAAGGTTCGTTGATCAATGTTGGTGCTGCAACAGATTTTTGAATTTTTCATTAAATTGCTGGTACAATCCTCAAAATGTGAAAGCACAAAGGAATCCTATCTCATGGGGGATAAATCTTGATATGAAGAAACAATATACACAGGTTCAAAAGCATCTGTTTACTACAAAAAGATTTGGAATGCTTGATAAAATATGTGAGGCATGCAATGGAAGTGGTCACAAGTTTGGTACATTCTCATGTCAACATGTATTCAAAGATGATAATAAAATAATATCACAAAATCTAGCTAGGAATAAAGAAGAAACCTTAGGAATAAATCCGAATAATGTTGTGAATATAAATACTCCCAAGAAGGTATCAATGAATTATTGTGAGCATAACTTGGATTCTAAATCCAATAATTTAAAGGGCAGTGTATCCAAGAAAACAACTAAGACAGATGACACTCAGACAAACCCATGTGGAAGATCCAAACATTCTATAACAGTTCCTAATGACATGTTAGTTATTTGTCCAGAATATTTGGATAGAATAAGGAAACTTGAATATACACAAGACAAGGATGGTGAAAAAGGAAAAGATAAGTTTCCACATAATGAAAAAAAGTTCATGAGAGTTTGAAAACAAAAGGAAACTCATGTTTTAAAGAAGTTATGTGTGAGAGATGCATGTAGTCTGGTCACATTGAAAAAGGATGTTTAACCTTAATACCAGAGAAAGAAGCAGTACTTAAGAGGAGTAAGATTGTATCATCTATGATGGATATTAAGAAAAAAAATTCTCCACACAAATCATAAGAGAATGTGAATAGATACATGCCATGACAACATAAATCAGAACATATGTTCAGATGTAAAATCAAGAATACTGGATCAAATGGGGCAACATGGTTGAGAAGATCATCTCAACTATGCAGTTCATATTGATGAAGCAAGAAGTAACCACCTTATTCCCTTAATATTTTGTGTATTTTATTTGTGATTATAATTCACATAATTGAAGGTTAAACAAGTTATTAGGGGTGGAACTTGAGAATCATATAGGGTTGTCAAATCTTGATATCCAAGCTAAAGAATTCACCATTTTGAATGATTCCTCAATTCAATATTCAAATATAGATATGATGGAGGATCATTTTTTGATGAAGATAAAGATTTTATATTCTTTAAAATTAAGATAAAGAAGGTACCATCATTGATTGATCTTATTTATGGTATCATGGAGAACAAGTTTTCAAGAAGATTATCCTTGGTGATGATGTGAAAGTTGTCCAATGTGGATAGTCACAAGATGAAGAACCATTCTGGTGTTTTCTCCATACTGAAATTTCTTGAAATCCATTCTTGATGAGATCCACTATTATGAAGATTCTGAGAAGTATTTTCCTAGATGGGGATACAAATGAAGAATGATGAAGAAGATTCCAGAATCATTATTTCAATTATTATCTAACATGATTATTATGGAAATTTCTTGAAGATCATGTCATTGGAAAAGGAGTTTTAGGTATCATGATCAGTGGTCAAGAGACAGATTCAGATGAAGACATAGTATAAGGATTGTAAAACATTCTACGCCAACATGAAGAATATTATTCAGATGAAGAATTAGAAAAGGAAACCATTATTGAAGAAACTTCATCAAAACCTTACAAAAGTTTCTCCAAGGTATGAAGCAGGCACTGCATACATGGTATTCTCGACTAGATGATTATATGGAGAAGATCCAATTCAAAATAGGCGGTGTTTATCATAATCTCTATGTAAATAATTGATAGGAAGATCAATTTATGGTGTTGGTGTATGTGGATGATATCATTTTTGGCAGTAGAAGACATAGATCAGTGGAAGAATTTATCAATCATATGAAATCAGAATTTGAAATGTATATGATTGGTGAACTCACATAATTCATGGGACTACTGGTGATACAAAAGAGGGATTATACTTCATTTCTTAGGAAAATTATACAAGAGATCTGCTGAATAAAATCAATATGCATGACTCCAAACTAATTTCGACTTCGATTGTGGTTGGGACAAAACTTGGAAAGCATGAGGATGTGACTTCTATAGATCCCACAATATACAGGAGAATCATTAGAAGATTATTGTACCGAAAACTACATGGCCAAATATTTTCTTTTCAACATGATTAGTGGTTCATTTTTAAAGTAATCCTAAGGAATAACATATGAAAATAGTGAAAAGAATCATGAGGTACATTCAAGGTAGTCACAATTATGGATTATATTTTGCTGCAGGAAAAAATAACAAACTATCGGAATTTTATGATGCTGAATGGGATAGAGATGTGGTGGATAGAAAGTTCAGAAGTGGTGGGGAATTATTTATTGGCAAGAAATGTGTGGGCTGGTTAAGTAATAAATAGGAAATAACTTCTCTTATTACTGGTGAAGTTGAGTATATCTCTACTAAAATGGATTTCACTCAGCTAATTTGGATGAAGCAACAACTAAATGATATTGGTGATGAGGTGAAACAACCAATGGTGATTCACTGTGATAACAAGAGTGAAATTTATCTCACTAAGAATCATGTTCAACATTCTTATACGAAACACATTGAAATCAGATATCACTTTATCAAGGAAAGAGTTGAACAAGGCATGATTAAAATAGATCATGTTGAAACTGATGATCAAGTGGCTAACATACTAACCAAGCCATTGTCATGCCATGTGTTTGAGAAACATCAGTTTAACCTTAGTGTTCAACCACCTTTCAGTGCATGAGGAGGTCACGAGTGTTCCCCTCTCCCCTTTTGTGTTAATTTTTTTGATCTTTTTGTGGAAGTAATGCAGGTTTATGGGGGAGATGCGATCCAGGGGGTGTGTGTTTTAATATCTACAATGTAAAAATAATGGTTCTTTTGGTTTATTTCCAATGGGGTATAATGGAGAAATTCAATGCAATGAGGCTATAGGATAATTGAGAAAAAAATTCTAGAAATTCCATGTTTCAAAGGGGGATAATGACGAATAGAGAACTTATGGAGAAATTCAAATGTTATGAGAAACATATTTTCAAGACATGACCTTTTAAATACATGAGAACCCAATTCATGCTTCCCCTCTTGTTTTCTACACCGATCATCGCTCACATAGACTTAGAGTATTGGATGATTTGTTTCTCACATATCATGTTTTGATTGCGGCTGGTGCTTCATTGAATTTATCTAAAGATTTTCAATAAACCCAAAGGGGGATATTGTTTGAACCATGGTTTTTATTTGATAGAAATTGAGTATGTTTTGTGTTTGTTGACAATAATCACATGGAATAATAGGGAGTTTTCAAGGAAAGGGATCTTATCGTTCAAGATGACAACAATATTGAAGGTGGCTTCATTTCCCAGTGTTTTCCAAAATTTTTGGCCTCAAAATCGAGAGTTTGTTTTTGGAAAAGGAAGGATTTACAAGTAGGATTGAAAAATATGTAGACCGTGAAAAATATTTTGCGAGCCGTAAAGAAATTACGAGAAATGAGATTTTCGCATAACAGCACGATGTGAACCTTGAAGCACGATACAAAGACCGTGTAGGGAAAATGGTTCGTAGAAGCCTTGTGATTTGTGGGAGGCAAATAGTTCACAAGATGGATCATTGTTTGTGAAAACAAGGCAATGATTTAATAACTCATGAAGGGTTTCGTTCGTGGAATAGATCAGCCACTGCAAATAAAGAAAGGTGCTACATAGACTACGAATGGAAAACGGTTTGCGGGAGGAGCACAATACATAGTGAAGACTATACCACATCAAAAATTTGGGTAAATTAGATTAGTGATATTTTTAGATCTATTTATCTATATAAGGACTGATAATACTATATTTAAAGAGAGTTATTTTGATAAGAAAAAATATTTTCTCCGGGAGTAATTCAGTGCAGTTTGAAGTGGTTCGTGGGAAGACGATTTTGTGAAGGAATAGGTTCACAAGGGAGGATTCTGTGAACTGAGAAGAGTTTTGTGAAGGTAGTTCATAGGAGTTATACAGGGAACTATAGCCCAAAAATTAATAAGGATCCACATAGGAAAGGTGGTTGTGGGGAATAAGTAGTTCATGGAAGAAAAGGGTCCATAGAGGAAGAGTTGGTTTGCGGAAGAAGTAGCGGTCTGTGGAAGGAGATATGGTTTGAGGAAGAAAAGGTAGTCCAAAAAGTAGAAACAGGTCATTAGATCGGAGGCAGTTCATGAAGGAAGTGTTCATCCACAAAGTAAGGACGGTCCACAGAAGGAGAGGTGGTCAGTGAAGCACTTGCGCCATGCAGTGCAACACCGTTTATGGAGGAAATAAGGTTGTTCTTTGAAGGCAGTTAGCTTCATGAAGGGTTTATCTTCGCGAAGGAGCTTCATGAAAGGTAGTGTTGAACATCAATTTTTAAATGACTAGAGCTTTCAGAGTTCATCAACTCAAGTCTGTAGTGAAAGAAGAGTCCCATGCTAGATATAGACAAATAATTTCATGCTAATCCATTGAAGTAATCTTCAAGTCGATAAACTGAGCTAGAATTCTCTCAAAGTAGTGAGCTAGGGAAGTCGACAAAAGTTTTCCAAGAGAAATAGTGTGTTATCCCTAAAATTTTGTAAAGGAAGTGTTACTGGCATAGAGTGACTGTGCCTAAACTTATGTATTCCACATATAGTGAATAATAGTGGATTTAGGTATGACTGACACACTATTGGCCTTTGCTCCTTGGACTAGCCCTTAGTGGCGAACCAAGTAAAATTGTTGTTTTGTCTCTCTACATGTGAATGTTTGATTGCTGATCGATTCCATCATACATGTTTAATAAGTTCCTACTAACATGGGAACAAGATCCATCACATTAAAGGAAAAATTTTACACCCTAATTCACCCCTCCCCTCTTAGGGTGTTTCAGGGTCCTATAATTACTTTTGTTTCATAGCGTCTTATAATTACCAATTTTTTTCCTCAAAATCATGGTTCCACCGCAGTACATTGACTAGGTGAGTTATTGTAATGTCCCAACTTGAGAGCCACTAAAATGGTGCCTCAATCCGGTCAGTCACATGGCCTCAAGTGTGCCTCCCCGTATGCCAAGGCCACCAACTAGTAGTGAGAGTCTAAAGATGATACGATGGGGAGACTATACCCTCATAATCAAAGTATCACATCGGTATAAGAGATTATAAATCAATAAAAAGTGGAAGTAGTATAAATAAATGAAAAATTAGTGGAAGATAATAACATAAATGAATAAGTAAATGTGGCCAACGTTAAATATAAAACCGTGCATGCATGACCAGATGATGCTATATAATAAAGAGGTAAACATACAATAGGAGATACAATACAATACAGTACAAGGTAATGAAAATGAACAAAATTACAAAGGGAAAACTCTATGAGCATCCTGAGATACCATGTATAAATAAACAACACAAGTATAAACCATAAACTTGAACCTGCAAATATAAGGTTTGTTCAGGTACCCCATCCCAAATAAGCTGTGAGATATACTTAGTAGTCTACCAACAACGATATTTAAAGCATAATCCAACTTTTGAATATAAAATACAACAGTGTGCAATTATGATAAATAAAGCAGTGAATAAATGAATAAATGTAAACAAGTCGGGCTCAGGGTCCCCCGAGGGCACTTGGCTGAACATATCTATTTTGGCCTAAGCTGGAATGTCTCAGAGGTGGTTTCACCATTATATATATATATATAAATATAAGTATATATGTATGTATATATATATGTACACACTACATATGTAGTAACATATATAGTCATATATATATATATATAGATATGCAGTGTTATCCAAAACCAAAGGCATAACTCAGGTATCCAGGATTAGTCACAAAAGTCTCATGGAATAGTGAGAGACACCATGCCTGAGTATCATAAGGTAAGGGACACCATGCCCATTTTCACAATATATATACCAAGGGTTCAAATTTTAAATAAGGGACATAAGCCCAAGCATTTAATCAAGGTATTTGGTATGTCATGTTTGACATCCAAATAAGGAAGTGCTCCTAGACACAAGTAATAAATAAACATGCATGATAGAATCTATGTATCCTATGAGACCATCCCACACATCCTATAACGAGGGACCCAAGTATTGACCAAAGAGTCATGTAATATCATTAATGTATGAGACCTTCCATGGGATTCTGTAATGAGGAAACCCAATTATCACTCATAACATCTAACTACCCTATTAGTCCATCCATGGAGTTCTGAAAAAAAGGAAACCCAAGTATCGATCGAAGTGTGTGGAAAGCCATCTAGCCTATGAGCCTATCCAAGGAATTATGTAATGAGGAACCTGAGTATCGCTCAAGGTGTAATATAAATTAGGAAACCTATGAGCCCATCACTGGTATACCCTATAGGACCGAGTATCGCTCATGGAATGTTATAACAACATTTCCTACTAATCCCTTCCAAGGTAATCCACTAGGGATCCACGTATCACTCAAGGTGTGGTAAGAATAAGGTATAAACCTCTAATAATTTACATGGTATACCACATAGGGGACTGAGTATCATGTATAGAATGGAATAACAACACTGCTCACTGAGCCCATCCAAGGTACTCCACTAAGGGACCAAGTATCGCTCAAGGGGATTATAATATCAATCGACCTATGAGCCCATACAAGGAATTCCTACCTAGGAATCTGAGTATTTCTTGAGGCTTTACATAATTAATTTAATCATTTAAATTCAAATATTAAGGAAGTTCATGTTAGTAAACATGCTATAACACATTTCAAGTGTAAAGAATAAATAGGGCCATGCACTTAATCATGTCATCTCACAAGTCAAGTATACATAAGGAGGGCCATGTACTTAAGCATTTTGTCTCACAAGTTAAGTATACATAAGGAGGGCCATATAATTAAGCATGTTGTCTCACAAGTAAAGTATATATAAGGAGGGCCATTCCCATTTATTATTTAAAATATACCATTTAATTTCCCCCTTTTTAATTATAAATACAACACACCCAAAGGCGATTTTAACATTAAACAAGATCAAGTAATACCAACCATGACATTATCAATTTAATTAAAACTAAACATCTCTTGCATGAGGAATAACTCAACACACCATTAGAGGTGATCGACTAATAGTCAAGACATTATAATAATAAGAATTTGAAACAACACCCAAGTAGGGGGTTTAATTATATAAACAAACATAGGAGTCAAGTGAAACTAAGAAATGCACCCAAAGGGGTGACTGGGTTGAGGTGAGAATCCTCTCCGAGTGGAATCTAACACACAATGACTATTTAATTTATAGCATTGGGTTTTACCCATTTAATTTCAAATTTTAAAGGTAACACATGGATAATCCAACGCGTGGCACAATAGGGAATTTTATAATTCAAACAAACTTAAAGGGAAAAGTTATAGACCACCTACCTCATACTTAATACACTCTAAGCATATATTATCGAGCTTTTATTAGATCCAGTTCAAGAGAAAATTAAGAAACAAAAAAATAACTTGAAAATATGGTGTATTATCTCGCACCAAAATAACATTGAGGATAGTGATATAAATAGAGAAAGGAAGCAAGATGAGTGAAGCACTTACCGATATGATTCTAATGTGATGAACAACGATTGAAACAAAAGCTAGATAAAGGAGATCCATAGATCCCTAGGTGAGGGAGAGGAGTTACTCAAGACCCCCTGGGCACCCCTCCTATGTGTGAATAGAAATGAGGTTCCAATCCCCTATTACCCCATTTTTAAAAATGTTTCCCACATACTTCACATCGTGTATATGTTACATGATGTGAAATGAATTCAAAACTTGTAATAGATACATGTCGTGAATTACTCAGGGAGAGCCCCCAGGATTTTACATCCTCTAATCACCAGATGAAACCCATGAATCGGGTTCACGTCGAGTATTGAATACATGACGTGAGTTCCCTGCTGTAGTTGTCCTCAATTTCCTGACTGTCTATTCTTACTTTGATGTTTTCCTGAACCCTCAAAATTTCCATCGAAACATAAACCATTTATAAAAACACTATTTTAGGACATTAAAACCCACATAACCTCACTCAAATTCCTGAAACTTAAAACGGAATGTCCCCCAAATAATATTTTTAAATTCCTTTAGAAATTTCACCCAGTCAAAAACATGGGATGTTACAACCTACCCACCTTATAACTTTGAGTTACCAAGAAGCATTAGAAAAAAGAGAGGCATCAATTAACCTAACAGGGTCAGATACCCTCCACTCAAATGGTTACATTGCATTTTAAATGCCTAATCCACCCGATCTTGTCTAACCTGAGACATGATCGGGTCATTGCCTCTTTAATAAAATAACCCATGAGCTTTCCTCCATAGTTTCCAAATTTAAAGTCCATTTCTAAGAGATGATAACTCCACCATCTAAACATCATATTAAATCATGATATTATCATTATAACAATGATCACAACAATATTCTTAACATGATTGACCAGTTGATTTCCAATTGACCTCAATTAGCCTGGTCGAGTCATCTTTTAATGAAAATCCTCATCCAAATTTGCACTGCACTCATGTCATGTTGATGACATGACTAAAGTGGTCCCTTACCAGCTGAATTCAGTGATAAAAAGGGAAAGAAAGTCAAGCCACTACTGGCTGACTACCCTGAAAATGCTCAGCTTTAGACAAATAGTGCATTTCAAAACTAAACCCTAATGACTTTAAATTAAGTTGCCTAAATATTTACCTGAGCATGTTCACAAAGTCCTGTACTAGTTTTTAGTGACATCTCTAGACAAAACATTCATTTATGTGGTCATGCACCAACACGAACATAGGTGTATATCTGATCCAACACACTTGAATCAGAACAAACCATTCAAAACATCCCATACAATCCCAAATGATGTCCAGGGTAACCTTAGAATCATATACCAGATTCTATGGAGTTTATCCAAGGTATTTCATACTTTGGTGTTTACAAGAGAGATGCCAGTACACAACTAAAACGTACATTCATTAGAACAATGATTGAGCCCAATGATAGTCAAGTCAAATAACCGGTTGGTGTCTATGAGTCCTTATAAGGCATTCCTACTCAATAAGCCAAGTATCACTCAAGAATAACCATTACTCTATAAAAAACTATGATTCTAGAGAAAAACACCCACATAGTCTATTATCGAAACATAAGGTCATTTTAAACTTTTAGATCGGCATATAACCAACGCTCCCTTAGTGTATCCTGGATGATGTAAAGATAGAGGATATGATCATCACTAAGAAAAGAGTACACTAAGAGGATATTAATAAATACCAAGAATACTTGATAAAATCTTGTCATATCCAAGAATAAGTGTCCGAAATAGTTTCAAATCAACCATACACATCCAATAATAGACAAGGAAAGCATTCAAACCACCACTGACTAACTTATCTTGAAAGAGATCTGTTGTAATTATCTATGTGTTAACATTAACAGAGCATAATGACTTTACCACCCAAGGAATCCTATGATCACTCAAGATCAACCACCAAAGTTCATCACTGACTAACAGTATTTTCGAAGGTTGCGTAAACAACCAACTATATCATTGTCGGGATGCCTTGTATGCACTGACACATTTTAAAAACTCACCAACTCTATGGTCATTCAAGAGAGATGCTGAACATTTTCAAAATGGTTCTTTCACGGTTGCACTCCCTTTACTTGAAGGACATGCTCCAACATGTTAGACATGATGCTCCCCACCTTAGGAGTGTCATATTCATCATTTATTTAGATTGAGAACTCATACCACGACACCTGTTACATCAACCACTGATTTCAGTTCCTAGATGTGGAAAAAAACACTTTTAACAGGTGCTAACATGAAAAGAAAAGGAAGCCATTCACTTAAAATTGTTATAAATAAGATTATCCTTTAGATGTATGCATAAAAATCCTCTCAAGTTATGTCCATTCATGCCATAAAATCAAGCGTAAAATCCAAAACCAACTAAACAGAGTGTCACAACACTCGATCCCTTCACAACATCACCCTGAGCATGGGGACAAGTCAAATTTTCTTTAACGCTCAGGTCACTCTACCTAGGAGATGACCAATGGTCCAAGTGTAATAGCCCATGTCTTGAATTATTTCCACCAAACTCATACAGTTCTCAACAACATTTAAATCTATGGGTACTCTATGTGTTGACACATACTACTATGAGATTTCATCAACAAAAACACATCATTGACACTATTCATAGGCCTATTAGACCTATTCATTCATTATATGATGACCTGCATAAAATATTTAACCCAAAGTCACATCACCCATAAAAATGTTAATCTGGATTATGACATTTCGAGTCGTCTGTCAGAATGGTCAAACAACCTACTAAGTGGGCGACCATTCCCTAAGCATGTCTAACTTGTTGAACTGGTGCATCACCTGATGCCCACGTCCCTAAAAAGGGTCAAATAACCACATGACCACCCATAAAACCTGAGTTTCATTTTAAAAACTAAATTCCTACTCGGGAAAATTGACACTCGAACAACACTTCACGTATAAAATTCTTCATTGGAACTTAACATGGGTTTCAAATTCTGAGGGTGTTACCTACCTTAGGATATCCCCTTACAGAAACATAAAGAGTTGATCCTATAAGGAGTACACACTTGAAAAATACCACTAGGATATAACTCCAATAATTTAAGTTCAAGTTATAGAAGAAGAGGCCTACAAGTAACACTCACATTCCTGTTTCAAGGAAGATCTCAGGGAAAGATCTAACAACCCTTACACAGGGGTTGAAACTACCAACACCAATTAAGGGATAATTTAATCTATTACACCAATTCACATTTAGTTCTTTAAATATTTCAATGTATAGTTTTAAAGAACCTATAATACCAGTCATAGGTCAAAAATATTTGGTACTTTATTTAGCTAAATCCATAAGGCGCACATGCAAGTTTTATCATCCTTCCTTTCAAGCATGTATTTATTTTACTGACATATCATCATAGTTTGGTAATTTATCTCATAAATTACTTCTATTAATTTTATTTATCCATAAATATTCTCACAAGTGTTCTTAGTTAAAGAAAATATAAACTCCAATCTATATAGAAAAATACCCTTTAGGTTGTAATTGTCATTTTAATTAACCAATGCCTCATATAAGTACAGATCAGAAGTAGATAATAGGTCTGTTATAATTTTCAGAGGGGAATGGTCAAGTAAGATACCACTATATGTTTATATTTTAACCCATATAAGTAATTGTAAACAATTTAAACAACCATCCCTATATATCATAAACATACCCCCATGGGGTTAAGTACCAAGGCATAAAAGATAAAGTAAGGGTAACCTATGAGGGTCTTTTTAAGCCATAATGGGTTAATCTAAATGCAAACCAAAACATTTTAAGTGATTAAAATTATGAAACAACCTTGGTGGGTTCATTTTATAAGAATTTAATATCATGGAAAACCAACTTGGGCTGAGTTAGGTCCATCTCATAACTATAGACCGACCTACTTGGGTCGAGTCATGGAAAAGGTCCATAGGAAACCAATTAATTTAAAAGGAAAATTTTAAAAAATTTATATTTATATGAAGGTATAAAGATATTTTAATATCATATATAATGGTTCAATTATATGGGTCACTATTTTCCAATTTATAAAGTCTTTATACACTTTATAGATTGCAAATTGGCTCCCATTTAATCGCAACCAATATGTTTCAGCCCATGCAACCAATGGTTCATGGATCAAATATGCCACGATTGGTTAGGTAAGGTTAAACCATGAATATATATGGGAAAAAACCATTTAGTTTAATACTGGAACTTTAATAAATAATCATACATCAAAATTATAACAATGTATGCTATCACAAATAGTAAATATAGGTAAACATGGAAATTAATTACCTAATCATGGTAATCCACTACATAGGAAAGAAACCATAGAAGCATGGTATATAATCAAAGCATGCTAAATAATCACCTACTCAAGGCATAAAAATAAGCATGCTGAATAAATAACACAAGGCACATCAGCATGTATTTGGAACTCAAGTAATGTAACCTACATGACATGGCATATGCATGACATGTGAATCTTTATGTGCCTAAAATGATTCATGTATGCTATTTCCTTACCATACCGGACTAAGGGTAAATGACTATAAATCACATAAATCAGTAATAATATAAAGTGAATTATTCACCCTAGGTTAAATCATAATCAACTATTATAATGAACAACATGAACAACACAAACAATAATCCCATACCTGGCTACTTAGTCTTTTCCCCATGCTTGGGGTGATCACTCCCAGAAATGACTATTTACCAAGCACCAAAACATTCTTAGTCTCTTGTCTATTAGCCTAAAATAGTAAAAAAAGGAAAATAAACACCTTTGATACCACTTTGTAACGTCCTGAACTTGGAGAAACTGAAACGGTGCCCTGAGTAGGTCGATCACATGGCCTTAAACACACCTCCCCATATGCTAGAGGCTACCGACTAGCAGAGAGGGTCTAAAGATGGTAAAATGAGGAGACTATACTCTCATAATCAGATTATCATAGTGGTATAAGAGATAATAAATCAATTTATAGTGAAAGTAGTATAAATAAATGACAGAGCATCAGAATATAATAAAATAACTAAATAAGTAAATCTGGACAATGCCAAATATACAATCATACATACATGCCTAGATGATGCTACATAATAAAGCAATAAACATACAACAGGTGATATAATATAGTACAATACATGGATAATGAAAATGAACAAAATTCCCAAGGGTTAACTCCATGAGCATCTTGAGCTCCCATGTACAAATGAACAACACAAGCATAAGCCATAAACCTAAACCCGCAAACATAAGGTCTTTTCGGGTACCCTAGTGTAATGGTGGCCTAGACAGAGTGTAAGATATACTCAGTAGACCAAAACTAATGGAATCTAAATAACAAACCAGTTTGTGATTATAAAATATAGCAGTGTGTAGGTATGATAAATAAAGTAGTGAATAAATGAATAAATCTAAACAAGTTAGGTTCAGGTTCCCCCGGGGGCCCCTAGCTAACCATACCTGCTTCATCCTATGGTGTGATGTATCTGAGGTGGTGTCACCATATATTTATATATATAAGTACATATATATAAATATAAGTATATACATTTGTATATATATACACTATATATGTATTAACATATATAGTCTTATATATATAGATACATAGCACTAGCCAGGACTCGAGGTGTAACTCAGGCGTCAAGGCTTAGTCAAAAAAGTCTCATGGAATAGTGAGGGATTCCATGTTCGAGTATCACAAGGTAAGGGATTACATTCACAATTACAAAATATATATATATCAAGGGTTTATATTTTAAATAAGGGACATAATCCCAAGAATCTAATCAAGGGATCTAGTACGTTATGTCTTACATCCAAACAAGGAATTACTCCTATACATGTGTAATAAATAAACACGCATGATAGAATCTGTGTATCCTATGATCCCATGCAATGCATCTTGTAATGAGGGAACCAAGTATCACCCAAGGATTCATGTCATGTAGTTAATGTATGAGACATTACTTGGAATTCTATAATGAGGAAACCCATGTATCACTGATAACATCCAACTTCCCTATGAGCCCGTCCATAGTGTTTCGAAAAAAAGGAAACCTAAGTATCACTCATAGCGTATGAAAATCCATCCAGCCTATGAGACTATCTAAGGAATTCCATAATGAGGAACCCAATTATCACTCAAGAAGAAATATAAATCAGGTAACCTATGATCCCATCCTTGGTATACCACATAGGGTTGAGTGTCACTTGTGGCATGGTATAACAACATTGCCCATCAATCCTATCCAAGGTAATCCACTAGGGAACCGGGTATCACTCAAGGTGAGATATGAATAAGTCATAACCCTCTAAGACCATACATGGTATACCACATATGGGACCAAGTATCATTCCTAGCATGACATAACAACACTTCTCACCGAGCCCATCCAAGACCATCCAAGCAATTCCTACCTGGGAATATGAGTATCACTCAAGGATTAACATAATTCATTTAATCATTTAAATTCAACTATTAAGTAATTACATGTTTATAGTGGCCCATTATTTACATACATGAATATTACATCATTTTATATGAATATTCAACACATTATAAAAGTACATGACAGATGACCATCATAGTTTAGTGTCTTCAGAAACTTGGAACAAAATATTATAACTTGGTGAAAGATCTTCAATGTATCCCACAAATATCTTCCCATTTAGTACCCCTACTTAAAACCTTTCTTCACAACCTAGGGAAAGGAAAGATAAGAAAAAGTGAACTCATATTCTTATTAAGGGTAAAAAAGGAGATATGTAAGAATAACATGAACATAAGGGTATGGGAACATGAACATAACATTTTATGATTATAACCTATGTATAAAAGATCATTCACAAGAGTCATGGCATAAAATTGGAAGTTCATAAGACATGACTCATAAGGTAATCAAAGTACACGAGCCATGAGAGCATAACATAGGAATAAGACATCAAATTGTGTCATACACATAAGAATAGAAAATATTATGTCAAGTATACATACTAAGACCTTCATAACATGTTAGGTTTGGGATAATTACCCATGTACCTAATTTGGTAATGGTATTTCCTCCTGTATACCCTCTTGTTTCGGGCTTGGGATTCCCTCCTGTGCACCCTCTTATTGTGGTCTTGGGATTCCATCCCTCATACCCTCTTTCTACAGGCTTGGGATGAAAACCTATGTACCCTCTTATTATGAGCTTAGGATGCCCTCCCATACACCCTCTTATTAAAGGATTTGTATGAACTCCTATATACCCTCTTGTTACAGGATTAGGACTCCCTCTCGTATAACCTCTTGTTATAGGCTTGGGATGCCATCCCGTATACCCTCTTGTTATGGGCTTGGGATGAACTCATGTATACCCTCTTGTTACGGGATTGGGATTCCCACCTGTGTACCCTTTGATCTCATTGATCATTTATCATTACCCAATGCATTTGAGAGAGATATAGGTCTCACCCATCACATAATGAAATCATACATGCATGTTCCACAAGATAATAAAACATTCATCATATCATGACCCATAAAAAAATATGGGTTTCATAAACATCATATCATAACCCATAGTTTCATAATCATTTCATCTTAGAATAACCCATGAAAATAAATGGGTTTCATAATCCTTTATCATGGTATAACCCATAGAGGAGAAATGAGTTTTGTAAACAACTGGCCATATTAATCATAAACCATTCAAATAAAGAATAATAATAGTGTCCTTGGATCATATCCCTAGTAAATAATAAACTATATCAAAGGATATCATCTTAGATGTATAACTATTTCTAAAGACCACTTGGAGCATTTATTAATGGAAATAACCTTTCTTTGAAAATTAATTATTAAAACATAAAACATTTTCAAAACACTTTTCTTTGAAAACCACTTTTAAAACTTATGAATTAATCTTTAAAAATAATTTAAAACATTTCTTGAGTAAAATATCCTTTTATCTTTGAAAAATTATTTTTAAATCATAAAACATTTTGAAAACCTTTTTCTTTGAAAATAACCTTGAAAACTTATAAAGGAAGATTTAAAAACCATTTTAAACACTTTTTAAAACATATATATATATATATATTTAAATACTTCTCCTTGAAAATTATCTTAAAATAAAATTTTAAAAAAATATTGAAAACATTTTTAGAAAAATATAGTTTTTTAATAAAGCATATTTCTGACCAAAGAGAGAAATAAAGTTGATTTTTCATAAAAAAAATTTCTTAATTATCTTAAGTACCAAAGAGCAATAAAATAGTACCATTAAATGAATATATCATTAATAACCAAAGTATAAGAAAATTCATGATATTTCTTGATATATGGATCATAATATTTCATCAATGGAAGTATAATCATAAATAATCCTGATAAACGATGAGATTGTAGCAATAAACTCTTACCACTTTGGTAACCTTGAATCCTAAGCCCCATGAAGGAATAATAAAAAATGAAACTTAAAATATAATGAGTATTAATAAATTCCTGATATTACATTTAAAATGGTCTATATATACATCTCATTATTGAATATAGGTGTATAACATAATGTACGTCCCAAAGAAGGAAAATTGAGACAAAATTATTTTACCGATTTGGCAACTTTTTAACCTTAAATCCCATGAAATATAGATAATATAATGGATATGTAAAAAACCTTAAATTTAAGGATAATAATTATATAATACATTCATGGGTATCATATACACCGAACAAAAGGAACGAGTGGTGAATATAGCATAAGTCTTGTAGAAATAAAAGTGAGACTAGAAATCCCCTTACTACTTAAGTAACTTTTGAATCATGAGATCCATGAAATAATAAAATCAATTGAAACTTTTAATATAATGAAATAAATTAAATTAATTATATAACATGTAATATTATATTATATACACCACACAATAAAAATAAGTGGTGAATATAACATATATCTCACAGAAATAAAAGCGAGACGAGAAAACCCTTACCTTAAGTCTTGACTTTCTTTGTACACGTTCAAAACTCCTGAATAATAAATATAAGTTTATTATAAATCTAAAAAAGAAACATATTATTATATATCATACCATATATTATTTTATCATGATGTTATATTACCTATTTATTAACAATTTCATTTGAAAGTTATGTTTTAGGTAATAACCGCCTTGTTTTTCATATATGTTTTGACTTGTTATTCTTGATCTCCTTACTTAGATCATGATTTTATTATTTAAATAATTTAAAACATGATATAAATATCATATATATTCAGTATATATGTATTTATAATAATATATAAAATATAAAAATATGAAATGAAACTCACCGTTTATGGTGACGGTAGGCCGTATGTACGCATGAACGTTGTTTCCATTTTCTTGTCATATTTTGAAATAAATAAAAGTAAATGATATATATATATATATTATATTTATATTATAATTATTATTTTTTAAATATAAAATATTCTTAATAAACTCATCCTTAATACATTCCACGTAAATCATGAATTAATCACACCACTTTGAAGAGACAATAGTCCACATGTCTACAAACGATGTTATCGTATTCCCAAAAAATGAAAAGCATGAATTTATGTGTTATATAATAATTAAAAAATAATAAATACATAATATATGTAATATATATCATATAAAAACAGTAATTAAATCATTATTACTAACCTTTAGAGGTGTTAATGGAATAACGAATGGCATTGTTTTGCAAGGCGATAGTCCGTCGTACATAAGAACGATGATTGTGTATCCCATTTGATGGAAGTGTGTGTGAGTGTAGGTAGTAACCTTAACATAAGAACATATAATTATATTAAGGATAATAAGTTCATTATATAAGTATTTAATTATAATAATTTAGGGTTTGTAGAAATAAATAAAACAAAAGTGCTTGTTAAAGGATGTTACCTCTTCTTTGGGTAACTCTTTTTGGTTTTTACCAAAGGGATTCCTTGGTTGGATTTATTACCAAAGGTAGGATTATAGGATGAAGAGAGGGAATTTGTAATATTATTTGGTCATGTTTTGTATGAGACAAAGGTCTTTAGAGGTGTGAATAATTGATGGGGGTGAGTGCCCTTTTATAAGTGGGGGAAAGGACACACTTGACATTTTTGAAAAGAATTTGTGTTCTCCCCACATTTTTACCAACAAATAGGCTTCCATAACACAAAAATTTTTATCCATTGAGGTTTAAGGTATAAATATGGTAATAAAATGGGTTTTGGACAAGTTTAGGGTCATTTTACACCTTATATTCTAAGTTTAGTCATTAAGTAAACTCGTTTTTACCTTAATCACTGTATTTAATTTTAACTGATTTCACTAATAAATTTGGTCAAAGATTAAGTTGGAATTATTATAAATTATAAATTATTCTGATTAAAAATATGGAATCAATTTTTCTAAATTATAATCACATAAGTTTCATAAATTAATTTAAAATTAATCCTCCATATGGGATGAGACAACATGTTTTTTAAAGTAAAAATGTTCAAAAGTTTGAAATGTTTTTATATCCAATTTCAAGGTGAAATTGATTAAAATAAACTAAATTATATTAATATATTTATAATTTATCTAAATATACTTTAAAAACAATTTAAATTATAATTTATCTATATAAATAAATTAGATAAAAATGCAGTTTTCAATTAAAATTCAGTGTTTTTCACTATTCATCAAAAAATAAAATTCAGAAAAATACTAAGAATTCACCCAAAGTAAATTTTTATATTAAAATTTCAAAAATGAAGTTTATTTTTTCAAATATAAATTATCAAATTTTCAAAAATTATTTTTAAAATGATTTTCCATTAAAAGACGATAAAAATTCCTGTTAGAAAAATACATCATTTCATGTGCAAAATTGGATTTATTTTTATCTCTTGTATAGAAAATATATAAAATGAATATTAAATAGTTTATTTAATGTATAATATATACATTCCATTAAAATAATTCATCATTTTTTTTAATTTATTGATATAAAACATTTTTGTGTATAAAAAATAGTTTTTCAGAAAAAGAATTTCTTTATCTTCTAATAGTTTCTACTCTAATTTATAATTAATTGATAACAAAAGTATTAATTTTATATAAATATATAAACCAAATTTTCAAAATTTATTTAATATCATTTATAAATTACATTCCAATGGATATGTAGTATCTATAGTACTATTTTAATAAAAATAGTAATAGTATATTGTAGTTTGGTAGAACTCGGTCTTATGTGTAACAAAAGTTGTTGAAGGAACTTAGAATTGTGTGTAACACAAGACAAAAATAGTGTTATGTGTAACTCAAGATAATATAAGTGTTGTGTATAGAACAAGCTTAACTTGGTGTTTCATATAAATAAAGCATTACTTGGTGTAGCATGAAATGCAAGCCATCAAATAAATTTAGTTTATTTGAAAAAAATTAATTCATAAAAACTCGAGATGTTACATTCTACCCCCATTAAAATTAATTTAACCCTATAATTTCATCTGGGTTATCAAAGGTTTAATAATCGAAAGTTCCTTTCATATAAACCCACATTATAAATAATGAATACTAAAACTTAATTTAAAAAGGGAAAGTTAGAAACATAACATTTACCCAAAGTAACTCATAACTAGGTTTCCACATAGGAGAACATCAATGGAAATTTAAAACATGGATATAGAAGAGAAATCTAACCATCAAGTTCTAATGGAGAGTGATAGATAACATTAATAAGTAGAAATGGGTGATACAAAGAAAGTTAATGATAAAAAAACCATAAATCAGTGATGACCTAAAGGACCATTTGATTCATCATAAATAAATGTACTAGGATAAATTTTTTGGTTTCAAGATCTTTTTCCCATAGTTGAAGAAATTTTTCATAAGAATATATACTTAACTGGTCTCATTAAATTTCATAAGCACAATCTCACCTTGTAGTTGTGTCTTTATCAATTTCAACTTCATCTCTTACTCCAAGAAATAATGTTGAATTTTTCATCCCTAAATCACTAATAGATCATGAGATCCATAAATATAATGATAATTCATTCCATCCATATTTGGTTAAGATCACAACAAAATGGTTATCATAGGTTATCCAATATGCATAAATCCTCATATAGAGAGATAATAATTTAATCTATGAAACCTCATCTGAAGTTTAACTTAAACCATTCCATAAAATGGTTAACCTTGTAACCCTTACAAAATATGAAAATAAAAAATATTATAAATAAGATCACTAAATTTCTCAAAATCAGCCTAACATTGATCCCCCATATATCATAAAGTATCTCTTGGTTGTTTGATTACAAACATGTAAATAACTTCATCATGTATTCTATCGAAACATGGTAATAACCTGAATTACTATAAGACCTTATTGAAAACATGCATTCTTTCTTATTCCAAAGATCATTGGATATATTCCTTAAATTCAAAAAATGTTGTAAACTTCATCAACAATAGAATAAAAAACTTTTTCAATAAATATTTTATCAGTTATTAGGTCATAAATACTATCCAATTCACATTATCCATATCATCATCTCTTTGTCCATACAAAATATCATTTCCTCATCCTTAAGAACATGTTAAGGGTTACCTTCCGTTAATATAAACTTGCCATTAAATAGCTTTTCTAGGTCATTAGTATCATTTAAAACATTCTTTAAAATCCTTAAAGAAAAAATTCTACAAAAAATACTTATATACTTTATGATTCATATAAAATTATCCTTGAATTAAAATAAATTAATAATTTGATCATTCCACCTCTTCCTTAAGACATTAAATAATCTTCATTATCTTATTCCTTAATACTGATTTCCTAAAATACGAATCATGTCTACTCAATTTAATCATGATGATTAACAATACTATTGAAAAATAGCATACACTTTATATGTCACTTGTGGTCTTTTCATCATCAGCAGTAATACCATTAGTATTACAACCTTAGGGAGGCTATTATTCTCATCCATTACGTTAACTGAATTTTTCATTTTCCCTTTGATGTTACTTGCATTGTGTCCTTATTTTCTACAGTAAAAAATCTTTTTTTCCCCTAATACATCTACTTGTAGTATCTAGATAGGGATGTAATTTCTTATAAACCACTCTATAAATCCTTTACCAAAATTCTAGTACATTTTATTAAACTTTGACTCATCCTTAGACTTATACTTAGATACATACATAGACATATCCTTAGAAATATCCCCAGAGATCTCACTAATGTTTTCTCATCCTAGTTTCTAAAATTTTACTAAACCTTTCCTTTGATACCAACTATAGTGACCAAATATTAATATATATATATATATATATATATTATATTATTTTAGATGAATATTCAGAACATTAAAAAAGTACATGCTCGAGGAACGTAATAGTTTAGTGTCTTTGGAAACTTGAAACAAAATCTTCTAACTTGGTGAAATATCTTCAATGCTCCCCACAAAGATCTTCCCATTTAGTAATTTTACTTAAAACCTTCTTCATAACTTGGGTAAATAAAACATAATAAAGGGAGATCTCAGATGCTCAGTAAGGATGAAAAAAGGAGATACATAATCACAACATGAACATAAGGGTATGAGAACATGAATATAACATTTGATGATATACCCTACATATGAAAGATCATACACAGGAGTCATGGAATAAAATTTAAAGTTCATAAGACATGAAACATAAGGGAATCAAAATACATGATTCATAAGATCATAACATAGGAACAAGACATGAAATTGTGGCATATACATAAGCATAGAAAATATTATGTCAAGTATACCTACTAAGACATTCATAATATGTTAGGATTGGGATAATAACCCATGTACCTACTTTAGGCATGGTATTTCCTCCCATGTACCCTCTTATTTCTGGCTTGGGATGTCTTCCCATGTATCCTCTTATTACGATCTTGGGATTACCTCCCTTGTACCCTCTTTTTATGGGCTTGGGATGAAAACTCGTGTACCCTCTTGTTATGAGATTAATATTCTATCCTATATACCCTCTTGTTATGGTCTTGAGATGACCTCCTATATACCCTCTTGTTATGAGCTTGGGATGCCCTCCTGTATACCCTCTTGTTATAGTCTTGGGATGTCCTCCCGTATATCCTCTTGTTATGGGATTGGGATGCCCTCTCGTATACCATCTTGTTATAGGCTTAGGATGCCCACCCATGTACCCTTTGAGCTCCTTGAACATTTATCATCACCCAATTCATTGGAGTGAGATATAGGTCCCACCAATCACATAATGAAATCATACATGCATGTGACACAAGATAATAAAACATTCATCATATCATGACCCATAAAAAAGATAGGTTTCATAAAAATCATATCATAACCCATGAAATTAAATTGGTATCATAAAAATTTCATCATATCATAACCTATTTAAAAGAGACAAGTTTCATAATCATTTCATCATATAATAACCCATGAAAAGAAATGAGTTTATAAGCATTTATCATGGTATAACCCATGGAAGAGAAACATGTTTCATAAAAAAATTGTCATATTAATCACAAAAAATTCAAATAAATAATAATAATGGTGTGCTAGTATCATATCCCTAGTAAATAATAAACTATATCAAATGATATAATCATTGAATATAAGGATTTTTAAAGATCACTTTGAGTATTTATTAAGGGAAACAACCTTTCTTTAAAAATCAATTTTTAAAACATAAAACATTTTCAAAATCATTTTCTTTGAAAACCACTTTTAAAATATATGAATTAATCTTTAAAAATAATTTAAAACATTTCTTTAGTAAAATATCCTTTCTCTTTTAAAAGTACTTTTTAAATCATAAAACATTTTGAAAACTTTTTTCTTTGAAAATAACCTTGAAAGCTTATAAAGTAATCTTTGAGAACCATTTTAAACACTTTTTAAAACATAAAAAAGTTTTAAAATATTTTTTCTTGAAAATTATCTTAAAATGTCATTTAAAAACATTTTTAAAAACACTTTTATAAAACATTTTTTTAATTAAACATATTTCTGATCAAAGAGATAAATAAGGTCGGATTTTTATAATTTGTTTTCCTTAATTATCTTAAGTAACAAAGAGAGGTAAAATGGTACCATTACATGAATATATCATGAATAAATAGAGTATAATAAAATTCATGATATTTATTGAGATATGGATCATAATATTTCCTTAATGGAAGCATAATCATAAACAATCTTGATAAATGATGAGATTGTAGCAATAGACTCTTACCACTTTAGTAACCTTGAATCCTAAGCCTCATGAAGAAATAACATAAAATGAAACTTAAAATATCATTATTATGAATAAATTCATGATATTACATGTCAAATGTTATTTATATACTCCTCATGAAATAATGTAGGTGTATAACATAACATACGTCTCAAAGAAAGCAAATTGAGATAAAATTACTTTACCGATGTCGTGCATCAAATTAAAGAGAGATAATATAATAGATATGTAAATAACCATAAATTTAAGTATAATAACCATAAAATGCATTCATGGGTAGTATATACACCACACAAAAGAAACGAGTTGTGAATATGGCATAAGTCTCACAGAAATAAAAGTGAGTCTAGAAACTCCCTTACTACTTAAGTAACATTTGAATTGTGAGATACATAAAAGAATAACATTAATTGAAACTTTTATTATCATTAAATAAAGTAAATTCAAGATATAACATGTAATAGTGTAGTATATACACCACACAATAAGAATAAGTGGTGAATATAGTATATATCACACAAAAGTAAAAGTGAGACAAGAAAACCCTTACTTTCAGGCTTGACTTTCTTTGTACACGTTCAAATATACTGTATAATAAATATAATTTTATTATAAATATTAAATATAACCATATTATTATATATCATACCATATATTATTTTATTATGACTTTATATTACCTATTTATTAACAATTTCAGGTTAAAGTTATGTTTCGGGTAATAACCGCTTTATTTTTCATATATGGTTTGACTTGTTATTATTGATCCTATTAATTAGATTATGATTTAATTATTTAAATAATGTATAAATGATATAAATATAATATATATTTATTATATATTTATTTATAATAATCTATAAAAGATAGAAATATGAAATAAAATATACCGTTCATTGAGATGATAGGTCGTACGTACACATGAATATTGTTTCCATTTTCTTGTCATATTTTGAAGGAAAGAAAAGTAAATTATATATATATATATATTATATTTAAAGTATAATTATTATGTTATATATATCACATATTTTTAATAAACCTATCCTTAATACATTCCATGTAAAGCGTGAACGAATCACATCGCTTTGAGGAGGTGGTAGTCCACATGACCACAAATGATGTTATCATATTCCAAAAAATGGAAACCATAAAGGTATATGTTATATAATAATTAAATAAGAATAAATAAATCATAAATATAATATATATAATATAAAAACTTATAATTCCATCATTATTACCAACCTTAAGAGGTGGTAATGGAAGAAAGAATGACATCGGTTCGCGAGGCGGTAGGCCGCGTTACACACGAACAATGATTGTGTATCCCATTTGATGGAAGCGTGTGTGAGTGTAGGTCGTAACCTTAATATAAAAACATATAATTATATTTAGGATACTTATGTTATTATATAATCATTTAATAATAATAATTTATGGGGTGGAGAAAGAAATAAAACAAAAGTGCTTTTTGAAGGATGTTACCTCTTCTTTGGGTAAGTACTTTTGGTTTTCACCAAAGAGATTCCTTGGTTAAATTTATTACTAAAGGGATGATTATAGGATTAAGGTATGGAATTTATAAGATTATTTTTGTAGTTTTTTTATCCAAAGGGATTTATATGTGTGAAAAAGTGATAGGGGTGAGTTCCCTTTTATAAGTGGGGGAAAAGACACACTTGATATTTTTGAAAATAATTTGTGTGATCCCCACATTTTCACCAACAAATAGGCTTAAATAACACATAAAATTAGATACATGAAGGTTTAAGGTATAAATATGGCTATAAAAGTGGTTTTGGACAAGTTTAGGGTCATTTATACACCTTATATTCTAAGTTAAGTAATTAAGTAAACTCGTTTTTATCTTAATCATTGTAATTAATTTCAACTGATTTCACTAATAAATTTGGTCAAAAATTAATTTGGAATTATTATATAATATAAATTATTATGATTCAAAATATTTAATCCATTTTTTCAAATTCTAATCACATAAGTGGCAGAAATAAATTTAAAATTAATCCCGCAGACCAGATGAGACAACGAGTTTTTGAAGTGAAAATGTTTAAAAGTTTGAAATGTTTTTATAATAAATTTAAATGTGAAATTTATTATAATGATAAAAATTTTATTAATATATTTGTAATTTATCTAAATATAATTTAAAACCAATTTAAAATATAATTTAACTATATACATAAATTATATAAAAATGCAGTTTTTAATTAAAATTCGGTGTTTTTCACTATTCATCAAAAAATGAAACTTCTTGGAAAAATACAAAAAATTCACCCAAAATAAATTTTGATATTATGATTTCAAAAATGAAGTTTATTTTATAAAATATAAATTATAAAAGTTTCAAAAATTAGTTTTAAAACAAGTTTTCCATTAAAAGTCGATAAAACTTCCTCTTAGAAAAATACATCCTTTAATGCATAAAATTGGATTGATTATTATCTATTTTATAGAAAATACATAAGATGAATTTTAAATATTTTATTTAATATATAATATATAAATTCCATTAAATTCATTCCTCAAACTTGGTTTGTTTATTCTATTAAGATAAAACATGTTTTTTCATAGAAAATAGTTTTTCAGAAAAGGAATTTCTTTATTTTCAAATAGTTAATACTCTCATTTATAATTAATTTATAACAAAAGGATTAATTTTAAATACATATGTAAACCATATTTTAAAAATTTATTTGATTTCATTCATAAATTCCATTCCAACGACTAGGTGGTATCTATAATAATATTTTAATTACAATATTAATAATATATTGTAGTTCGGTAGAACTCAGTATTGAGTGTAAGACAAGATATTGAAGGAACTTAGTATTATGTGTAACACTAGCCAAAAATAGTGTTTCATATACCACTACCTAATATAAGTGTTGTGTACAGTGAAATCTTAGCTTGGTGTTGCGTATAAAGAAATCATAACTTGGTGTAACATGCAATTCAATCCATCAAAGAAATTTAATTTATTCAAAAAAAAATTAATTCATAAAAACTCGGGGTGTTAAAATGTTAGTAAACATACCATAACACATTTAAAGTTTAAATAATAATAAGGTCCATGTACTTAATCATTTCATTTCACAAGTCAATTATACATAAGTAGGGCCATGTACTTAAGCATGCCATCTCACAAGTCAAGTATACATAAGGAGGGCTATGTAATTAAGAATGAAGTCTCAGAAGTCAAGTATACATAAGGAGGGTCATACCAATTTATCATTTTAAATATGTAATTTAATTTCCCCATTTTAATTATAAATACAACACACCCCAAATATGATTTTAACATAAAATAGGGGTAAGGAATACCAACCATTTCATTATCAATTTAATTAAAACTAAACACATCTTGCATGAGGAATAACCCAACATACCACTATAGGTGATCAACAAATAGTCAAGAAATTATAATTATAATCATTTTAAATGACACCCAATGAGGGGGTTTAATTATGTAAACAAATATAGGGGTTATGGTAAACTAAGAAATGATCCCAAAGGGGTGGTCTGGGTTGAGGTGAGAATCCTATTTGGGTGAAATATAACACACAAAAACTATTTAATTTAAGGAGTTAGGTTTTACACATTTAATTTCATACTTTAAAGGAAATGCATGGAGAATCCGGCATGCAACACAATGGTTCATTTTATAATTTGAATAAACTTAAAGGGAAAATCTATAGACCAACTAACACATATTTAGGATGCTATACTCATACATTATCGAGATTTGATTGAATCCAATTTGAGAGAAAATGAAGAAACGAACAAACCCCATGAAAATAGGGAATATTAGGTTGCACCAAAAGAGTGTTAAGTATGGTGAGATAAATAGAGAATGGAAGTGATAGGAGTGAAGAACTTACTGATATGATTTAAACATGATGAATGATGTTCGAAATGGAAGCCAAACAGAGGATATCCATGGATCCCTAGGTGAGGGAGAGGAGATGCTCGAGACCCCTTGGACACCCCCTCCCGTTTATGAAGGGAAATGAGGGGAAAACCACTATTCACCTTTTTTAAAAAGGAATGTTTCATAATTCATGTCGTGTATCTATTACACGATGTGAAAAAAATTCTCGATGTGTAAAAAATACAGGTCATGAATTCCTTGGGGTGATCCCTTGGGATTTCACGTCCTGTACTCACCAACCGTAACCCATGAATCGGGTTCACATCGTGTATTGAATACATGATGTGAGTTTCCTGGTACATTTGTCCTCAACTTCCCAGCCATTTTTTCTTCCTCCGATTCTCACTTTAACCCTCGATATTTCCATTGAAACATAAACCACATCCAAAATCACTATTTCAGGATGTTTAAACTCATAGAACCTCACTCAGATTCCCAAAACCTAAAACGACCCATCCACCAAATGAAAATTTTAAATTCCTTTGTAAATATCACCCAGACCAAAACAATGGATGTTACAACCTCCCCACATTTTAACTTCTTATCCTTGATAAAAATTTTGGGAAAACAAAGAAGCATCAACTGACCTACCTGGGTCATAAATCTTCCACTCAAATGGTCGCGTTTCATTTTAAATGCCCAAGGCATACAAGCCCATCTAACTCGAGACACGATCAAGTCGTCACCTCTTTAATCAACCAACACATGATGATTCACACCATAGGTTCCAACTTGAATGTCCATTTCTGAGCCACAAAACCTCCACCATAGGAATTGAATATTAAAGCATGATCTTATATTTTTAATGATGCTCATGACATGATTATTAACTTGATTGAATGGTCAATTTACAATCAACCTCAATTATCTTGCTCGAACCAAATTCTCATAAAAATCCTCAGATTAATTTTCACTACACTCACCTCATCCTAAATACATGCCTAAAGTGTTCCCTCACTATCCACATTTAGTGATAAAAAGGCAAAAAAAGTCAAACCACTACTGGCCAACTACCCTAAAAATGCCCGACTTTAGATGGTCGATGCATTTCAAAACTAAAACCTGATGTCTTTAAAAGAATGTACCTCAATATTTCTCTAAGTATATTCACTAAGGCCCATACTAGCTTCTGGTGACGTCTCTAGACAAAAAATTCATTTATGTGGTCATGCCCCAACATAGACATAGGCATATACTCAATCCAACACACTTGATTCGGCATAAACCATTCAAAACATCCCATCCAAGCCTAATTGATGTCTGGGGTAACCTTAGAATCATCTACTAAAGTCTATGGAGATCATATAAGGTAGTCCATACTCTGGTGTTTACAAGAAAGAAATCAATACACAACCAAAACGTCCACACATCAGAACACTGACTGAGCCCAAGGACAATTAAGTCAAAGAACCGACTAGTGTCCATGAGTTCGTTCAATGTGTTCCTACTCGGGAGCCCAAGTATCACTCAATACCAACCATTCCTCTATAAAAACCATGATTATGGAGTGTAACTCCCACAAAGTCTATTATCGAAACAAAAGAGAATTTTAAACTTTTAGCTTGACGTATAACCAATGTTCCCTTAATGAACCTTAGATGATGTCAAGATAGAAGGCATGATCATCACTAAGAAAATATTACACTAAGACGATATTAAGAATTACCAAGAAGACCCAATAAAATCCCATTATATTTAAGATGAAGTGTATGAAATGGTTTTGGACCAACCATACACACCCAACAATAGACAAGGAAAGTAGTCGAACCACCACCAACTGACTTCTCTCGAAAGATCTTGGCTATAACTGCCGATGTGTCAACATTAACTGACCACGATTCCTTTACCACCTGAGGCATCCAATGCTCACTAAATAAAAACCACTAAATTTAATCCTTGACTAATGATGTTTTCAACAGTTGTGTAAATATCCAACCATATCATCGTCATGATGCCTTGAAAGTATTGACACATTTTCAAAACTCACTAACTCCATGAGCATTAAAAAGAGGTACTGACCATTTTAAAAATGGTCCTTTCATGGTTTCACTTCTTCTGCATGGAGGATAGTCTCCAACATTTTTGACATGATTCTACCCACCTTAAGAGTGTCCTATTCATCATTTACTGAGAAGGGGAACTCATCCCACAACACCAATTCCATCGACCACTAACCGCGGGTCTTAGACATGTAAAATACGCTTTTACCAAGAACTAACATAAAAGATAAGGAAACCAGACACTTAAAAGTGTGCTATATTAGGTTCACCTTCAAATGTATGTGTGACACACCTCCCGAGTTCTGTCCATGTGTGCCATAACATTAGGCGTAAAATCCAAAACCAACTGATTGGTGTGTCGCAACACTTGATACCTTCACAAATTCATCTCAATAACGGGGATGAGTTAAATTTCATTTAACACTTAGGTCACTCTAACTGGGAGATTACCTATGGTCTAAGCATAATAGCCCACAAATTGACAATTTCCATCGAACTCATACAGTTTTATGCACCATTTAACTCTACGAGTACCACGTGTATCGACACATACTACCCTAATATTTCATAAATAACATCACATCCTTAACAATATCCATTGGAATATCAGTCCTATACATTTAGTATATGATGACCCACACAAAATATTTAACCCAAAGTCACATCACCCATACGACTGTTAATCTGGCTAATGACCTTATGAGTCATATGTCACAGAAGGATAATTAGGGTCACACAACGTATTAAGAGGCCAACCATGCCCTAGACATGTATAACATACTGAACTAGTGCATCACCTGATGCCCATGTCTCTAAAAAGGTTCAAAACACTGCACAACCACCCATCAAACTTGAGTGTCATTTTAGAAACTAAATTCCTACCTGGGACAATCAACCCCCAAATGACAACTCATGTCTAAAACTCTTTATAGGTACTTATCAAGGTTTTAAAATTATGAGGGTGCTACCTACCTCAGGATATCCCCTTATAGAAACATAAAACATTGATCCTATAAGGAGTTAATTCCTAAAAAAGACCACTAGGCTATACCACCTATCATTTAAGTTTAAGCTATAGAAGAAGAGGCCTACTAGTAATGTTCACATTCCCATTTCAAGGAAGAACTTAGGGAAAGATATAACTAACCCTACACAAGGGTTGAAACTATGAACACCACTTAAGGTTTGATTTAATATATTACACTAATTCACATTTATTTATTTAAAACAATTAAATTTATAGTTTTAAAGGACCTCTAATACAGGTCATAAGGAAAAAGTATTTGTTAATTTATTTAGATAAATCCACAAGGCACACAGGTAAGTTTTATCAAAATTACTTTCAAGAATCTATTCATTTTACTAAAATCCTATCATATTTAGGAAATTCATCTCATAAATTCCTTTTATTCAATTTATTTATCCATAAATATTATAAAAACTGGGCTTAGTTAATAAAAATGTCAACTCAAATCTACAGAGGAAAACACCCTTCAGGTTGTAATTAACATTTTAATTAACTAACGCCTCATATAAGTACAACTCAAAAGTAGATAAAAGTTATGTTATAATTTAAATAGGGGATTGGTCAAATAATATTCCACCATATGTTTATATGTGAACCCATATAAGCGGATGAAGATACTTTAAACAACCATCCCTATACATCATAAACATACCCACATGGGGTTAAGTACCAAGGGATAAAAGATAAAGTAAGGGAGACCTATGAGGGCCCTGTTAATCCATATTGGGTTCATCTAAATGAAACCCAAAACATTTTAATCCATTAATTTTTTTAAACACACTTAGTGGGTTCATTTGATAAGAATTTAGTACCATGACCAACCTATTTGGGTTGAGTTAGGTTTATCTCATAACTATAACTGGTCAAGACTGCCTACTTGGGTCAAGTCATGGAAAATGTCCATAATCCATCAATTAATTTTAAATTAAAAATTTAACAACTTTTATATTTATACAAAGGTATCAAGATATATAAAGTTTATATATAATTTTTTGATTATATGGGTCACCATTTTCCAATTTATAAATCACCCATACACTTTATAGATTGCAAATTGGATCCCATTTAATCACAATAGATATCTTTCAGCCCATGCAACCAATGGTTCATGGATCAAACATGTCATGATTGTTTAGTTAAGGTGACACCATTAAGCTACATGGTAAAACACCATTTAGGTTGATGGTGACACTTTAATAACCAATCATAGATCACAATTATAACAACGCATTCCATCATAAGTAGTAAATACAAGTAAACATGACAATTAATTACCTAATCATGGTAAGCCACTACATAAACAAGAAACCAAAAAATCATGGTATATAAGAAAAGCATGATAAATAATCACCCAATCAAGGAATACAAATAATCATGCTAAATAAATCACACAAGGCACATCAACATGTATTTGGTAGTCAAGTAATGCAACCTACATGGCATGGAATATGAATGGAATGTGAATATCTAGGTGCCTAAAATTATACATATATGTTACTTCCTTTCCATACTGGGCCAAGGGTAAATGACTGTAAATCTCATAAATCAGTAATAGTGGAAAGTACATCATTCACCCAAGGTGAAATCATAATCAACTGTAATAACGCACAACAATACCATCCCTGGACACTTGGTTTTTTCCCCATGCATAGGGTGATCACTCCCAGGAATAACTATTTACCAAGTTCTGAAACATTCCTAGTCTCCTATATACCAACCCAAAATAGTAAGACAAATGAAAATAAGCACCTCTAATACCACTTTATAACATCCCAACCTGGAATCCACTGAAGCGGTGCCCCGAATCAGTCAGTCACATGGTCTTAAGCACGCCTCCCCGTATGCTTGAGGCTACCAACTAGTAGTGAGGGTTTAAAGATATTAGGGTGGTGAGACTATAATCTCATAATTAGAGTAGTACAGTGATATAAGAGATAATAAATCAATCGATAACAGAAGTAGTATAAATAAATGATAGAGTAGATAAAGATAATAAAATAATTGAATAAGTAAATGTGGCCAACATCAAATATACAACCATGTGTGCATGTCTGAATGATGCTGTATAATAAAGAGTAAACATACAAAAGATGATATAATACAATATAATACAAGGATAATGAAAATTAACAAAATCCACAAGGGATAACTATATGAGAATTTTGAGATTCTATATATAAATGAACAACAGAAGCATAAACCATAAACCTGAACCTGTAATAATAAGATCTATTTGGGTATCCCAGTGTAATGGTGGCCCGAGAAGGGTGTGATATATAATCATAAAACCACAAAAAATGGTGTCTAAATCATAATAAAATATGTGAATATAAAATATATTAGTATGAAATTATGATAAATAAAGCAGTGAATAAATGAATAAATGTAAAAAAATTGGGCTCAGGTTCCCACAGGGTCACCTGACTGACCATACCTGCTTCCCAAGTTGGAATGTCTCAAGGCGGTGTAACCATATATATATAAAAGTACACACACACACACACACATATATATATATATATAAATATTAGTATATATATATATATAAATATGTAACACTATCCAGGACTCAAGGCGTAACTCATGCATCTATGCTTAGTCATGAAAGTCTCATAGAATAGTGAGGGATTCCATGCCCAAGTATCAAAAGGTAAAGGAAACCATTCTCAATGTCACAATATATATATCAAGGGTTCATATTTTAAATAAGGGACATAAGACCAAGAATCTAATTTTGGGATTTAGTATTTCATGTTTGACAAACAAAATAAGTAATTACTCCTAGATACATGTAATAAATAAACATGCATGACATAATCTGTGTATCTTATGAGCCCGTACAAGGAATCCCATAATGAGGGACCCAAGTATCTCCCAAGGAGTCATTTAATGCTATTAATTTATGATCATATACTTGGATTTCCTTAATGAGGAAAACTAAGTATCGCTCATAACATCCATATTCCCTATGAGCATGTCCATAGCATTTCAAAAAAAAAAAAGAAACCCAAGTATTGCTCTGAACATATGGAAAGTAATCCAGAACATGAGCCTATCCAAGGCATTTTATAATGAGGAACTCAAGTATTTATCAAGGTGTAATATAAATCAGGAAACCTATGAGTCCATCCTTGGTATACCACACAGGGTCAAGTATCGCTCATGGCATGGTATAACAACATTTCCCACTAAGTCTGTCCAAGGTAATAGGGAACCAAGTATCACTCAAGGTGCAGTAAGAATAAGGTATAACCCTATGAGACCATCCATGTTATACCACATAGGGGATCGATTATTTCTCGTGGCATGGAATACAACACTGCTCACCAAGCCCATCCACGGTATTCTACTGACGGACCAAGTATCGCTCCAGGGTATTATAATATCAATCATCCTATGTGCCCATCCAAGGAATTCCTACCTAGGAATCAGAGTATCACTCGAGGATTTAAATAATTAATTTAATCATTTAAATTCAACTATTAAGAAAGGAAATGCTATTAAACATGAAATAAAACATTTCAAGTGTAAAGAATAAGGAGGGTTACATACTTAATCATGTCATATCACAAGTCAAGTATACATAATAAGGTACATGTACTTAAGCATTCCATCTCAAAAGTCAAGAATATATAAGGAGGGCCATGTACTTAAGCATGCAGTCTCCCAAGTCAAGTATACATAAGGAGGGTCATTCCCATTTATCATTTCAAATATCCCATTTAATTTCCTCCTTTTTAATTATAAATATTGCACAACCCAAAGGCTATTTTGATATAAAATGGGGGAAATAAATAAAAACCATTTCATTATCAATTTAATTAAAACTAAACATCTCTTACATTAGGAATAATTCAACACACTGCTAGAGTTGATCAACTAATATTCAATACATTATAATTATAAGCATTTGAAACAACACCCAAGGATAGGGTTTCATTATGTAAAAAAACATAGGGGTCAATGTCAACTAAGAAATGCACCCAAAGGGGTGGCCCAGGTTAAGGTGAGAATCCTCTTTAGGTGTAGTCTAACACACGAAGGCTATTTAATTTAGGGTGTTAGGTTTTACACATTTATTTCATACTTTAAAGGAAATGCACATAGAATATAACATGCAACATGGGGAATTTTATAATTTGATAAAACATAAAGGGAAAATATATATACCACCTACCTCATACTTATGATACTATACTCATCCATTATCAAGATTTGATTCAAGATGGTTTGAGAGAAAATGAATAAATGGAAAAACGCCTTGAAAATAGGGCGTATTAATTTGAACCAAAATAGTGTCGAGGATGGCGAGATAAATAGAGAAAGCAAGAGGAGTAAAACACTTACTAATGTGCTTCCAATGTGACAAACGATGATCAAAACAAAAGCCGGATGAAGAAGATCCATGTATCCCTAGGTGAGGGAGAGGAGCCGCTCGAGACCCCCTGGGCACCCCCTCCTATGCATGAAAGGAAATGATTGTCCAAGACCCTATTACCCCCTTTTTAAAAAGGTTTCCTACATAATTCACTCTGTGTATCTTTTAAATGATGTGAAATGGATTCATGATGTGTAACAGATACACATCGTGAATTTCTCTAGGTGATGCCCTAGGATTTTACATCCTGTACTCACCAGTTGCAACCCGTGAACCCAGTTTATGTCATGTATTGAATACACAATGTGAGTTTCCTACTACAACTATCCTCATCTACTCGACCATTTATTCTTCCTTTGATGATATATTGAACCCCTGAGACTTCCATTGAAACATAAACCATGTTCGAAAACACCATTTCAGGATGTTCATACCCACAAAACCTCACTCAAATTCCCAAAACATAAAATGGACCATCTACCAAAGGAAAATTTTGAATTCCTTTGGAAATTTCACCGGATCCAAAACAAGGGACGTCACAATTGTCTTGTTTCATAGTACTTTGTCTCTAAAATATAAGATCTTCACCGATTTCCCCTCACATGAATGATCATTATCCAATGGTACCACCTTTGGATTTAGTACATGTGAGGGGTCTAGTATGTACTTCTTTAAGAGGGATACATGGAACACATCATGTACTTGAGATAGGTTCTGTGGGAGTTCTTTTTGATAGAACAGAACTACAATGTGATCAAGGATCTCAAAGGGGTTGATGTATCTTGGACTAAGATTCCCCTTCTTCCCAAACCTCATGAATTTTTTCAACAGTGATATATGAAGGAACACTTTATCTCCAACCTCAAACTCTAGGTCTCGTTGATGATTGTCTGCATAGATTTTATGTCGACTTTGTGTTGATTTCATATGAAGTTGAATTTTTTGAACCTTCTCTATCATCTCTTGGATAAGATCAGATCCCATTAACTTCCACTCTAAAAATTCATCCTAGCATGTTTGATTCTGACATCACTTCACATACAGAGCCTCATAATGTGTCATTTGAATTCTAAAATGAAAATTATTGTTATATGATAACTCCCCTAGGGGAAGGTGTTGATCCCAACATCCTTGTAAATACATTGAACATGATCTTAACATATCCTATAGAGTTTGAATAGTTCTCTCAGACTGACCATCCATATGAGTGTGATAAGCATTACTAAAATAGGACTCTATATCACTCTATATCTAATACTTACTGAAGGCTTCTCTAAAACCTCGTGGTAAACCTTAGATCTCTATCAGACACAATATAGAGTGGTACTCCATATAGTATTACCACTCTCTTTATGTATATCTTGGTCAGTTGTTTAAGAGATAAATCTTCCTTAATAGCAATGAAATGTGATGAATTTGTAAGGTGATCGACTACCACTACTACAAAACATGCAATATAAAACGCTAGTATTTATGAGTACTAACGAAAAGCACTGATAAAGGTCCTGATCACACATGTGAGTCCCACATCAAAATAGCGCAAGTTCAGTCGCTTCTTTATAAATGATTCTGTTACAACATAAGCTCAGAAGCCTGTTGTGGAGATGGGCTCCCGTATACACTTTCCACACACATGAATTTGGGCCGCTCCATGGGCCCGTGTGAGCCTTGAACCACTCTATACTTCCCACATGCCTTTCCCACCCTCATATGCACAGCCGGTCCCTACACGACCCTATCCCCTGCCCCACCATCTGAGCCTATACATAGCAGGGCCAGTGGTCATGCCCCGTTTTTTTAATTTATATAAAAATAAATATTAAAAATATTAAAAATTAAAAAAATTGAAAAAATTGAAAAAATTTAACAAATTAAAATTAAAATGAATAAATTGAAAAATATTATCAATTAAAGAATTATTAATAATTTTAATATATATATTATAAATATTCATAAATAAAATATATTAAATAAATATATATATAATAAATAAATTGAAATAATTAAACAAATAAAAAATAAAAAAGAGGAAATTTTAAAAAAATTAAAATTTTTATTAATTAAATAATTATTAATAAAAATGAATAACTTTAATATACATATATATAATTTATAAATATTAATAAATAGTATACATTAAATATAGATATATAAAATGAATAAATTGTAATAATTAAATAAAAAAATTAAAAATGAATAAATTACAAAATTATTAAAAAATATACCAATGAAACAATTATTAATAAAAATGAATAAATTTAATATATATATATATTAATTATAAATATTAATAAATAATACATATTAAATATAAATATAGAAAATTAATAAAATGTCATCAACATCATCATTATTATTTTGTTTTAGAATCAGGTGCAGGTACACTAACATAAAGAATGAAACAACATGAAAAATAGAATAACAACAAATTACGGAGGGTTGAAATGATGGAGCCCAAGTGCATCTCCTCTCACAAGGTTCACCCACTTAGGAGGTAAGGATCTCGTTCTAGGAAAGCAAGTAATCTTCCCCCCTTTAATCGCTATGGAGGCATGGAAGTCTGTGACTTTTTTTCCCTCTTACCAAGTGTGGAGGACACTCATTTGGTTATTAATAAGGCCCTTAAACCTTATAATGATATAGTAAATTGACTAAGGGGTGGTACCTAATCCATGAAGGGAGTTATGTAGAGTTATGGAGTCTGTTTCAACCATCACCAAGCTGATATTCTTCTAAATTCATTAGAGAAGCACTATTACCATCGCCTTTGCTTCAGACTGGAGGGAATACCCACTACCAAAATACACAGTAGAAGAAAAAACAACAGAACCCCAAGGATCAAAAACCACACCACCTCCCCTCATGGTGCCCATACTACATGAACCATTCGTGTTGAGTTTCATACTAGAAAAGTGTGGATGCCATCGAACCCAATGAACCTAATTAGCTCACATGATAGAATGGTTGGATGTCCTGCCTGCCAGGAGAAGTCTGAGGGTAGGTGCTTCTTCCCATCATTTAAAGAGGTGGATCATGTCAATCAAGATATTCCTGGTTCTGATAACAAGATCTCTCCTTATTCATGTAATTCTGTCAATCTGGGTTGTGTTCCTCACCTTCCAGATGCACCAACAACCTACTAAAATAACCATTTCTCTAGATTTCTTCTTAGGACCCTTTATACCCTCTTCCTAGAACCATTGTTCAAGAAAAAAACACCCCACAACTCATGGGAGGAAATTACAATAAAGTCTCTAAAATATTTCCACATCATACATTCCCAGTCGCCTTTAAAGAATATATGCACCGAGCTCTCCTCCCAATGCTCACTACAGCACGAGCACATAGACACAAGATTAATGCATGTTCATTTGATATCATCCTTAGTGGGAAATTATTGATTCCCGATCCTCCATATATGTAAGTTGTATTTTGTGGGAATATCCTTACACCAAAGTATGTATCCCCAATTATCTACATGGTTAGGGATATCATCACCCTTCAAAAGTCCCTCATTGAGAAGTTTCTTGATGAGTATCCAGTGAAGATGCACTTGTATGACTTAGTATTTATTTTGATGAGTTTGAAGATATCATGTTGGTTATTATCAAAAATAACATTGATGAAATTATGGTGCATGATTTCATGCCTTAAGGTTGTATTCAGTATAAGGAAACTAGGAAAACAAATCTTAGATCCAAACTAGTTGTGATGCTAGAATGAGATATTACCCCTAACCAGGATCCATCGAGTATGGAATTACAGAGTCGGGATATGAGGATGGATGACAAACCATAAATAATAGGAGACCCCTCTTTCCATGACCATATCCCCTATACATTTATCCCCCATGAACATTCCCTAAAGATTCTGTTCCTCAAGAACTTACCACGCTAGCTTTGCATGTAGGCAGTGCAACATGTCTAAGATATTTCTAACATTGATTCCTCCCTCCTTCATAGGCCTTACCATCCTTTCCCAATAATCCCAATGACACTTTCCATCCAAATGTTCATCCCAAATAAATTATTACATGATGTTATCGATGAGTGAGATTAACCCTTTCGATACCTTAGTAGCTGGAAGAGCATGGAGTGGTATGAAGGAGAGGAAACTATTCAACAGGGTGATTCTACCACAAAAATATAGGTAATAGTTTTTCTAGTTCATAATTATTCCAACAATCCTTTCCAAAATTTTATCAAAGTGGTGGATGCAAATCCTGCTCGAGGAGATTGGGTCACCTAGATAATCCATATTAAAATCTCTTTTCTGCATGTCAAGACTATTTATTAGTGAGAAAACATGCATGTCCAAGCACCTTCTAGAAATATAGAAGCTACTCTTAAATTGGTTAATAACCTATCCACTCTATTTGCAGCATTCATCAAGAATTTTGTTGATACCATGAATTGATCTCTTATTGTCACTCAAAAAGATGATCATGTCATCTATGAAAATTAGGTGAGAGATTCCATGAGAGTGTGACCAATAATGGTAAGGGAGAACATTACATATCAGAATAATCCTATTGATGAGGCATTTGAGAACATTTTGGGAGATAATGAATATGGTTGGAGATAATGGGTATCCTTATCTTAACCCACAAGATTCTTTAAAAAAACCTCATTTTTTCCCATGAAGGAAATTAAGAGACACGAGGAACTAAAACACCTAAACATGATAACGGAGGCCCAGGAGAAAAATACCATGTGAGACAACACCTTGATGATAAAGTTACACACAATTTGATCATATGATTTTTCCATATCAATCTTGATTTCCATGTTGGAATAGAGGACCTTATGGTTGATGTCACTAATCACTTCTTGGGCTAAAGAAATCACCTCTTGGATCATCCTCCCTTTCAAAAACCCATGTTGTTCTTTAGATATCCATTGGGGGAGGTGTATGGAGAGACTTTTGTTGATAATGCTAGACAACAACTTATATGGATAATATAACATGTTAATTGATCGATAATGCTAGATAGACAAAGGATCTTTGATCTTTGGAATAAACACCAAGGTGGTGTCTCATGCCACATGAGAGAGGCTGCCACCCTGAAAGAAGTCTTGCACAACATTCACTAGATCACTCCTGATATGATTCTAGGAAGCATGATAGAGTAATCTCGGGAAACCATATGAGATCAACACACTCTCTTAATTAATAACACACATCACCTTATATATCTTCTCCTATTTAGGTATGTATTCAAAGAAAACGTTTTCCAAACTAGAAACAATATGCGGAACAATGTTAAGAAGATCATCATAACACCTCAGATAACCACCTTTCATGTAGGGGTTGGGTCCTACAAGAAGTAATTTAAAATAAGTTTCAACCATACCTCCAACCACTCCCTTATCATTAGTGTAGGTTCCTTTCTCTATCAAGAAGTTGGGTATGATGATCTGCCATTTTTATTTGATACATACATGAAAGAATTTCATATTCTGATCACCTTCACATAGACATTTTATCCCCGACTATTCACATGCCATCCACTCCTACCTTAGTATCATGTCTGTAAGAATATTCTTATTTTTATTGAGCTCACAAAACATGGTTTCATTCTTGTCACTTTCCAAACTGATTTCCAGTCGTTCAATGTCCACCTTAACCGCATCAATATCTTGAAATCGGGGAAGTTAGTTCTTAATCAATGAATTAAGATCACCCTTGAGCTGCATAAGTTTGTTTTGAAGCTTAATACAGTCATTAACTTGTGTTGAATTATTCCACGACTCACTCACTTATTGATGGTAACCTAGAGTGTTGATCCACGATGTGAGAAATATAAGCGCCCGACTCTCTCTTTCCAGGGGGACAAGACAACCAGCAATGGGGAATGATCATAAAGACTCCAGAAAAGGTGAGTTACCTTTTCATCTAGGTAGGTGGATATTGCATGGAAATTGGTAAGGCACCGATCTAGGAGAAACCAGGTGCGAAGATCCCCTTTCTGGGTGTTGAACTATATAAAGTGATCTCCTATGTACCCCATGTCCAGTATCCCACTATGGGCCATGAGTAAGACGAACTCCAAACTAGAATTCTGAGGGAAATATTCTCTCCATTTCTTATCCTTTAGATAAACAATGATATTAAATTCACCTCCCATAAACCATGATGAATCCCCTAGATTGAAGGATCTCATATCATGCCACAAGAATTCTATTAACTGAGCATCGTAATTTCCATAGACAAAAGAGAAGAAGGATTTCTATGCAGTAGCAATAATTTTCATAGTGATAAACTGATCGGAAGCATCTATCACTTCCATTGAGATAGTGGAGTTCCAAAAGATCTATATGTATAGTTTTTGAGGGTTGACATGTATAAAATTGTGCAACCTTATTCTGAGTGAAAACTCAGCTATTTTGGAGGGGCATTTCTTGGGCTCAAGCACCACTACTAAGGAGATGTTACTGTTATGGAGTTAATTAGCAATAAATTCCATATTTACCCAAGCACCTTGGCCTCAGGCATTCTAAATAATGACAGATATCATTAAGGAGAATGATGCATGGATTTGGACTTAGATGACTTGGCACACTTATCCTGATATGGTGATTGATCCATTAAGTATTTTGATTGTGATAGAGTACACATTCCCTTAAGAATAGGTGTGGGAAATAGTACAATAGGAGTTAGGGGTTCCTCGACATGGAGTTTAACCCCCCTTAACACACTTTAATTAGTTTGCAGAGAGTGACATGATGTAGCATACCTAGAATGGGATCTAGTTCACATACCACCTTGTGGGGATTCTAGGGGGGCCTTTAACTATAGAGACTCAACTTACGTCTTCTGAGAAGAAAAACAATTCGAGAAATCCTAGACCTTCTGTACATGTGATAATGCACTTTTGAGGTCTGGTAGTATAGCCAACGCATGATCAGAGGAGCGAGGGTTGTGAGTAAGTGAATCATGATATTGAGACAAGCTACGATCACTTCCCTTATCTTGGGATTGAGATTTAAGGTTGTCAGACTGGTCCCTAAGAATACCCTCAAGTAGAGAGAAAGAAACCGATGACTTATAAGGAACTAGGGCCATGCAAGGGGTGGAATCATATAATGGGAGGCTAGAAACCTATTGAATGGGATCTTGAGACAACAAACTAACCCAAGGAATAACTATATAATCAACCAAAGTGACTAGGTCCTGATCCACTACCACTAAACTTGGATTGGATAGGAGGGAAACTCTAACTCCTAACAGTGGGGGGGGGGGCACCACTGCTCGAGGGATCCATGTGGTGAACTTCTGGTCCGCCCTGATGACAATTCTTGAAAACTAGTATAGAATGATATTGAAGATGAAAAAACAAGCAGAACTAGGGAGGTGAGGGAAAAATAAGATCTTGAGACCAGTCAAACGAGTCTTACACACTAATATAGATCCGATCTAGAAGTGGATGAGAGATATCCATATCAACACAAATCTGTGCTACTGAAGACCCCTTGAAGTGAAGGGTGTGCTCAACCATATAGAGAAAACCCCATAAAGAATCGCCAATGGTGCACAGGAGGGAGACATTTTGAAATGAAAGCGGAAGTCCAAGGAGGATGATCTACACCATCACATGGGGGGAATCCCTTACATGGTGGATCTCCATCACCAATCGGAAACGATTGAACCACCACCAACCTACAGATCTGGGATCCTTGCACCATGCTTAAAAAAAAATCCTCCTTCGAATCTAGAACAACATAGAATGCTTTGTGATTCAGGTCCGAGACATGAGTTGGGGAGTCAAGACCCATGATCCCACAAAATTTCAGAAAAGAGGGAGCAATGGCTTGTCCGCTCCAAACCTCACCACCAACATCTACTTGAGGAAGTCTGAAACTTCCTTGAAGGCCAATATGGGAACATCCAGCACCGGGATGAAGCCTTCTGGTACTTTGTCCAGTAACTTTAGGGAAATCTCAGGGAAGCAAATTTGAGAGCTCTAAGAAGGATGACGAAGGGCATCACTGTAGGAAGAATCAAAACATGAGGCCAAAGGGAGATAATGAAAACCTCCATGCAGTGACACGGTCGGGATGCCATCCAACGAAGGCTCAGGAGGATGAGAGAGATGTTCGTGACCCACCAGTGTTGCGGGTGCCGCCTAGGAGGAGGCGACTGTCAAGGACGAAATAGTCAAAAAAGTTTGAAAATATGGCAGTGCGTGAAGCGTGTTCTTTTGGGCGAGAGGATTCATTTTTTACTAATAAAATGCAATAATTGAAAACATATTAATGTCTTATTCATCTTTAATGGTTTTTATACATAATTACTCATTAATACACTTAATATTTTTAATATAGAAATATATTCACATATATATATATCAATATATATAATATTTCCTAAAATATGATTTATAAAATACAAAATATTTATTTTTACACGAAATAAATCGTATATTTAGTGAAAAATAATTTATAAATAAAAATTAAAGATGTGTAAATTTTAAAAAAATATTAAAAAAATTTATTAATTAAATAATTATTAATAAAAATGAATAAATTTAATATACATATATATAAATTATAAATATTAATAAATAGTATATTTTAAATATAGATATATAAAATTAATAAATTTTAATAATTAAACAAAAAAATTAAAAATTTATAAATTGAAATAATTAAACAAAAAAATAAAAAATGAATAAATTAAAAAATTATTAAAAAATTTATTAATGAAATTATTATTAATAAAAAAGAATAAATTTAATATATATATACAAATTAATTATAAATATTAATAAATAATATATATTAAATATAAATATGGAAAATAAATAAAATTTAATAATTAAAAACATATTAATTTATTAATTATTTTAATGGTCTTTATACATAATTATTTATTAATACATTTAACATATAAATAAATTAATATATACATATATATAAATATATATAATATTTCCAAAAATATGATTTATAAAATTATAAATATTTATTCTTACATTAAATAAGTAATATATTTCATAAAGAATTGTTTATAATTAAAAATTAATATTAATTAAAAATATTGACTTACTGTATCGTGTAATGGATATTAATTAAATTTCATTTTCTTTTTCAGTTTAACATATATAAAACATGTGTTATATTGATTTCACACATACATATATGTAATTAATGCATTTTTATATACAACACACACACACACAAATATTTACGTAATTAATAAAATCTTATATAGAAACACATGCACCTAATATTCATGTAATTTATTCAAATTTTAATATTAGTTTTAGAATTTCATTTAGTAACATGATTCATTTAATATATTATATTTTTAATCGATAAATTTTATTTAAATATTTTTAATATTATCACAGTTTTGTATTATTTATTCATTTTTAATATTTCTATTTTTATTTTTTCTAGAATTTAATCATTTTATAATTTTTATTCATATATATTTATTTAATATATTTTAATATTTTCAATATTTATTCATCTTCATTTCAATATATATCCATATTTTTTTTATAATTTATATTTAATTAAGAAAACTTATCCATTTTTTCAATATTTTTAAAGTGTACTCATTTTTAATTATTAAATTTCATTAATTTTTAACATGAATGCATTTAAGATTATATATTCTTTAATAATGTTAAAAATATATTTATAAAAATATATTTATAAAATTATATATTTATAATTATAAATAAATATATATTATTTTTAAAAAGCATTTATATAATTATAAATAAATAACTATATATTTAAATAATTATAAAATTATAATAAATATATTTAAATAATTAATATAATTACTATATTTATATTTATATATATTTATTAAATATATATTTATAATTATATAAATATATATAATGATATAAATATATAAATATTATTTAAAAAAAATATTTATATAATTATAAATAAATAATTATATATTTAAATAATTATAAAATTATAATAATAATATTTAAATAATAAATGTAGTTATTGTTGGTCGGAGTAGGACACTCAAGATGGGGTGAATTGAGTTCCTATAAAAATTTCTCTTAAAAAGTTTACTTAAAAGATTCACCCAATTAAAATTAAAACAGACCAGTTAATCAAGGTAATAAGATTATAATAGTTTGACCATTCAAACAACTTCTCAAAAGATTGATTAATTCTCATTAGTATCAATATGAGATATTGATACAACTTTTGAAACTATTCTAATAAGGAAACCAGTTAACTACTATCTAAGACTAACTATCAAAGTTGAATTTTTTTCCCAAAATATAAATTAAAATAGAGAAAGACTAAATAAAAACACAAAGTGGATAAAACAAGTGGTTCAGTCTCAAGCCGAGACCTAATGCACTCCACTTGGTGATCACCTTCCACCAATCAATTTATATTAATAAACCTGATCCACACCCTAGATCGGGGTTAACAATAGTACACAAAACTGTCTAGGTCATAAGACCTCTACCACATTTCTTCATGGGTATAAACTACCAGGTCACACAAGGACCTATTCCACACTTATCCATGAGAGTAAATAGATGTAAGAAGATATGAGTGGAAGGATATCTTGTATCCTTTAGTTTGATACATGATACAATGTGTGCTTAACAGACAGATACACACACTACTCAAAAGTATGTAAAAATGAACACGACATAGAAAATAAATATGAGAATGGATTTAGAAGGCTCTACGTTTCTTGAGATGCAGCTCTGGACTCTTAAGATGTAACTGAGATATGGTTTGAGTCTTCTTCTGGAAGTTGACGCTGAAATAGAGTGTTGTATTCTGGCTTCAAGGTACAAGAAATGGTTCTGTAGGTATATCCTTCTCTTTCTTTGATATGCTGAAGAGGTTTTTTGATTCAATGTATAGATTTATTGAGATTTCCTCGTGTGTTCTTCCTTTTGTTCTTGAGTTCACAATAGGTGCATGAGAGTCGTGGATGTTCTTCTGTATGTCTCACCCGTTCTCTGAGTCTCGTGCTTTTATTTTTATTTTGGGGTGCATGTGTTGGAGCTGACAGGAAGCATGATTTCTACACATCATACCTTGTATTGTTAGGTGACATGTCTACAAAGAAACATAAATTATGTCAGTGTCATTAAATGACTCAAATATGACCGTTATAAATTAAATTACAAAAGACATAGAAATGATTAAGAAATGGTGTCACAGTTTTTCTTGAAACAATGTCACTGGGAAATGGTGTCTTCTCATTTGCCTTTGAGCAGTGAGACAGTCACGGTGCCACAATTTCTTTGAGATCTTGGATCCTATAGCACAGATGCGGTGTCAAGATCACCATGTCTTAGGTAATGGTGTCTAGTCCTTTTTCAACACTTTTAACGGTGTCTTGGAGATGGTAGCAAGGAACTAATGTCGCAGACTTTGTGAAATATGAAACTGGTTATGGTGTCTAAGTCACGGTGTCTAAGTCACAATGTCTAGGTTATGATGTTATGGTTATGGTTTCAGGGTTACAGTGTTAGGGTTATGGTGTCAGGGTTATGGTGTCAGGGTTACAGTGTTAGGGACTTTTCCAAAATCCAGAATTGGTGTCAAACTTACGGTTTCACAGACTTAGCTAAGTATCTATAAACTGTCTTAAGAAGTAATATTCACAGAATGAATTATACTTAAGCATTAATATAATAAAACATTATAGAACAAGATTAAAGATAGTTTACAAGATTCAAACATGATTTTTGAGATTCTAAATCAGGATATTGTAAAAGTTTATACCATAAGATGTAAGCATGTAATCATAAGGAAACCAACAATCTCTACACATGATTTGTGATAGGTTAAATAGGGTTAACATGATATGTGAGCATTAAAACATGATTAACACATGAGGAGTCCAACAATCTCCCACTTTTTGATGATCACAAATCATGGGATTTAAATACCTTTTCTTATTCTCCCCCTTTTGGGATTATCGAAAAGAAAATAATAAAATAAAGACTAAATGAAGGTAAGGAGGAAAAATAAACAATAGTAGGGCACATTGTATTGGATAGAAAGATAGGTTTCATTACAATCGTAAGTCAAAAATACAAAATATCCCTATCAAATATAAATCCTTAACCTCTCTTCAGGGTCAGCAATCTTCTCTTTTCCATTGGTAGAAACATCAGAAGGAGCCATAGGAGTAGAAGAAGAAGCGGTAAAAGGGGTTGAGCCAATTGTGAGAGAAGGAAGAGGTGCTCCTTCAAAAACAGAAGGGGTCATAGTTGGTTTGGTTGAAGGTCTAGGCAAGGATTTCTCAATAATGACAGGTCTGATTTGGCTCAAAGCTTGAGATACAGACATGGAAGCAGTATCAAAGGCAGTGGATGAGGAAGGGGTTGAGCGAGGCCGCAAAGGGGTAGCTGCAGGAGACACTATGGAAATTATTTTCACATGAATATAGGGCTTCAACAAATTGATAAAATTAGTTACAACTTCACATCCATATTGAATATCATTTTCAAAATCATCTTTATTCTCAATAAACTTCTCCAAAGTAGGTGTGAACTCTTTCATTTTCTGTACTTGGTCCTTAAAATCTTGAGTCACAGGAGGAATTTTGAGATTTTACAAAAGTTACTTGAAATGACTAGTAATTTGGTGCTTTTTATAGATCCTCTTGAAATAGAAATCAACCTTTTTAGTAATTTCATCATAGGCTGTAGAGGCCTCCTTTAAGTACAGTCGAACCATGTCATGAACATGCTCACTATTTTGTACAATCTTGGAGAGGCTCTCCTAAACAGACTGACCTTTTAAAGACTGGATCTCTTCTTGAATTAACTTTATGAGTACCACACTATCTGATTGCTGAGATGATTGAACAGGTTTAGTAGAGGAAGAAGGAGATGAGATGACTGTAGAGGGTGCAAGAAGGCTCTTGAGAACAGTCTCAAAAGAGTTCTTAAAAACACCAGGCAACTCATTGATTGAGGACACCAATCCTAAAACTTTATTTGAAAATTTATTATTGTTTTCAACCACCTTATCAACAATAGATACCAAATTAGGTTGGATCATAGTCATAACCTTTTTACAAATTTTGTCTGCATATTCTGTGCTGAAATGAGAAACAGGAGGTTCATCAGTCTAAAATTCCTTCCTCAGTTCCTCAATCATAGATTTTAATTCCTCACTTAATTTATAATTTTCAATCCTCACTTCTTGAATTTCATGCAGCATCCTTGGTTGGGTTTTCCAAATAAGTTTTTCCAAGATCATGCTAGCATCTTGTTCACTTAGACGAGATACAGGAGTAGGTTGAGATTTCAAAAGTTTTTCAAAACCAACCATCACACTTTCACCCAAAACTTTTAAATTATCATGGTTCACAAATATAGGAGATTCTTGTGAAACCTTAGGTGTAGAAATTGAAATAGCCTCTGGTTACTTAGTATGTATGAATTTTAGTGCAGAAACAGGTTTCAATTGAAAGGCTGTTGTGAGATCAATTTCTCTCACTGAAGTCAACTGAGAGTTAGAGACATCAAATTAGATGGGAAATTTATATATAGTGTCCACTGGGCTTATCTCAACAGAGCCTTTCACTTGAGTACTTTCTAAAATAGGATTTATCTCCCTCTCAACAGGTGCTTCTCTATTGGGACTAAGAGACTCAATCTATTTTCCTAATTCCATTTATTCTATTATGGTAGGTTTAGGAACTTCTTCATCTAAATGAAAAGATTTATCCATCCTTTCCTTAGAAGAAGGAATAAATTTTGGTTCATGTTGTTCTTATAACTGTTCCATAGTAGCAGGGCCTTCTTCAACAAAAATTTCTTCATCAATAGCAGGTTCTTCTAAAAGTTCCTCAGGAACATCTTGTTCCTCTACACCAGCAGTAAGTTCTTTGTCAGTAAAAAATTCTCTAGAAACTGTATTTTCATCATCCTGTGGGTCAAGTAGGCTACTGTATTCTTCCTATAAGATAGTTCTATCCTTAGGTGCATCTTCTTCATCTCTTACTTAACTAGAGTATTCAACAACCTCATCAGGTTCCATACTAGGGTTAGATTTGTTCTTAGGTCTTGAAATATTCTCAATTGGATTGAAATTATCATACAGTCTTTCATTGTCTTCCACCTAAGATTGTTTCCAAGGATTCTAGTTAATCTTCATCCTTATGAGTGTATCCTTAGTGATACAGAACTCATGATCCTAAAAAACTTCTTCATTTGACCTAACTATACCTTTGGCAGATAAAATTTTAGAAATAAATCTTGAATAAAATTGGGAGGTTTATTTTGTAGTGGTATTGATCATATTAGTGATGTAAAGAATGATGTACTTACATAAGTTTATCTTGTTTCCATTTTTCATAAGATGCATTAGAAACAAATCTTGATACTTTAGGGTTTCAAAATCTCCCTTCCTTGGATAAATAAGATTTTGAATGAATTTGAATAGAATCCCTATCTCTCCATATAACTCTTCTACAATCATCCTTCTTCTATTCTTATTTCCAGTTAGGCTTCCCAAAGCCTCTTTTAAGTTAAAAATATCACTAGGAGGAGGAGGTCCACACTAATGATCCTCACAAATTCCCTCATGTAGTATTTCAAGACATGCATCCCACAATCTAGATGAAAAGGTACACCTTTTTCCATTTATCCAACTCCTAACAACAAAATCATATGTCGAATCACAGGAGATTTGAATATACTAATAAAACTGGGAGAAAAGATTCAGATAAATGATTCACTTCTCTTTAGTGAACCATTTCAACCAACCTTGTTCATCCAAAACTTTCAAGATTAGTGATTTACTTTTCAGTAGCCACTTCAGACATATTTCTTTCTCTGGTACTAAAATTCGACCAGCAAGTCCTGGATTCAGTGGTCCTTCAGACATTATTTTCATAACCCTTTTCACTTTCTTCTAAGACCTTCTCTTCTCCGGAGTCAATGAAGAAGGTTGTTTCATTCTGGGTATCCAATGTAGGTTAGAGAAGGAGAAAGATTTGAAGGAGGGAAAGAGGTTTGAGAGAGAAGGGTTTCAGTTTCAAGGGAGAAAAGCTCAAGTGAAGAGAGAAGTGAAAAAATTGGGTTTTTATCATTTAGGAAGTCCAAATGTTGAAAACAAAAATGAATTGTATAAAAACAATAAAATAATCAGTACATTTATATGACAAATAAATTAAAAAAATAAGACATTAAGATGAGACCAGAACAGGTCGTTACGGTGTCATCATTACGGTGTGACTCCAAACGGTGCGACCGTATCATTGAGAAAACAAACGTAAGACAGTAACTATGAGACCATAATCATGAGATAGTAATTCTAAGATAGTAACTTGTGAAACCGTGAATCATGAAACTGTAAACCATGAAACAATAAGTGCGAGATAGTAACTTCGAGACCGTAAATTTTTTACTTAAGACTTACATACCTAATTCACGTATGATGTAATTTATCCTTTTAGAATTTAATGGTTTAGTGAATATATCAGCAAGATGGTTTTCAGTGCTAATGAATTCCAAAGTGATATCACCTTTTTTATAATGATCTCTAAAAAAGTGATGCCTTACATCAATATAATTTGTCCTGGAGTGTGAAACAAGATTATTTGAGATGTTAATAGCACTTTTATTGTCACAATTTATAGGTACATGTCTGAATTTATATCCATAGTCTAGTAATGTGTGTTTCATCCACAAATTTTTTCCACAACAACTACCAGTAGCTATGTATTTAGCCTTGGTAGTAGATAATGCAACATAATTTTGTTTCTTACTACACCATGATACTAGAGACTTTCCTAAAAGATGACATGTTTCAGAAGTTCTTTTTTCTGTTTAACTTAAAACCACAAAAATAAGAATCTGAATAGCTAACTAAGTCAAATGATTATACTCTAGGATAGAATAGTCCTAAATTGGTTGTATGTTTAAGGTATTTAAAAATTCTTTTAACAACATTTAAATGAGACTCTTTGGGGTTTTCTTGAAAATGTGAACACATGAAAAAACTAAACATAATATCAGGTCAACTAGAAGTTAAGTATAGTAAACTTCCAATCATTACTCTATAAGTGGTTTGATCAACATATTTACCATTTTCATTAAGATTCAACTTACAGGTAGTACTCATTGGAGTATCACTACTTTTAGTGTTGTCCAAGCCAAAAAATTTTAAAAGATCTTTAGTATATTTACTTTGATTTAAAATAATAACTTCCTTATTTTAAAGGATTTGAAATCCAAGAAATAATTTTAGCTCACCCATTAAACTCATTTCAAATTCATTTTGCATCATCTTTGAAAACTCAATGCATAAAAAATTTCTTGAAGATACAAAAAATAATATCATCAACATATATTTGAACAACTAAAACATCTTTAGAAATCCATTTTATAAAAAGAGTAGGATCAGATGTACCTTTTGTAAAACTTTTAGAAATAAGAAAACAACTTAATCTATCATACCAAGTTCTTGGAGCTTGTTTTAAACCATATAAAACTTCTTTTAATTTAAAGAAATGATTTAAAAATTGAGGGTTTGTAAAACTAGGGGGTTGTTCAACAAAAATATCCTCAACTATATATCCATTTAGGAATGCACTTTTGACATCCATTTGATATAGTTTAAAATTTAGATGTGCTGCATAAGCAAGCAAGATTCTAATAGATTCAAGTCTAGATACTAGTGAAAAGTTTTCTTAATAGTCAATGACTTATTCTTAACTATAACCTTGTGAAACCAATATGGATTTGTTTCTAACTATTATCAGCTTCATCTACTTTGTTCATGAACACCCATTTAGTTCCTATGGTCAATATGTCTTTGGGTCTCTTCACAAGTTTCCAAAATTTATTTATTTAAAATTTATTAAGTTATTCTTGCATATCCATTACCCAAAATTCATCTTTAATTGCATCATTGATGTTTTTAGGTTCAAGATGTGACAAGAAATCTTGATGTTCAACCTGATTTCTAAGAGAAGGTCTAGTTTGTGTTCCTTTATCTAAATATCCAACTACAATATCTAAAGGATGGGGTTTAAAGGTTCTAGTTGGTCTAGAAAAGGAGGGTCTAGTAATTTTAGGTTCATCTATAGGCTCGGTTTCATCATGTCCAGATTTTGAAGAATTTATAGAACTATTTGATTTAGCAGATTTCTTAACAAGAGGATTAAATGATTTTTCATTTATGTACAAATTTGACATATCATCCTCAAAATTATCTAGGGAGGTATTAGGTTCATCTGGATCTATTTTATCAAATTTGACATGTACATATTCTTCCACACATTTTTTTCTTTTGTTAAAGACTCTATAGAATTTATAGGAGATTGAATAACCTAGGAAGATTCCTTCATCACTCTTGGATGCAAAATTTTCAAGTTTGTCTTTGGTATTAAGAATATAGACTTTGCAACCAAAAACTTTGAAGTAATTAACCTTGGGTTTTCTATTATTCCACAACTCATAAGGAGTCTTCTTGAGAATAGGTTTGATTAAGACTCTATTAATTATGTAGCATACTGTATTTATAACCTCAGCCCAAAAGTAAATAGGTAAGTCATACTCACTAAACATGGTTCTAGAAATTTATTGTAAGGTTATATTTCTTCTTTCTACAACACCATTATGTTGAGGTGTCATAAGAGCAGAGAAGTTATGACTATAACCATTTTGTGAGCCAAAATATTCAAAGTCTTGATTTTCAAACTCATGACCATGATCAATTCTTAAGGATTTTATTCTAAGTCCACTTAGATTTTCCACTGTTTTAGCATACTTGGTGAAGTAAGTACATGCTTCAATTTTGTGAGCTAAGAAATAGGTCCAAGTATACCTATAATAGTCATCTACAAGAACATAGACATAGTTCTTCCCATTTAAACTAAAAACTCTATATGGTCCAAAAAAATCCATGTGAACCAACTTGAGAGGTTGAGAAGTTGAAACTTCTTTCTTTGGTTTGAAAGATATTTTGTGTTCTTTACCATTTTGACAATGATTATAGATTTTATCATTTGGAAACTAAAGTTTGGGTAGGTCTTTGACTAAGACTTTTCTTGTAAGCTTCCTAAGGGAGTGTATATTGCAGTGTTCTAATCTTCTATGCCAAATCCTGGACTCTTTGTGAAATACACTTAAACAAGATTTTTTTTTGAGAAAATAAATAATCTATGTTAACAACATAAACATTTTCATTTCTAAAAGAAGAAAATATTAGTTCATTTTTAGAGTTGAAAACATTAAAAGCATTATTTTCAAATTTAACATAAAATCCATCATCAAATAATTGTGAAATACTAAGTAGTTTATATTTAAACCCATTAAAAAAATGTACTTTATAAATTAAAATTGAGTTAGAGTTACTAATCTGGTCTAAGACAATTATTTTTCCTTTAGAATTGTCACCAAAAGTGACATGACCACCATAAATATTGATTGGGTTATTGAAGCTTGAATAATCTCTTTCCATGTGTCTTGAATATCCATTTTCCAAGTACCATAAGCTCTTATATGAGCTCTTCAGATAGCTTTCCTACAAGAATAATCAAACAAAAATAAAAACATATTTTGGTACCCAAACTTGTTTGGGTATAGTGACATTAGTAATTAGTGCTTTAGGAACCCACATCTGCTTCATAGGTTCCCTATAATCATTATATAATATATTTGAAAAATAGACTCTATTTGGTCCAGAAAAACTAGAGGTAGTAAAATATTTTCCAGAACTAGAACTAGCATCTGAATTTTCATTTTTGGTTAGAAAAATAGATTTTCTAGATTTAGTTATAGAATATGTTTTAGATAGGTTTCTCTGTCCATACTAATATCCAATACCAGAAGTGTACTTAGGAGCTATCTGTTTACCAAGAATTTGAGTAAGAGTATTTTTACCATTGGTAAACTTTTCTAGATCTTTCTTCAATTGATCATTAGACATTTTTAGTTCATTATTTTCTTTGATCTATTGAGAATTATTTTACTTTTCATTAATAAGTTTAGACTTAATATTTATAGTGAGAGCATGTTGTTTCTTTAAAATTTATATTTATCTTTTAGTTCATTTCCTGTATCTTCCAACATGTTACAATATTCAAATAGTTCATCACCTATCATATTTTCATAATCACTTTTATTTCCAGAATAGTAATAATTTTTTGTAGAAGAATATAAGGTTACCTCATATTTGTTTTTCATAAAACACATATTTTCCATGTCATCTTTTTCATCATGAGATGATGCTGATTTAGTGGAGATATCTTCAGAGGCACTCTAGGTGGCCTTCATATATTTATTATAATTCTTGTCTTTGTTTTCATACTTATTTTTTTATTTTAATCTTGGATAGTCATCTTTTACATGTCATATCCTCTTACATTCATAGTAGATAATCTCCTCTGAGTTGTCATTTATTTTCCAGTCCTTTTTCCAATTGCCCTTGTTATCATATCTTCCTTTATAATTAGTATTCCTAAAGAATTTATTCTTCCTATAGAATTTCTTGAATCTTCTGGCCAGTTGAGCCATATCTTCATCACTATCTGATGTTGAGTCCTCATTACTAGAGCATTCAACAGAGGCCAACACCTTATCTTTTTCCTTATTCTTAGAGGTAGTAGTCTTAAAGGCTACATATTTTCTCTTAGGTTCATCCTCTTCTTCCTTGTTTACTTTAATCTCTTCTTCATACATCATCAGTTTTCTAATGAGTTCTTTGACAAGTAGTTTTCTAATGTCACATGATTATGTAATGTAGACAAAAGTTCCTCTCTATCTATCAGGTAAGAATTTGAGAATCCTCTTAATTTGTTCTTTGGCAGTAACATATCTTCCCAGAGAGATCATAGTGTTCAATATTTCATTAAAACTGAGATACATGCCAAAAATAGGCTCATAAGGCTTCATTTTAAAGTTATCATATTTAATAGTATATGTGTTAAGTCTCATTTCCTTAACACTAGAAGTTCCTTCATGTGAAATAGATAAATTATCCCAAATTTCGTGAGCTGTTTTACATGAAGAGATTCTGTTAAATTCTTCATCTCCTAAAGAACAGAATAAGAAATTCATAGATTTTCAATTATTGTTATAAGTATCCTTATTTGGGTCATCCAAAGTAGTTCTAGCAATAACATGAGTCTTATATTCATCTACTATTGAAGAACAAATCTCAAAACCCATATTTCTAGGTGCATTTTTATTTTAATTTTTCATTATGCATAATTTGTTCCATTAAAGAATGGTGGTCTGTTTATAGCATCAAATTCCAATATATTATCCATAATTAGATAGTAAAGTGTAGAATTTTTGTTTTTAAAGAACTAAAAATTTAGAATTAGATTTTTTTGATATCTTTAAAACACAACTAAAATTACAGTTGAAAGATATTTTAAATAGATTAACAATTTAAAAATTTGAAAAAAGGATTTTAAAAACTTCCTATGATAACAAATGTTGGTTGGAGTAGGACACTCAAGAGGGGGTGAATTAAGTTCCTATAAAACTTTCTGTTAAAAAGTTTACTTAAAAGATTCACCCAATTAAAATTAAAACAATCCAATTAATCAAGGTAACAATATTATAATTGTTTGACTGTTCAAATAACTTATCAAAAGATTGATTAATTCTCAGTAGTATCAATATGAGATACTGATACAACTTTTGAAACTATTATAATAAGGAAAAATAGTTATAACTACTATTCAATACTAACTATAAAAGTTGAATTTAGTTTTTTGAAATATAAATTAAAATATAGAAATACTAAATAAAAACACACATTGGATAAAACAAGTGGTTCGGTCTCAAGACGAGACCTAATCCAATCTACTTAGTGATCACCTACCACCAAGTAGTTTATATTAATAAACTTGATCGAAACCCTGGATCAGGGTTAACAATAGTACACAGGACTGTCCAGGTCACAAGACCTCTACCACAATTCTTCATGGGTATAAAATACCAGGTCACACAAGGATATTTTCCACACTTATCCCGGGGAGTAAATAGATGTAACAAGATATGAGTAGAAGGATATCTTGTATACTTTAGTTTGATACGTGATACATTGTGTTCTTAACAGACAGATACACACACTGCTCAAAAGTATGTAAAAATGCACACAACTGAGTAAATAAATATGAGAAAGGATTTAGAAGGCTCTATGTGTCTTGAGATGCAACTATGGACTCTTCAGATGTAACTGAGATAAGGTTTTAGTTTTCTTCTGGAAGTTGACACTGAAACAAAGTGTCATATTCCGAATTCAAGGTACAGGAAATGGTTCTGTAGGTATATACTTCTCTTTATTTGATATGTTTAAGAGGTTTGTTGATTCAATGTACAACTTGGTTGATATTTCCTCATGTGTTCTTCTTTTGTTCTTGAGTTCATAGTAGGTGCATGAGAGTCATGGATGTTCTTCTGTATGTCTCACCCATTCTCTGAGTCTCGTGCTTTTATTTTTATTTTGGGGTGCATGTGTTGGAGCTGACAAGAAGCATACTTTCTACACCTCATACCTCATACTACTAGGTGACATGTCTAAAAAGAAACATAAATTATGTCAGTGTCATTAAATGACTCAAATATGACCATTGGAAATTAAATTACAAAAGACAGAGAAATGATTAAGAAATGGTGTCATAGTTTGTCTTGAAACGACGTCACTGGGAAACAATGTCTTCTCCTTTTCCTTTGAGTAGTGAGACAGTCACGGTGCCACAGTTTCTTTGAGAACTTGGAACAGGTAGTACAAATGCGATGTTAGGATCACAATGTCTTAGGTATCAGTGTCTAGTCCTTTTTCAAAACTTTGAACTATGTCTTAGAGATGGTAGCAAGGAACCGGTGTCACAAACTTTGTGAAATATGAAACTGGTTACGGTGTCTGAGTCATGGTATCTAAGTCACGGTGTCTAGGTTACGGTGTTAGGGTTACAGTGTTAGGGTTATGGTGTCATGGTTACAGTGTTAGGGTTATGGTGTTAGGGACTTTGCCAAAATCTGGAACTGGTGTCAGACTTACAGTTTCGAAGACTTAGCCAAGTATCTGTAAATTGTCTTAAGAAGTAATATTCACTGAAAGAATTAGACTTAAGCATTAATATAATAAAACATTATATAACAAGATAAAACATAGTTTATAGGATTAAAACATGATTTGTGAGATTCTGAATTAGGATATTGTATAAGTTTATACCTTGAGTTGTAAGCATGTAATCATAAGGAAACCAACAATCTCTATATATGATTTGTGATAAGTTAAACAAGGTTAACATTATTTGTGAGCATTAAAACATGATTAACACATGAGGAGTCCAAGAGTTACTATATATATATATATGTATATTCATTAAATATATATAATTATATAAATATATATAATAATATAAATATATATAATGATATAAATATATTTATAATTATAAATAAATAATTATAAATATATTTATAAACGTATATTTACTATATTTATAAAATTATATATTTATAATTATAAATAAATAAATATAAAAATTTAAAAAAATATTTATATAATTATAAATAAATAATTATATATTTAAATAATTATAAAATTATAATAAATATATTTAAATAAAAATATATTTATTATATATATATTTATATATTTATATAAATATATATAATGATATAGATACATTTATAATCATATACAAATATTTATAAATATATTTATTTATAATTATGATTATAAATCCTTTATTAATGCTAAAGTTTTAGCATTGATAAATATACATTTTATCAGCACTTTTTTGGAATTGCTAATAATATCCTCCCCAATATATTTAAAATAACCCTAATAAATCAATTTAAGTCATGTCTCTCAATATCTCTTGGAAGTCAACTGCTAACATCACTCCCCCTCGACTTTCTCTCGGATGGATCAAGCCTCGAATATAAGGCATGTTATTTTTTTTATCTTCCTCTCTCATTTCTTTCTTATTCGGGTTCTGCAATGTGCATTAGTGCGGTGTTTTCTTAGATTGGTGCTATCATGGGTTCTAATTTTAGGGTATCCACTCCTTCTCATTCGACTCTTGTTGATTTCACAAGCCTGGATGATCAAAACCTCACCCTTCAAGTTCAATGATCCCCCTATAATTAGTCTGGGTTCCTTCCTTAGGAATTTTAGGCCTAAAATCATATATTTCTCTTCTTTTTTCTATCCCCATGAAACGAGTTTTGGCATGAGATCTTCCCATGAAACTTGTATAGATTCATCTTGAATTTTTACACAACAACATCAACTCAATCCACTTTTTATTTTTATTTAGGTAGAAAAAAAGATTTTTTTATATTTAAAACATTGAATATCAGCTTTGTAATCATCTATATTTAATCTTCATTTTGATCACTAATATTAAATTTCAAATATCCTCATTTAAAATTAAAAATGTAAATAATATCGATCTATTCATCTTTCATATCATTTCATCTTCATAAAATCATTCTTGTAGTAAGGATTAGAAAAGATTCATGTTGTTTGGACATGAAATAATTGATTTAGAATCATTATTATCAATTCTCTTCATCAGTTTTTAAAACTGTAGACTCTCTTTTGATTTGGAAGAATTCTCAAAATTTTCTATGTTCTGATGATTACATAGAACAAGGAATTATACTTATGCACCGAGTAATGATGATTATGTATTAAATAATTCATTATTACATAGGAATCAATGCTTATAAAATTGAGGGATGATCCTTACATAGGTTTATGTGTACACAGATGATGCTTACACGACCTCAGTAATCCTTACGTAGAACAAAAATAATCCTTACATGTGTCCATGTTATGTTTATAAATAGAAGTAATGGTGTTTATATAGAGTGAATCTAAGGTTATGCAGATTAATTCATCCTTATACATATCATAGTTTTTGCCGACATCACTCTGGATTTATTTTTAAATAGCTAAGTACTTTTCCATTTTTCATACTTCTATCTTAGAAATACCATAATTAATTATATTAATTTAGAAACACATAAAATCATTAATAACCCATATCAATATATTTAATTCACATTAAATTATCTTCCAATAATTATGGGAACTATCAAAATAATTCCAAACCCATTTTATATCATTTTAACACCCTTTGCTGCATATAAAATACTCAAGATACAGTATTTCAATATACTTCACTACATCCACCCATTATATCCTTAATGAACCTTCATCCAGAAGATATTGATCTATGATTTTAGTAACAAATATGCTAAGTAACTCAAGAATGGTTTCCTTAAGAAAATCAAGCTAGCTTTTCCCAATCATTAAACATTTTTAAACCTTTTCAAATACAACTTATACAAGCTATCTAGAGCAGTTCAAAAAATATTTCATCTTCTAACTTCTTCTTACAATTGCAGACAATTCTCCAATATTCAACACTTTTCTTTAGCATAAAAACTATCTCATCGGTCATCTGATATGGAGGGCTTCTTACAATGTATCCAACTCTTCCACATTCCTTTTCCAATATAGGGTAATTACTCCACTACATGTACAATGATTTCCAACTTCAAATTCATTATTCTTTAAAACACACTGAATTTCCTTTACATTGACAACCAATTCTCAAAAAATACAACTTCAACCCATGGGAACTTCACTGATCAATTTAATTTATTATGTTTAAAATTTTTTATACTTAAGAAAAATAGTTATTTAAAAAAATAACATATTTTTAACATTAAATAATTTTAACTACCTCCTATAAAATTTAATTATTAATATTCAAAACATTTAATAAATTTTGTTTTCCAATATATTTATTAGTGATGATTAGATTAATATAGTTCTGTAAGTAATTCAGTTGAGTAAGAAATCCATTTTATTAACATTGTTAATAAGATATTTTATAATTATACATGAAATAATGATTCAAAGGCTTTATTTTAATGTTGAAAATATAATAGTTGTCTTAGTATGAGTGTGTGTAAGATAATCCAGATGAACCTCCTCACAATCACACTAACAAAGAGCCCCTTTTAGGGTTTAGACTGCTATTACTGATTTTTTCACCTTTAGGCACCAAAATAAGAAATGTTGTCTGATGCTTTGCCAACTCCTAGCTTGGGAACATTTAGATTTAAGGAGAAAAATTACATCCTCATTATTTTCATCTCCTAAATAGTTATTATTGCTTATTGTTTCTTGATACTCATCCCCCATCTCTTCTGGACCTGCACCTATGTTGCTTGAACTAATATGAGTAGTAGTTATCCCATACCAAGTACCAGTGATCATTTTGGATGAATTCAGATGATAAAAACTACCACCAGTGGATTAATTATTTTATTAAATTTAATTTCCCATTTCCTTCAAAGAATACTAAAATTATTTAAAACAATCAAATATTGGGTTCCCCTTATTAGATTTTTATATAACTTTCACCTTTAATTATAGATATCTTATGTGTATTTATTCAATTTTTGTATAAAATGAATATTTTATAAACATAATAGGATGAATATGAATTGAAAATGGATTCATGCTAATCACATGGAAAAAGAGTATGAATATAGAGTTAAAAAGTTCATCAAGTTTTCAATAGAGTATGCATATGACTCTTCTCAAATCATTTTTCTGTGTTTATGTTGTTTTTAGTCAACAAAAATTAGTCTGGAAGAGTTAGAAGAATATTTTATTTTTCACAGAATAGATCAAATCTATAAATATTGGACTAAACATGGAGAAAAATTGAATGTTCACACCGATTGGGACGATACTATGGTTTAGGGATCATTTGATATAAATGCTAGTGTAAATGATGATGGAGATCGCATGGAAGAAATTACAATGACAATTGAAGATGAACTTATTGATTTTCCAAAGTTATTTGAGAAGTTAAATAACTATGATGAGATACCATTTTATACCAATTTTACTAAATACAAAACATTTTCAGTTGTATTGAAGTTTTATAATTTGAAAGTTAGTAGTGGATGGAGTGACACCAGCTTTTTAAAACTAATTGGTCTCCTGATTGATATGATACCAGAATAAAATGAACCTCCCCACCAATCATATGATGCTAAAATATTTCTATGCTCAATGGAAATGATCTCTAAAAAAATACATGATTTTCAAATGATTTCATATTCTTTCACAAATACCATGAATCACTCATAAAATGCCCTAAGTGTGGCAAAAATCAATACAAAAAAGATGAATCAAGTCCTTTGAAAGATGTATGGTACATTCCTATAATTACATGGTTTAGAAGACTATATGGATATCAGGAAACTATGATACAATTGAAATTACATACAAATATAGGAATTAAATATGGGAAAATACATCATCCCATATACTCTTTACAGTGGAAGAAAATTGATTATGAGTATCCTGAATTTAAAAATGAGCCAAGAAACTTCCATATTAAATTATCTACAGATGGAATAATTTTTTTTGGTTTATAGATTAGTACTCATAGTATATTTCCAGTCATGTTGGTAAATTATAACTTGCTGCCATGGTTATGCAGGAAGTGAAGATACATTATGTTATCTCTACTTATATCTGAACCAGAACAACCCAGTAATGATATTGATGTCTATTTGGATCCATTGATCAAAGATCTAAAATTTATGTGGGATACAAATGTTACAATGTTTGATGCTCATAGAATTGAATAATTCACATTGAGGGCTATATTTTATGGTATGATAAATAACTTTTCTGCTTATAGAAAATTTTCAGGCTATAGCATTAAAGGAATATTACGGTGTCCCATTTGTGAAGAATGTACAAACTAAGTTCGATTGAAACATTCCTTGAAGACTATGTTTTTAGGAAATTAATTTTTTTACCTTGACGACATAAATATTGACCCTGGATGATAGAATTTGATGAGAATACCAAACAAGGTATAACACCATCTCCACTAACGGGTGATCAACTATTTGATAAAGTAAAAGATATTGAAACTATATATTTGGTAAACTATTTTTGAAAAACCATATGAAATGAAGTTTTAAAAAGAGATCATTTTTCTTTGAATTATCGTATTATAATTGTTTGTATGGTAGAAATTTTCTTGATGTCATGCATGTAGAAAAAAATTATTTGATAGTGTTATTGGAACATGACTAAATATTTCCAGAAAAAAAAATATTCCATCAAGGATAGGTTGGACATGATTGAAATGGGGATAAGGGAAGGGTTAGTACATATGAATGGTAAATGGTGGACTTTTCTTCCTCCAGTAGCTTACACTCTATCCAGATCAGAAAAATTATAATTTTTCATTTTCTTTAATGGTGTAAAAGTTTTAGAGGGGTATTCATCAAATATCAAGAATTTAATGTTAATGACTAATTTGAAGTTACAGAAACTAAAATCACACGACTGTCATGTTTTGATGCAAGATTTTATGCCCTTCACTTTACATTGCATTCTTCCTAAAAATATATGACATACATCAACTAGAATATGCTTCTTTTTCAAATACATATGCAGTAAAGTTATAGTTTCAGTGAAGTTTCTAATCACGATTTATGAGGTTGCAGTCATATTATGTGAATTAGATTTTATTTTCCTAGACAATGACTGACTAAACAACTCAAGAGGGGGGTTAATTGAGTTCTAAAATATTATTTGAAATATATATCACTTTATTTGAATTATGCACGTCCAATTTTCTTTCTTAAGAATATTCAGTGGAAATATAAAACATGAATAAAGGAAATTGAATGTTGAGTTTCATAGTGGTTTGGGGAACACAAATCCTCTAGTCCAATCCACCAATGCTCTACTCCATGATCTTGGTGATTTTCACCAGACAACCCTTTTACTAGGGGTTCCTAGCTGAGTACAAGTAGTTGCCACTTAATACAAAATTTAAAGAGATTTCAACTAGGCTCTACCTTTACAAGACCTATAATTAGTATTAACCACACTCATACATAGAGTAAAAACATAGTATAAATAAGATACAGGTTTGAGAAACATTTGTAGCACACAATTGTAAGAATCAACTGATAGAAGATGAAGATTCATCCTAAGAAAATATATAAGCTTCAAGCATAGATCGGGATGATCTTCAATGAAAATTTCTGACATAGATAAAATTATCACTTGATGAATGGATTTTCAATATGTACAAATCTCTGGAGTTGGATAGAATAAAACTTGTTTCATTCTCTTCACAATATTTTGATTCCATATACACGTCTCTATATGTATTTGTGTTGTTTCCAACTAATTATTATATATATATTGATTTGAAATTAAGAAATTCTAAGGGGCGAATGATATATACGATGATCCTGATGATACATGATAAAGAGAGTATACATCTGCTCCTTCCAAATATGGAATTTATTTTGCGATCACAATGTCAGAGATATTCATTGCTCTTTGAAATTTCCTATTCATGGTAGGTCTTGAGCATACGTTCTTTACTTAAAATGACAATCTTGTTTTGATGTACTCAAAAGGTATGAAACCACTTATCATGATATTAGAAAGGATAATTATGAAATTTCTTACTAACAGATCTTCAAAAGATATTGGTTGATCATACTATTCACAGTCAAATGTATTTTCCATAAGATAAATAAATTTATTGAGATAATATGTCTTCGACACATCATAATATAATCTTACAGCATAAGATAAAAAGATACTGATGCAGCATTCACCTCTGTTCAAATACTTTTGACTATGAATATTTCTCAAAAGAATATCATCCTTTCATATTCTCATTTCTGACTAGAAGTATTTTCTGAGTGACTTAATCGGATATCATAAGATAAAATCATACATTACCATTTTTGTTTATGAGAAACTAAATATGTTCCTCAATATTCATAATAAAATATACTTTTGTAAAATAAATATAATCTAAAACACTCAACAAACTTTTTAGAATAAAATTAGGGATTTTGTGAATCATCAAAACACATAAAGAGAAGATTTATTGGAATAATAAATTTTACAACAATCATCCCCTTTTTTATGATCACAAAACCTATGATATGGAAAAAAATATTTCCAAAATTGAATTTAATTTTTTTAAAAAAGAAAATATCTTTTTCTTCTCTTATGAAGATTCCTTTTTAAATAATAAATAATTTTGTAATAAACATGAAATTTTGTATTTTTATTTTCCTCTACCCCATTTTATGATATAAAAAATAAGTATATGAAGGAAAACATTTTATATTGCACATAGATATTAGTTAACACCCATAGTTTTGGAAGAAAGAGTAGTTCATAATGAAACATTAAAATATCTAAAAAATAATAAAGATTTAAAGAATATGGACTTGATAAAAATAAATTCTTAATCAACAGTAACTATCACATAAGAGATTTAAGAAAGTAAAGGTAGTAAAATCATACGGTAATTTATTATAAACATTCAAAGAAAAAGTTAGAGTTAAATAATGCAGATGATTAAAACTGATGCAAATGTTAAAAATGATGAAAATGTAAAAATAATGACATAAAAATATTAGCATGATTAAAATGTTTTATAAAGGCCCAACCATTGGGAAACAAAACTTCACAAGATTCTTGAGGAATGATCATCAAGTGGTCTACTGAAAATGGATTTTAGGAGGTTGCTTCTTAAATTAAAGGGGTTGGTTGTAAGCTAACCATGACAATGGTAGAGGAGAGTCGATTGTGGTACCAACAACATCTCCGAAATTCAATGAAGATTCTCCATGATCAGCACAATATTTATGAGAAACCTTGAACGGTGTTGATTGAATGTTGTGGGAAGCCTGTTGTACTCTCTCTATGTTGAAGTTATTTGCGTGTGTAAATGGTAGTTTAAGGAAAGGTTTAGGGAAGGAAGAATATTTATCTATGTAAAACCTTTGGGGTTCCCTTGATTTATATAATGAAGGATCAGATATTTCCTTTAGGTGTTGAGAGGTATACTGATAACAATCATAGATTTGGGTTCCAAGAACCCTTCTTCCATTAATTTAAAAGAGTGAATATGCACAATCATTAATTATTCTCACTAAGTAATTTGTTCATTAGTCTAGAATGATTATAAAATCATTCCATATCCTCTGAGAGAAATTTCCAAATTTTTTTTGGAGTTTTACTTTCTTCACATAACTAGAGATTAGGTTTTTTTAAAACTTCCACTTGATTATCGGAAATACATAACATAAGCATAATTTCCTTTTCCTTGGAGGGTTCAGCTCTATCAAAGGATTCTAAAAAATCACCAATCTCAACTTCATCATCTCATGAGAAAATTTTCTTAAAGTTGTTCATCACTACTTGATAAATATCATCAATCTTATTCTCAATTTCATCATAGTTATTTGTAAAGGATCCAGATATCTTTCCTAAAAGGGAAATGATGAAACTTATGTCATTATTCACTTATAAAGAGTCTTATTGAGAATATCCAATCCTTTTACTAATCATAGAGATTAAATAATGAGATGATTGAACAACCGTTACAATAGATTATTTCAATGTGACTGGAAGACTTGAAACTTTATCAATAACTGATTTTCGAAAATCTTGAAAAACTTCTATTGTCACAACTTCAAACTGAAGTGAATAGACAATTATAGTGACATAGTCAATAGCTTGTGAAAATTCCAAGAGTCGTGAATGAACATCTACATTAAGAGTGATACCATCAGTAGGTTGATTTGGACATTTTTCTAAAATAGACTATATCAATAGTCTAATTTCTTGAACATTATCTTTAGTCACCACTTGATCACAAAGGGTTTTTTCTTAAAGGTGAACTTTGGAAACTTGAGATTTTAAAAACTAAAAATTAGAGGCTAATTTATAAAATATTATTCTATTTCCTAGTACTTATTCATTATGATCATCTTGAGGAATAATAAAATCTCTTTCCTAATGAACTTTTATACTCTATTATTGTTGATTTTTAGCAACATTTGGCACAACATCCTCATGATGTGATTCTTGAGAAACTGATTTTTTGGATCTCTCTTCAACCATTATTTCCATAGATTAAGAGTGAGAGGGAAATAAAAGTGGATATAACCTTATAATTATAGAGACAATCTTGTATTGACCAATGGAAAACATCACAGTGATAGCTGATGCTATCCTTTTATTTTTATTCTGAATTGGTGGAGAGGCAGAAACAAGAAGTGGGATTTCCTGATCAACAACTTGAGAGGTTGAAGGAATACCAATCCTAAATCTATTTCTCAAACTGAGAGCTTCTTCTTCTTCATCAAGGATTTTTCTAGTCTGAGATGGTTGAGATGATCCTTCTATGACTATTGGAGTTTTATCTAAATTTAAACACTCCCCCTGAATCTGAGTACGGTACATTTCAAGCATCGAACTGTAAGACATAAAATTTTTCACAGAGAAATCCCAATGTAATCAACTCTTCCTTAAAAAACTTGGATTCAAAGTTGTTAAACCATAACATTTAGTTGAATAATTATCATCCAAGGTGACATCATCAATTTGAAAGATTAAGTTAAGGATTATTCTATAAGGATTAAAGTTTAGGGAATTACTCTGAACATGAAACATGGATATAAAGATATAAAGGGCTAAATTGATAGGTTTTTAAAGAATAAATAGATAAATAAAATTAACATCTTGAAAAATAATTTTTTTTCAAACTCACCATTTTGTTGGGAGATTCCAGACTAAATAAACTTGACCAGCAACTTCCTTTCTAGTTCCATGGTCTTTAATTGATTCTTCTCAACAATAGTAGTTCCAAAGAATGATTTCATGATTTCCTCAAGGGTAACTCCATATATGATAGATAGAGAGGTGTAAAATAATTAATAACCTTCATGAGGGAATTTCATCATTTTAGCAAGATTAACTAAAGTTATGGATAGATATTTTGCATTGAATGTGTATTCATCTTTTCCAAAGAGAAAGGTTGCAGATTTGTAAAACTCACAGGATTCCTTATTAAAAACTATAGGGGTTCACAACACATCAAACACGTATTCCCATCCTTAATAGTTTATGACCTTTTTCAAGAGTATATCAATTTTTTCTAACCACTTGAAATAAATGGCTCTACCACTCAACACTTTTTCTTAATATCTTCTATCGTTTCATTCTACTTGATGAACCACCATCAACTGCTTTGGTTTTAGCCATTTTTAGAATATTTAGGGATTGTAAGGTTGAGAGGGATAGGGTAGAAAGGTTTATAGTGAAGATAATGAAGGGATCAAAGGGTTTGAGAGCTGTTTCACATGTAGAGTTGATGCTCAATCCTTTTTTTGTTTGCGATAAATGAGGGGTTGCAAAGTATTGTGAGAAAATTATTACTAAGTATAGGCAACGTGGCCTACAATATGTGACTATTTCTCAAAAAGGTGGTGCAAAGATATATTTAGATAAATTAAATAAAATTATCACTATAAAGTATGAAATAAAATATTACTTTGTAAAATTAAACATACCTAATTTAGATTTGATAAAATAAAATCTGTCAGCAGATAAGGGTTTAGTAAATATAACTGTTAATTTTTTTTTTCTGTGCAAAAAATTCTAAAGTGATATCATCTTTTTGTGATTGATCTCGTAAGAAATTATGTCTTAAGTAAATGTGCTTTGTTCTCGAATGATTTATTTTATTTTTTGAGATGTTGATATCACTAGTGTTATCATATCTGATTAGAACATGATTGAAATTAAATCCATAATCTATTAAGGTGTGTTTAATTCATAATACCTATGCACAAAAACTTCCAATGTAAATATATTTAGCTTTGGCAGTTGATAGTGTTACATAATGTTTCTTTTTATTTGAAAAAGACATTAGATTTTACAAGAAAATGATAGGTTCCTAAGGTGATTTTCCTATCTAATATACATCCATAAAATTTAGCATTCGAGTATAAAATTAAATTTAAATCGGAGGTTTTTAGAAAAATAAGAGAAAAAGTTACATTTCCTTTTAAATATCTTAAAATTATTTTTTTCAACATTTAAATTTGAATCTTTTATATTAGATTAAAATATTTCACAAATACATACTAAAAACATAATGTCTGGTCTACTTGTAGTAAGGTATAATAAACTTCCAATGATTACTCTATAAAAACTATTGTCAACTGGCTTTCCAGTTTCATCCGAATCAAGTTTGATATTGGTTCTCATTGGAGTTGACTAGGTATTACTGTTTTCAAGTCTAATCATCTTAAGTAAATCAATTATGTGTTTTATTTGATTTATAATATTTCCTAAATCATTTTGATAAAATTAAAATCCTAGAAAATAGTTTAGTTCTCCCATAATACTCATTTAAAATTCTTTTTTCATAAGTTTTGAAAAATCATTGCAAAGATTTTGATTTTTTGAAAAAAATAACGTCATATACATATATTTTTACTAGTAAAATATCAGAATTTTTTTTCTTAAATATATTAGGATCTTATATTCCTACTATAAAACCATTTGATATAATAAAATAAATTAATCTTTCATACCATGCCCTTGGAGCTTATTTAAGTCCATATAGAGCTTTGGTAAGTTTAAAAACAAAATTTTGAAAGTGGGGATCTTCAAAACTAGGAGGTTGTTCTATATAAATTTCCTCAATTAAAAAACCATTTAAAAAGGAAAATTTTACATCCATATAATATAATTTAAAATTCATATAGTATACATATGCAAGAAGAATTCTAATGGCTTTTAATCTAGCTACGAGGCAAAAGTTTATTCATAATATATTCCTTATTCTTGATTATATCATTTATAAAACAATATAGATTTATTTATAGTTATCATACTATGATCATCTTGCTTATTTATAAAAACCCATTTTGTTCCAATTATAGGATGGATTGAGGGTTTTTCAACTAATTCCCATACTTAATTTCTTTTAAATTGATTTATTTCTTCCTATATTGCTAAAAACTATCTTTCATATATTAGGGTTTCTTCTATAGATTTAGGTTCTAATTGGAATAAAAATAGAGATAATTTTACTAAGTTTCCTACATTTCTTCTAGTTCTTACTCATTCATCTAGGTTGTCAATAAACATATCTAGAGGATGGTGTCTAAGGTTTTTAGGTGTTTTAGGAAACACACTTTTTGTTTCTCCTATGTCTTTTCTTATTGGATTTGGTTTAAAATAATCAAGTTACAAATAATTATCCTTATTGTAATGAAATAAGGGTTTAGGTCTCATATATTTGACTGAATTATTTTGATCATCAATTTGAATCATTTTGTAACTAAAGGGATCAATTTCATCAAATTTCGCATGATTTGATTCTTCAACAATCCTTAAACTTTTATTGAAAACTCTATAATATTTGGAAGTAGTAGACTAACCTAAGAAGATATCTTTATCAGTATTTGGATCAAAATTTCCAAGATTATACTTGGTGTTCAAGATGTAAACCTTGCATCTAAATAATTTGAAATATACTACCTTTGGTTTTCTATTATTCCACAACTCATAGGGTTTTTTATTCAAAATAGGTCTTATTAGTACCCTGTTAATGACATAACATGCTGTGTTAAAAACCTCAACCCAAAAATAAGTGGGCATGTTATATTCACATAACATAGTCCTAAAAAATTTCTTGAAAATTCCTATTTTTCCTTTCAACAACACCATTTTTTTAAGGTGTCCTAGGGGAAGAGAATGTATGCTTAATTCCTTACTTAGAGTAGTAAGAATTAAATTCATGATTCTCAGACTCACCACCATGATCACTTCTTAAATACATGATTTTGATATCTTTTTCATTTTTCATAAGTTTACAAAAATCAATAAACACATAACAGGATTCACTTTGAATTCTCAAAAAGTAAACCCATTTAAATATTGAAAAATAATCAACTAATACATAAAGAAAGGACTTACTGGCAAGACTTGAAGTTCTAGTTGATCCGAACAAATCCATGTGGATAAGCTCAAGATGTTTAGAAGTGGAAACTTCTTTAATTGATCTGAAATATGACTTATGTTGCTTTCCCATTTGACATGTATCACATAGTTTCTTTCAATTCAATTTAAGATCAAGAAATTCAGAAATAAAATTCTATTTGGATAATTATTTTAAGGAATAAACATTGTAATTTCCAAGCCTTCTATGCCAAATCCATGATTCTTCAACTTTATCATTTAAGAAATTTACATTTTGTCTACACAAAGAATTAAAATCTAATGTGTAAACATTGTCTATTCTAAGTGCTTTAAATTTGAGATATTTATCTTTAAAAATTAACCAAACATTATTTGAAAAATCAATAGAATAACCATTATTACAAATTTGATAAATACTTATCAGGTTGTGCTTCAATACTTCAACGTAAAGTAATTTGTTGATAAGGATAGGCTGTATATTTATAACTAATCCAATTCCAACTATTTTGACTTTTTCATTGTCTCCAAATGTGACATAAACTACATCTAATTTATATAAGGAATGAAAATTGGATTAGTCTCCACTCATATGTCTTGAATAGCCACTATCCATAAACCATTTTTCATTTTTTTCATATGACTAGTTTCCTACAATGATAAGTCAAACAATAGAATTATTTGGTACCCAAATTCTTTTGGGTCCAGATATGTTAGCTATAAAATATTTAGGCATTCAGACTTGTTTCTATTTTCCAGAAAACTTTTTAGTTTATTTTGAAAAATATTTTGAAATATTTTTTTAATTCCATCGATTTATAGATTTTTCAAATAAAAAATATTTTCATAATGTTCTGTTTCACCACAATGAAAACAAGTAACCTTAGGAAGATATTTATTTTTTGAGTAGGGTATAAAATATTTTCTATAAATTTTGGGGTTTTCCCCTTTGCTTCCAATTCCAAATTTTTATTTTTTAGGTTGATTTTGACCGAGAATTTTGTTTAAATAATCTTATCATTTTGTAAAAACACTTGCATAATCTTTAAAATTTTGAACTTCTTTTTGAATATTTTTAAATGTTTTTTCTTTTCCAGCATTCAAAATATAAGATTTTTCCAGCTGATCTCTTAGCTTTGAAATCTGATTATTAATATTTTTTTCTTCACTAATGATTTTATTATAGGATTTTTAAGGGGTTTATTTTTCTTATTCAAACTTTCATACTCAATTTCTAATATAGTGAAATATTCATTTAGTTCTTTTTATAAGGAATCTTAATTATCTAAATCATGATAAGATGACTAGTAAGAATGTACCTCATCTAATTATGCCATAAATCATATGTTTACCTTTTGATTTGTAGCTTTATCTTGTGATTCTGATGATTTTCATTTGCTATAATATTCAAAATCAATCCAAGTGGTCTTTATAGATTTCTTGGATTTCTTGTATCTAGACTTCTTGAAATATTTATTTTATGTATTCTTTTCATCTTTGATTTTTAGAAAGTCAAGTTTGATGTGTCCTATCTTCTTGCATTCATAACATCTCAACTCTTTAGAGTTTTCACTATGCATTCTATTCTTGTTGAAAGGTTTTCGAAATCCTCATCTCTTGTTATAGATTTTTTTGAACTTTCGTGAAAATTGAGCAAACTCACCATTCAATTCTATCATACTTGAGAAGTATTATTCTTCATATTCTTTAGATATTTGTTCACTTATACTAGTTTTGTCATCTTTGTAAGTAGAACTTTCAAGGAAACATTTTAATTTTTAATTAACATGGGCTCCTCATTTTTAGTTTCCATATTTGCTTAATACATCATAAGAGTTCTGATAAGATATTTTATCTTGAAATATTTTACCTATTTAGATTGTTTGATAGCAAGTGATATTCCAATCCACTTGGATGATAGTATTCTGAGAACTTTTAATGCCTGTTCGGGCTCAGTGATAGGAGTTTCTAGAGCAGTAATGTTACTCATGATATCAGTGAGTCTTTCATTCAATTGAGTAATAATTTATCCTTCATCCATTTTGAAAGTATCGAATTTAAGCTTGGATATATAATATTTGAGAGTTTTTACATTATCACTAACTTCATATATTACTTCTATAGCAGTCCACATTTCATACTCTATCTAACATTGAGAAACTTGGATAAACACTTCTGGTCCTAATCCATCGATAATAGCATTCATAGCTTTGAATTTAGATCATAGTTTTCTTCAACTGCAACATCCCATGTTTTAGGTTCTATATGAGGAATTTCATAGGGCTTAAATACTTTGAGATAGACTTTTAGACCAATATTCTTTTGATAAATAACCATATGTGCTTTCCAACAACCATATTTTCCACCATTTAAGTATGGATCTATAACCTTTGACATACCTTCTCAATTATCATCTATAATATCCATTTGATGATAGTTATTTGGACTTCAACTTCTGAAATTTATGAACTCAAAAGTTTATTTGATACTAATTATTTCCCATATAATGATTGACTGAATAACTCAAGAGGTAGGTGAATTAAGTTTTAAAAGATTCTTTGAAATATAGATCACTTTCTTTGAAGTATGCATGAACAATTTTATTTCTTAAGAATATATATTGAAAATATAAAACATGCAGAAATGAAACTGAACACCAAGTTTTATAGTGGTTTGGGGAACATAAATCTCTCTTTCCACTCCACTAACACTCTACTCCATGAGCTTGGTGATTTTCAATAAAAAACCCTTTTAGCAGGGGATCCCAACTGAGTAAAAGTAGTTGTCACTTAATAAAAATTTAAGAACTCGGATCTCTTTTCAGGTATGTTTTTCCTTTTTCTGGAGTTTTTGAGAAAAATGAATTTTCTAGAAATTTCAGAAGTACACGCCGTGTACTTTCTGAGTACATGCCGTGTACTCTTCCCGGCTCGAAGCCGTGTGTTGGCCGTGCCCGGGCCACACACACAGTGTGTAAGGCTGAGGTGGAGGCCGGTTTTTCAGTTACGGAAAAATTTGAAGTACACGCCGTGTACTCTAGAAGTACAAGCCGTGTACTTTCTTTTCTTTTTTAATGAAACGGACCGGGGTCGCGTCTAACCCCCATATCCGTCTTCTTCTTCAGTTTTCGACCGTCTAAGAGAGACCGTACGACCAGATCTTCTACGGAGTCCTACCACGCCGTTCGTTCTCCGATTCGAGCATGGTCAATTGCGTTGGAATCACAGCGGTGAGTTCTTCCTTCTGTTCTAGCCTCCTTTCTTGATTCCTAGTCCTTTCCAAGTTATCATGGGATGAACGTTTTGTGCGTTTTCTCAGATCTACGTCGTTCTAAGGGGAATCTGTCGTCGAGGTTCACATATATCGATCTCCTAGGATTGAGGTAGGTGGTTTGTGCCTTTCTGTAGAAATTTGATGAATATTTTTTGCAATTTCCACCAATACCCTTGAACGGGGTATTGCGTGTTTCCTGTTTTTCCCTTGTTACTTGTCTGCTTTGCTTGATTGATTTAGTAGAGGTTATTGCTTGTGATTAGAGTATTTTGTTTGTGCTCAGTTTTCTTTTCCATGCCTAGTTGTAGGATTGTAGACTATTGTTTTATTATTGATTTTGAGCCTTAGTTGATAGACAAGTAGTTCTTGAGGTTTACTTGGATGATATACATGTGCTGAGCATGTTTAGTTATACTCAGGACTGTGAGAACCTAGAGTAGTAGACCAAAGGGAGAATTTACGGAAGGGCTTCTCTAGAGTGTCTTTTTAATCACGATGTGGGACCAAGGGGAGAATTGACGGAAGGGCTTCTCTAGAGTGTCTTTAACTACGACGCAGGCCACAAGGGGAATTGACGTTGAGTGATTCCCTAGAGAGCCTTTAGCACGATATGAGACTATAGGGGGAATTGATGGTGAGTGCTTCCCCAGAGAGTCTACTTAATTTACGTAGCTGAACCAGAGGGGTGAGACTGTGTGTGCCTCCCAGAGGGTTGCTAGTACTTAGAGGTTGAACCCTAGGGGTTAGACTATGAGATCTACCTAGAGGGTTACCTGTTTTCTTCTTCTTGTTGACTGCTTACTCGTGTGCTCTACTTGTTAGAACTGTGGATTTTAGCTGCTTGTGTTTCCCTGTTTACTGCTTCTTGTTTATTTACTTCCATGTATTCATTGACTGTTAGGCACAAATCTTTGGGTGATTGACTACTAGGATTGTATCTCACACCCTATTTGGGCCATGATTTTGGACCCAAGCAGACTATGTTGCTGCAGGTATAGATAAGGGTAAGCGCCCTTCTACTTCAGGATCTTGACTGCATCAGGAGATGGGGAGCATGGGACCGAGCCGTGGCTCGCGATGCTGAGGAGATTTATTTGTTTTTATTTTGAACTTGGTTTCAGTTGTATTCCAGCACGTTTTTGTGTTTGCTGCTTTCCATAGATACTTGTACCTACTGTATTATTGTCATCATTGTTAGATATCTACATTGCTTTCGTTGTCTGGTTTCTTTTGTTATGCATGTTGATTACTTCTTCCGCTGTCTATTGTTGTTTTCTTACCTTGTATACCTTACTGAATGAGGGAATAGTTTCCCCACCGACTCACCAAGGCCCTCGCTTCTAGTCGGCAGCCTCTGGCGTTCGGGGAAACGCGCTTGAGGTCATGTGGCGAACTGGGTACAGGGCACCAGTGGAGGGGCTCCAGACTCGGGAGGTTACAAAGTGGTATTAGAGGAGTTCTTTTCTCTTGATTTACTGTTTGGAGACTTTAGCCCGGGATAGGACGGATTCAGTACTTGGAATTAAGCTATGCTCGGGAGTAGCTAACCCGTGTACAGGGAAAATCCATACTACCTCGTTAATTACAGTTGTTGGTTTTGAGATTTTATGGTTGGTATGTTTTCACCTAGAGTGATTCGTATGACTTGTGCAGTTATTGTTTTGATATTTTGGTTCTATTTCTGTCGCAACCCGATGAGATGAGGGTATTCCATCTCATGCATCATATAGGCACTTGTAGAAATCACCTGTCATGCATTCTTACCATGCCATCTAGGGTTCATTAGAGATTGCATGCTGTTGTGATAGGCTCTGTGTAGATAATGCATGCAGTTGTGATAGATGCTTGATAGATTCTCTGCTGTTATGCTAGAAAACTGTTTGTCTTGTTCCTTGCTTAAGAATGAACGCCAAATTTTGGTTTTTGAGGTGTTATGGGCCCTCACGGATTGGAAATTGGTATATTTTCCCTTGTTTTTAGTGTTTCTGGAATTCTGGGCAGTTTCTGAGCTGCTGCCCAGAAAAACCCAGAATACACGGCGTGTAATTTTTAGATACACACCGTGTAGTTTTTAGGCCGTGTCACTGACCGTGTGAGCAGAACACGGTGTCGTGGGAGTAACTTCAGGAACATGCTGTGTACCATTGGTACACGCCGTGTGAGTTCGGAGCCATGTACCCGACCGTGTCACTAACAACACGGGCTGGGGAAGCTCGGGTAGAACACACCGTGTCCGTAGGGAACATGCCGTGTGGTCCGGTCCAGGTACCCGGCCGTGTCACGAACAACACGGGACGGCGTGACCTTCTTTTCCACACGCCGTGTTTGTTCAGAACACGCCGTGTAGTCTTGCCCAGGCACCCGGCCGTGTCACGAACAACACAGGATGGTGTCACCTTCGAATATACACGCCGTGTTTGTTCAGAGCACGCCGTGTAAGGTTTAGCCATGTAGACGACCGTGTGCTTAACACCACGGGCCGCCAAAGCCTTGTCTAGTGCACGCCGTGTTTGTTTCGAACACGCCGTGTAGTCTTGGGTTGAGTCGGACCGTGTGGGTTAGCCGTGTAAGGAGACTCAGGCAGGGGAATAGTTTTCAAGTACACGCCGTGTGTTGGGGTCAACACGCCGTGTAGTTTGAAGTGTACACGACTTGTAGGGAAGAGGTACACGCCCATGTCAGTGGTTTAAAAAGACACGCCGTGTAGTTTTATACACGCCGTGTAGTCGTGTTTTCCAATCTTGTGTGTTTTTCTTCCCCTATTCCCGTTTTGTGCTCTTGTGTTCTCTGTCCTTGTTTTTCTTGATCTGAGGTGTGCTTTTGATCTTTCAGAGCTATGCCTCTGAGATGTCCTCCGGTCGTACGCCTGTCGTCAGGCAGTGATCAGACGCCAGATAGGGCTGATCAAGGACTTCCTGTCGATCCCCCAGCTGAGCCAGCCTTGGCATTGGTGGTTGTACCAGTCGCGGGCGCTGATGCACAGTTCAGGGAAGGTTTCATGAGGATGATGCAGGCCTTCCAAGGAGCACCGCCTCCTGCCTCGTCTATGGCAGACTTGACACAGGTTTTCCAGCAGCAGCATCCTCCCACGTTCTCGGGGGAGGGAGGACCTCAGGCTGCAGAGTCATGGATGGAAGCCATGCTGACTATCTTTGAGCATCTGGAGATGCCTCCAGAAAGGCAGGTCAAGCTCGCCACCTACATGCTCCGAGACTCCACCAAGAGGTGGTGGGACGTGATCTCACAGGCGGGTCAGCAGTAGGCTATGGTTTGGGAGGAGTTCCAGTGCGTGTTCTACGACTACTTCTACCCAGAGACCCTGAGGGCCGATCGAGCCCAGGAGTTCATGAGCTTAGAGCAGGGTACTATATCTTTCATGGAGTATTCCTCTTGTTTCACTGATCTGCAACATTTTACACCCCTTCAGGATGGGAGTGGGGTGTTCTTAGCGAGGAAGTTTGAGGATGGACTCAGGCGGGAGATCCGCTCGCAGGTGAACATCTTCCAGATGACTTCCATTACTTCCATCATCAACTAGGCACTGATTGCGGAGCGCAATATGAGAGACTCTGGAGCTGCGAGCCAGGGTGGTTCTGCTTCCAGAGCTAGCTTTCCTTCAGATGATAGCAAGAAGCGCCGTAGGGAGCCTATGAGCGGTGATTCGAGGAAGCGAGATGCATCATCAAGCAGCCAGGTGACATGCTATTAGTGTGGATGGACATGGCACATGAGGTTGAAGTGCCAGAGAGACCCCATGGAGTGCCGATCTTGCGGAAAGATAGGTCGCCTTCAACGGTTCTGCCAAGTTTTCTCACCAGTGGCGGGTGACCGAGGTTCTTCTATGAATCCTCGTTCAGGAGCAGCACCTCCAGCTTCTCACCAGTCGGGGAACTGGAGTTCTTCTTGCCATTTGGCACGAGGTGGAGGTCGAGGCCGCAACAGTCAGCCACCAGTTCCTCAGCACCATCAGGGAGGTTCAGCTCAGAGTGGTCATCCTGGGGTGTAGGGCCGCGACACGGGCCAATCTTTCACCGTGGAGCAGACTTATCAGAAGCAGGATCCTGACCCTTCTACTGTTCGAGGTACGATTTTAGTAGGCTCAGTTTTATCTTTAGCTCTTTTCGATAATGGTTCTATGCATAGTTTTATCTTTGTTGCCATTTTGGAGAGCCTTGGACTCTGCATCTTTTCCTCTGTCGACTAGTTGACACTAGACACACCTTTGGGAACAAGGACATCTAGTGTAATCCAGTGTAGAGAGTGCTCTCTCGAGATTGCAGGGTATCGCTTCTTATGGAATCTCTATGTCCTAGAGATGACAGGCTACGATTTCATCCTTGGCATGGACTGGTTAATTCCCTTCCAGGCAGTCTTTGACTGCTATCGCCGCAGAGTGAGTTTCGTTTCACCTGAGGGTGAGTCTTTCCTTCATATAGGTGAATGGGACGTTCGGGCGAGTCGGGCAAGACTCGAGCATCTTGGGCTAGGAGGGGTGACAACCCATATTGCTAGTCTTTATATGGATAATCTGGGGACTCCACAGATGGACTTTCCTCCAGTGGTGGATTGCTTCAGGGATGTCTTTCCAGAGGACTTTTCAGGTTTTCCTCTGGAGCGTGAGGTAGACTTATCTATTGAGCTCGTGCCAGGAGTGGCACCGGTGTCCATTCCTCCCTATAGGATGGCCACACCTGAGTTGCAGGAGCTCAAGAAGTAGTTGGGGGAGCTACATGCTAAGGGTTTCATTCGACCTAGTACTTCTCCTTGGGGTTCTCCTGTTCTGTTCGCGAAGAAGGTAGACGGTACCCTTTGCCTTTGTGTGGATTATCAGAAGCTGAACCAGTTGACGGTCAAGAACCGATATCCCTTACCGCAGATTGATGACCTTTTCGATCAGCTTCGAGGAGCCCGGGTGTTCTCGAAGATCGACTTGAGGTCCGGTTATCATCAGTTCCGCGTTAGACCATCAGATATACCTCTGATACCCTTTAGGAGCAGGTATGGTCTATACAAGTATACAGTCATGCCGTTCGGTCTCACGAACACACCTGCAGTTTTCATGGCACTGATGAACCGAGTGTTCCATCCTTACTTGGATTCCTTCTTCCTGGTCTTCGTGGATGATATCTTGGTGTACTCTCACACTCGACACGACTATGCCACCCATCTTGAGATCGTTCGGAGTACACTGAGAGAGCAATGACTTTATGCTAAACTCTCGAAGTGACACTTCTAGATGGATTAGATTCACTTCTTGGGTCACGTCATCTCAGAGGTAGGAGTATCTGTGGAACCAGAGAAAGTGAGAGCTGTAGTATCCTGGGAGCAGCCAAAGAACGTTTTTGAGGTACGGAGCTTCATAGGGATGGATGGATACTACAGACGATTAATTCGGGACTTTTCCCATTTAGAATCACCTTTGATAGGTCTGACCAAGAAGGGGGAGAAGTTCTTATGGTCAGATTCTTGTGAGTCAGCCTTTCAGGAGCTGAAAGGGAAGTTGACGTCAGCATCGATACTAGTCTTGCCAGAGCCAGGAAAGAGTTACACTATTTACTGTGATGCTTCAGGTATCGTGCTGGGAGCTATGCTTATGGAGGGAGATGGAGTCGTTGTGTATGGGTCTCGGCAGTTGAGGCCACATGAGAGGAACTACCCTACGCACGATCTGGAGTTGACAACTGTTGTTCATGCCTTGCGCTGTTGGAGACACTATCTTCTGGGAGAGCACTTTGTGGTCTTCACTAACCACAAGAGTCTCAAGTATATCTTCAATCAGCGTGATCTGAATCTGAGGCAGCGCAGGTGGGTTGAGTATCTATAGTCTTTTGATTTTGATCTTTCCTATACGCCGAGAAAGGGCAACGCTGTGGCTGATGTGTTGAGCAGGAGAACTCAGATTCAGGCAGTTCAGGAGGCTAGTAGTAAGTGACAGCTGATGACTCTATTCTCTGTGATGCATCTGGAGGTGCACAACAGACAGGGACAGACTTTTCTATCTTCTGTAGCTGTTACCTACACGCTACTTGATCGGGTACGAATGAGGCAACTATCAGACTCAGAAGGCTTAGTCCTGCAGGAGAGTGTGTTAGGAGGGGACCCTCTTCCTGGATGGACAGTGGGAAAGGATGAGATCTTGCGTTTCCAAGGAAGCGTATGGGTGCCAGCAGACATACGCGAGGAGCTGATGTAGGATTTCCATTTCTCTATTTGGGAAGTTCATCCTGGCATCACCAAGATGTATCAGGACCTTCATCGCCAATACTGGTGTCCAGGTATGAAGAAGTATGTTGCTGGTTTTGTCATGAGATGTTCTACTTGTCAGCAATTGAAAGCAGAGCATCAGCGACCAACATGGCTTTTATAGCAGTTACCCATTTCGGAGTGGAAGTGGAACTATGTTGCGATGGACTTTGTGATCAGGTTGCCGAGGTCACCTCAGGGAAACGACGCTGTTTGGGTTACCGTCGACAGACTTATGAAGGTTGCTCACTTCTTGCCGATCAAGGAGACCTTCAGTGTCGATGATCTGGGATGACTTTACATCAGAGATATCGTTCGTCTGCATGGAGTTCCGCGCTCTATTGTTTCAGACAGAGATGCGCGCTTTACCTCTCGGTTCTGGCAGGGACTTCAGAAGGAATTGGGTACGCAGGTACTTTTGAGTACGGCATACCATCCCCAGACTGATGGCCAGTCCGAGCACACGATCCAGGTGCTTGAGGATATGCTCCCAGCTTGCATCCTTGACTTTGGCGGTTCTTGGGAGAAGCATATTCCTCTGGTGGAGTTCTCATACAACAACAGTTTTCAAGCGACCATTCAGATGGATCCATACGAGGCTTTGTACGGTAGGCCATGCTGATCACCCTTATGCTGGCTGGAGGTAGGAGAGGCAACTTTGCTAGGACCTCGTCTTGTTCAGGAGACTTTAGAGCAGATAGAGCTGATTCGGAAGAGGATGGATACAACGTAGTCTCGATATAATTGTTATGATGATCAGCGGAGACTACCTATGGAGTTCGAGGTCGGTGATTAGGTTTTCCTACGTGTTGCACCGAGTTTGGGACACAAGAGGATTCAGAGATAGGGTAAGCTTTCACCGCGGTACGTCGGTACGTTTGAGGTCTTGGAGAGAGTGGGTCCAGTCACCTATCAGTTGCAGTTACCTCAGAGGTATCGGGCCATGCACGACGTCTTCCACGTCTCTCAGCTCTAACGTTACTTTTTAGACCCATCTCACGTCTTTTAGCCCGAGGAAGTCGATCTTGAAGCGGATGCGTCGTTCGAGGAGCATCCTATCTGGATTTTCGATCGTAGTACGAAGGTTCTCTGCGGGCAGTCTGTTCCTCTAGTACGTGTGCTATGGTAGCACGGGCGAGTACAGGACGAGACCTGGGAGAGGGAGGTTGATGTACGATCGTAGTGGCTAGAGCTGTTCGGGGATTCTTCTTCTCCACCTCGTTAGGGAAATTTGGGGACAAATTTCTTTAAGGGGGGATGTTTGTAAGAACCTGGATCTCTTTTCAAGTATGTTTTTCCTTTTTCTGGAGTTTTTGAGAAAAATGAATTTTATGGAAATTTTAGAAGTACACGCCGTGTACTTTCTGAGTACACACTGTGTACTCTTCCCGGCTCGAAGCTGTGTGTTGGCCGTGCTCGGGCCACACACACGGTATGTAAGGCTGAGGTGGAGGCCGTTTTTTTGGGTATGGAAAAATTTGAAGTACACACCGTGTACTCTAGAATTACACGCCGTGTACTTTTTTTTTTCATGAAACGGACCAGGGTCGCGTCTAACCCCCATATCCATCTTCTTCTTCAGTTTTCGACCGTCCGAGAGAGACCGTACAACCGGATCTTCTACGGAGTCCTACCTCACCGTCCGTTCTCCGATTTGAGCACGGTCAGTTGTGTTGGAATCGCAGCGGTGAGTTCTTCCTTCTGCTTTATCCTCGTTTCTTGATTCCTCCTCCTTTCCAAGTTATTGTGGGATGAATGTTTTGTGCATTTTCTCAGATCTATGTCATTCTAAGGGGAATATGTCTTCGAGGTACACATATATCAATCTCCTACGATCGAGGTAGGTGGTTTGTGCCTTTCTGTAGAAAGTTGATGAATATTTTGTGAAATTTCCACCAATAACCTTGAACGGGGTATTGCGTGTTTCCTGTTTTTCCCTTGTTACTTTCCTGCTTTGCTTGATTGCTTTAGTATAGGTTATTGCTTGTGATTAGAGTATTTTTTTTGTGCTCAGTTTGCTTTTCCATGCCTAGTTGTAGGATTGTAGACTGTTGTTTTATTATTTTTGTTGAGCCTTAGTTGATAGCCAAGTAGTTCTTGTGGTTTACTTGGATGATATACATGCGCTGAGTATGTTTAGTTATACTCAGGACTGTGAGAACCTAGAGTAGTAGACCAAAGGTAGAATTGACGGAAGGGCTTATCCAGAGTGTCTTTTTAATCACGATGCGAGACCAAGGGGAGAATTGATGAAAGGTATTTTCCAGAGTGTATTTAACTACGACGTGAGCCACAGGGGGAATTGACATTGAGTGCTTCCCCAGAGAGCCTTTAGCACGATACGAGACTATAGGGGGAATTGACGGTGAGTGCTTCCCCAGAGAGTCTGCTTAATTTACGTAGCTGAACCAGAGGGCTGAGACTGTGTGTGCCTCCCATAGGGTTGCTAGTACTTAGAGGTTGAACCCTAGGGGTTAGACTGTGAGAGATACCCAGAGGGTTACCTATTTTCTTCTTGTTATTGACTGCTTACTTGTGTGCTCTACTTGTTAGAACTGTGGATTTTAGCTGCTTGTGTTTCCCTGTTTACTGCTTCTTGTTTATTTACTGCCATGTATTCATTTACTGTTTGGCACAAATCTTTGGGTGATTGCCTACTGGGATTGTATCTCACACCCTGTTTGGGCCATGCTTTTGGACCCAAGCATACTATGTTGCTCCAGGTATAGAAAAGGTCAAACACCCTTCTACTTCAGGATCTTGACTGCATTAGGAGATGGGGAGCATGGGACCGAGCTGTGGCTCGCGATGCTGAGGAGATTTCTTTGTTTTTCTTTTTCACTTGGTTTCAGTTTTATTCCAGCACATTGTTGTGTTTGCTTCTTTCCATAGATACTTGTACCTACTGCATTATTGTCATCATTGTTAGATATCTACATTGCTTCCGCTGTCTGGTTTCTTTTGTTATTCATGTTAATTACTGCTTTCACTGTCTATTGTTGTTTTCTTACCTTGTATACCTTACCGAATGAGGGAATAGTTTCCCCACCGACTCACCAAGGCCCTCACTGCTAGTCGGCAGCCTCTGGCGTTCGGGGAAACGCGCTTGAGGTCCTGTGGCGAACCGGGTACGGGGCACCAGTGGAGGGGCTCCGGACTCAGGACGTTACAAAAAAGGTCCAAGATCTTTCAACTAGACTCTCCATTTAGAATACCTATCGCCCCTCTTAACCACACTTATACATAGAGTGAAAATACAATAGAAATAAGATACATGTTTGAGAAATGTTAGCAGCACACAGTTATAAGAATCAACTGACATACGATGAATTTTTTAGTGAATTTGTTTGAGGTAGATATGTTAATAACTTGATGAATGTATTTTCAATGCAGACTGCTTCAAGCGTAGCTTGAGATGATTTTTAGTGAAATTTTTTTAGGTAGATAAGTTTATAACTTGACAAATGTATTTTCAATATGTAAAGATCTTTGGAGTTGGATAGGATCAAACTTGTTTCATTCTCTTCATATTCTTTTGATTCTGCATACGTGTCTCTATATGTATTTGTATTATTTCCAATTGCTTCTTATATATATGTTGATTTGAAATTAAGTAAGTATAATTATAATGGTCGAATGATCTATATGGTGATCCTAATGAGATAGGATAAAGAGAGTATATATATGATCCTTCCAAATATGGAATTGCTTTTGTGACCGTAATGTTAGAGTTATTTATCACTCTCTGAAATTTCCTATTCATGGTAGGTCTTGAGTAGACATTATTTCCTTAAAAATATAATCTTCTTTTGATGTACTCAAAAGGTATGAAATGACTTATCATGATATTATCAAGGATAATTATGATATTCCATACTAATAGATCTTAAAAATATATTTTTTGATCATACTGTTCACCATTAAATATATTTTCTGTAAGATAAATTTATTTTTTAAGATAATCCATCTTAGACACATCGTAAGATAATATTTTGGAATAAGATAAAAAGTTACTAACACAAAATTCAATTCTATTCAACTACTTATAACTATAAATATTTCTCAAAATAATATCATCCTTTTATATTCTCATTTCTGACTAGAAGTCTTTCTTGAGTGACTTGGTCGAATATTGTAAGATAAAATCTTATGTTACCATTTCTATTTCTGAGAAACTAAATATATTACTTGAGCTTCATAAGAAAATATGATTGTGTAAGATTAATATAATCTAAAATACTCAAAAAAATTGTTAGAATAAAAGTATGAATATTTTGAATCATCAAAACACATAAAGCAGAGATATATTGGCAAAATACATTTTACAACATAATTTTTATTTCCATCATAATTCTTTGATATAATTGTCCACCTAATGGTTCAATTTTTTAGAAAGGTTCAACAATGTGGTCCTATCCATTAGAGATGGATGTACCCCATTGAATGTTATATGATGATTTTGAAAGGGTATTTCAAGAATCACAGTTGGCCAGAAGGTTATATGGTAGAATGATATATTGTTGAAGAAACTATTGAATTATGTACTGATTAGCTATTAGAGGTTTATAACATTGGTATCCCAAAGTCTCATCATATCGGATGCCTTATGGGTGAAAGGATTTCTTGAAAAGATGTTGTTACAATTACCATAACAGAGTGGGAGAAAGTGCACCTTTATATTTTACATAATAACAAATATGTTGATACATACATTGAATCCCATAAAATGATTCTTAGATAATTTAATCCATCAAGGGATGAGGTATGGATATCAAATACACACAATCAATAGTTTATGTAACATCTGAGGTAAATAAAGAATATGACATTTTCATATTTATTAATATCTGTGAATTAAATATTAATTTTACTTTAAAGGGTATGCTATGTCCGATAGCATACTAAACACGCAATAATAGGTTTCTTTGAAATCTTATGTTGCACAAAAATTTGAGTTATACCAAAAAATAATATAAAAATATTATTATTTTAAATAGTAGTTAACACATAGCCGTTGTATTGGCGAGAATGAAAATAACTAACTAAAATATTATTATAAATGTTTTTTAAATGTATTTACATTTATATAATAAATTTTAGAGGCTTAAAATAAGAAAAAAAATCTGATTTTAAGTATGAAATACTCTAATACTCGTTAAAAGGTCGTTTTACGGCCTTTTGATGGAGAACCCTTTTTAAATCTAATTTTTTTCACTTTTATAGGTTCTATTTGAAAAAATAAAATTTTTATTTAAAATTAGGACATAAAAATTTACTTTGAGTAAATTTTTGGCATTTTTCTGATAAAGTTAATTTTTTAATGAATAGTGAAAAATATCGCATTTTAATTCAAAACTGCATTTTAATCTAATTTATTTATATAGTTAGATTTTTATTTTAATTGGTTTTAAAGCTTAGTTGGATTATATTTTTACCATTTAATCCAATGTTGGTCATTTTAAGTAATTTTATGTTTAAATTGGACATAAACAAATGTCAATCTTTTGATAGTTATTGTTTCTTAAAAACACACCTTTTGGTTTTGACAACGGGAATTAATTTTAAATAAATTTCTGCCACTTCTATGTTTTGAATTTGGAAAAGTGGATTCAATATTTGGAATCAAGAGGTCCAAATTGTGTAAGTAGGTAACTTTCATTTTTAGACATTATGAATATTTACTTCAGTAAATATTTTATTTACCATGGTTAAATGGTAAATCTGGTAAATAAGGGTAAAAAATAATATTATAATAATATTAAGTTACCATTACACTTTTCCTAACCCCATTGGATGATATATTACCGACCAAGGGAATCCTTGGGTTGATTTTGGGACCCCATGAAGCCACTTGGGTGTGATAATGACACTTTATATAAATTAATTTAAAGTTAAGGAAAATGTAACATAAACATATATCATTTAGTAAAACAATTTTTATAGGGGGTTATATAAATGATATCTTTGAATATAAATACTAATTTGAAATATAAAAATATTTAATACATCATGGTATTTAATTTATAATTTTTAGACATTAAATAAATAAATTTATTTTTGACACAATGATGATGCGGTGATTACCTTATTAATGAATGATTTAAATAAATAAGATTATAAAAATTAAAAAAATACCCAAAACTTGTTCAATTATTATTGGATGATTTTATTTATAACATGATTCATCTTATATTTTAATTTAATGAGTTTTGGAACTTTTGAAACCGAAAATAAGTTTATAATGAAATAATATTTTCAAACTTTCCGAAAGAGCCCATCCCCCCCTTATAAAAGGCCATCACCTCCAACTCATTTCTCACACCTCTCAAGACCCTTGGATCATCCAAAATCTACAAAATTAATATCCCTACATCCCTATATTTCTCCTAGAAGCCTTACCCTAGGAATAAGGCAATTAAAGTAAACCTTTTGGTTCAAACCAAAGGGAGATACCCGATTTAGAGGTAACATCTTCTCTTAAGTTCTTTTCCTTTATTTTACTTATCCAACCCAATAAACTCTCTTTATTAATTTATTTTATAACAACACCAGTATCCTCAATATACTAGGTTTTTTATGAGGATTATTCGAACTAAAATTCCACAAACCTCCATCTAATGGATACAAACATATTGTTTCTGTGGATGACGAACTATTGGCTCACGAAATGATGATTGTTCAAATATCTAAAACCGCCTCTCATGGTGGACATTATGATGGAACTATATTTATATGTGATATATATTATATTTATATTGTCTCTATACTTCTGTATTTTTCATTTATAACATACATTTATTGTTTTCATAATGGGTAAACTCGATAATTTCATTTGAGGAAGTGCGGACTACCATCCCCTCAAAGTGATATGACTCGTTCATGCGATACGTGGAATGTATAAAGGATGGAGTTAATGAAATTATATATGAAATTATACTATAATTATAATATACCAATATATCATTAACAGTTCATTTCATTTCTTATCTCCAAATGTTATGTACTATTATAAATACATATATATACTGGATATATATGATATATATTATATATAAATCATGAATATCATTCTGGATATAATTTAATTTTGACCACATGGATAACTTGTAATTATAACAAGTTTATTTTTAACTCAAATTCTAAACATCGACAAAATGTCCGATATGAACTCAAATAGTTAACTAATTGTTATTGCAAGGTAATAAGTGATGTAAAAGGAATAATAAAATTTAAAAAGGTTCTGAAGAAATTAGAAATTAACTTAAGTTTGTTATTCATGAATAACAAGAAACATAAAAGATAAGTCATACATAAGGTAAGGGAACTTCTTAACCCAATTTCCATTCTTTGGGTTGATCTTCTAATTCTTTATTATGTCATGCCATGATTATGTGGGGAATAATTGTTTATTTATTTATGTTGTAATTACCACTTACCATTGTGTGGATATACTGTTTCTACACATAATCACTCTATTGACAAATTCTTACGTCATTTACATGATCTTTGTAAGGGAACCTTTCACCCTCATCTTTTAGTCAAAGACTTCTTGTTTGATATGCCTTTTAATTTACTTTTTCTTACGTTGGGATATATTCTTATATATCCTTATTTCTATAAATTTTTTATCCAAGTGATGATAGATCCTTTTCTATCTTATTAACCCATTTTTTGAATTTTAAAGTGACGCTGTTAGGCTTCTGAATTTTCGTAAGGGACTATGTCTCAATCTCTCTTCATTTGAGGCATATATTGATCTTGGGCACCTTTATTATCCTATAGAGTGTATATACTTCCCTTTGAAAAATTATATCATGAATATCCATATTCTCAAGATATTATAAGTTTTTTTAATGTTATTATTTAACTATTTTTATTCAAGTATTTTCTCAATTGGTAAGGGACTCTTTAACTAAAACATTATTTTAAATGTTTTAATGATTTAATATTATAAACCATTCTTATAGATGTCCATGTTTTCAAAATGGGTTTTAAGGATTTATTTATATGAACATTAATGTTTTCAAATGTTAATTCCTATAAAATTTTTAAAGTGGTATGGGACACTTTGATTCAAAAATATCTTTATTAAATGTTTTAAATGGTTTTCAAAAGGAATATTTTTCTACGAAGAATTTTACTAAATGGAAAAAGGGAATGTTTATTTTTAACATACGCGGCGACAACGACATTTCTACCACCATGAGAATTATTTCATGTTTGGATTCCTTAACAAGCTGTAATATTTTTAAAAGGAAAATAAATACCATATACTCTTTTTACATATTTTGGTATTGAAAATGGTTTTGAAAATGGTTTTTAGAAAGCATTGATTTTGTTAATATCTTGAAATGATATATTGTGATTGAAATATAGAAATGTTATCTTTCTTTTATGCTTGTTTTATGTGTTATGATTATGTTATGGTTCTTGGGAATTGTTTATGTATACGGGTGGTTTCATGATAAACCTAGGGTGGGTGAACCCGAAATAGCTCTCCAATGCATTGGGTAATGTGACAGAGGTAAATGTTAATGTTTCTCCTAATAGATTTATAGAATATAATGTGATGGGTATTCCATAAGTAACTCCCTACATAGCTATGAAAGCTACAACATAAGTATGTCATGTATTCCATAAGTTACCTTTATGATTTATGATTTCTATGTGTTATTCATAAATATTATGATTTCAGGAGGTATGTTATGATAGAAAAGTATGGTTTCATTGATTTGTATTTATTGATGGTTTAATGTTTCCTTTACTTATTTTATAACCCTTACTGAGATTTTTATGCTCATCCCAAGTTTTGAAATGTTTTTCACAGGACTTAAAGATGAATAGGGTCAAGGATGGGATCAAGGAAAAGTCACAATGTCTAAAACTTGGAACTAGAAATGTTTCTTTTTTAAGAGTTTTTATTTTATGAAAAAATGGAAACTGAGTTGAAGTGTCTACTTTATAATTTTTGAGATTTAATGTAATAGTTATGGCCTAATTCTCTAAAACTCTAAACCTAAAAAGATCCTCAATGTGAATTCTTGACTTAACTCAATATTATCTAATGTTTAAGGCCAAGTCCTTATAGATTATAGTTTGGTTTTGAGATCATATTTATAAGGAGTTATTAGAAAATCTAAATTCAATTGTCAAATGACTTTGATGGCTAGATAGAGGACCAAATAAAAATGTTATATCTTACACTGGTTTTTTAATCAATGGTTATAAATTCTATAAAAAATAACACAATGACTAAATTATGATGAAAAATGGTGAAGTTATTCTTATGGTGGAAGCAATGCACATATCTGGTTCCAAGGATAGAAATCCAATTTATGAAAATATGTCATATTTCTGTAGTATTGAGCAGATATATGAGTTGTATTATTTAATATTTCAAATACTAATTGTTATTGAAAATGGGTTTATAATAAGGAGTGCATTGAAAGTTGATGAAATGGGATTCATGGAAGTGAATTTCACCATGGAAGGGGAAAAGGATGATCTATTCATAATGGAATCACAAGTAGTGAAAGTATTTTATGTCTCAGATCCAACAAATAAGAATTGGTTGATTATCCTGCTGGAAACTAAAACAACCGTAGAGTCAGATGAAAATTCAATCGAGGAAGACCCTTTCAACAGGAGATCACAAATAGTTCATGGAGGTCCCAATATAGACAATGTATTGTACATTATAGGGGAATATAAAGAGAGGATTTGGATTCTCAATAGAGGAGCCAAACCCCTTCAAAATTTTAAAAAATAAAGAGAGTTTAATGTGTAGTTTAAATTGTTTTTAATATACTATTTTCCTCATAATATTATGTTTTCTATATTGTATTAACATCATCTAAATTAAATGTTTAACTACTCATCTAAACAATGTCTTCTACACATGATGATGTTACTAATCTTGGGGAAGAACAACTAGTTGATGCTGAAACTGTAGAACTATTAGGGGATCAACAACATATTGATGAAAAAAACAATAACGATGTATCATCATAGTGTTGACTAAAATTATCAAGGTAAGAAGTATGGGTATAAAACTTGAGTTTGGATGGAAGAAACACGACCAACCTTTTGACCCCAACAAGTCAACAATCATTAGTTATATTGGGGTTAAAATGAGGATGAATGTGCTGATTGATATAGAGTTATGGAACCTTATCCAACCTGTAATGAAGGAAACCCTTTGGGAAGATATAAAGGTAATGTTATGATAGCCTTTCTTTATTTTACTAAAAAATTATATAATGAAATGCTGATTTAATTTTCATTATTCCTTATATATTTCATTTATTTTAGAATATTTCTATAAGAAATATGTATTAATGGTGACTAGAAAAGCCTATAAAGGATTCCAGAATCTTTTTACCAAATTTCATCTGAGGGATGCTGAGAGGAAAGTAAATCCCTACCCACCAGTTACTTAAGAACACATTATAAAATAGAAAACATGGACTGATTTCATCAGTCGTCGTGATGATGAATCATTTCAAGTGAATTTAAGTCAATAATATATTATTTTTAATTATTTATTTTATCCAATTTGATTAAAAATTATTAATTTATGAAACAACAAATGAGTACTAAAAATAAAGAACGTGCATTAAAACCAATGTACCCCTATTGCAAAGAAATGATAGGGCACACTTCACTAGAGAAGAAATTGGAATGTATTTTAAATCAAAGATAAAAGTTTTATGTGATATGAAACAACATATGTTCCTTTGTTTATATGCATATTGATGAATCAAAATCTAAAGCCACTTCCACCTCACATCATGTTCTATGGAAGGAGAATTTCCTAAATAAGGAGGGTAAAATGTTGGTGAAAACACACAATCAGTATGGGAAACATGTGTAAGTATAAAATAATAATAATTCATTATGATTTATAATAGTATTATATAAAAATATCTATTTATGTTCATATGTTTTTATATGTTTTAGACACAAGAATCGGCAGTGACCATACCGGAAGAAAACCACTTTCAGTAGATTTGTAGTGGCCAAAACAATATGGTTGCATTAGAGAAGTCAGTTTTGGAGTGTCTCCTCAAACATATTTTAAGAAGAAAAAACCAAAAGAATATACATATAAGATGATGAAAGGATTTCAAGCACAAATATATGCTTTGTAAGATATTATTGTTCATTATGGTTTAGAAAACCAATATATGAGAAATGATCAAAGTGAACCAGTGGTGGAACAAATATCCGCACATGAAAAACCAAATGACGCCGCTAGCTTTAACGCTAGTCATACCCATCAACCACATAACTTACTTGAGGTAATAAAATTTTCCATTAATATTTCTCCTAAATGTGAAGAAAACAACTTCCGATAACTTTATATTACTAAAAATATATAGGGTAAAGTTGTATGTGATTTCAATATGTCAACACCCACATGCTATCTTGCTATAAGGGGTACAATGTATAATATCCTAGGAGACAAACTACACAATAAAGAACTCCAAAAATATCACATGAGGGTGGGGATTAAGGTAGCTCAAGAGATGACCATTGAGTTTCTTATTCCACTTAATGATCTGGATATTATAATGATCAATGATGCTATAATAACTTTTGTAGCATGACTCTCTAATATTATAAACATACATGGGTTATGTCTTAAAAAAAAAATTTCAAATGAAAAATATATAATAGTTGATGAAAAAAGGTCTAAATTGAGGTATGGTATTATAAATGAATAAAGTGTTGGGGAAACGAAAGGTTGGATTAAGACAATCTAGTGAATCGATTAAGAAATCAAAAGGACCTTCCAGGAGTACCTTCTCCCCGCTAGTTCCACTAAAAAATTTATTATCATTAAAAATTTATATAAAGACCACATTTAAATATGTAAATATATCTTACATTCCATATGAAGAATAAATATTTGGAACTTTCATTATATATTCAGTTGGTCTCAAGATTATAAATGAGATTCTCAAGTTTTAATGGATAGGAGTCTCAGTTGTGAATACATATATAAGTTACATTTTCATAATACGTATGTTCAAAAAATGATCTAATATTTTCATTAAACTTAATAACTATTAATATTTTATATAAGTATTTATATTACTAATACATAAAGGAAAAACCCTTTGAATCACGATTTGGATTCATTAATCCCTATATCTTTTCTATAGAATAAACTAAATTGGAGTCAAGAGAAATTGATATGAAAAATGATGAGCTAAATGAGTCACTTGAGAAGAAAATAATAGATAACATACTCTTTTTGATGCCTAAAATGTAGGGGTAAAACTCTTCAATATAATCATATAAAATATATTTTTATTTTTTTCATTACTTATTTTTTTTAGGAAGCACTAGATACTGATCACAATCAATCTAGATACCCCAAATATTTATTTTTTGGATCCAATGCATGGATATCTATTAAACCAACCACACATTATGTGTATTGTGAATTTTTAATGAACTTAAATCAATATTTTATAGATAAAATTTGAATTATATGTTTCAATATATTTTTTTAAAATAATTTTGTTGTGATAGGGAGGTCGCTAAATATAGGCTAAATCATGGTATGAATTTGATGACTGAATATAAGAAGCCTATGGATTACTTCAAATGGAAATAGATTAAGGTATATATAAAAAAAATTTACTATCAAAACATATTTCAAAAAAATTTACTTATTTAGGTCAATTTTTTTGCAGCGTCTGAAGAAAGATAACAACAACGATTGTGGATATTATGTTTGAAAATTTATGAGAGATATCATAAACCATAGAAACACCAGCATCCCAAAATAGGTAATTTTCAAAGGTAATTACAATTTCATTAAAAAAATTTCTTAATCATTTGTTTTTCTATATTTTCTCAGTACTAAAATGATTGTCGACAACCTTAATTCTTAAAAGAAGAAGTAAATTTTTTAGAGATAAGTGGGAAGTGTAAATGGTGTCATAATGTTTCCCAAAATAAAATTTAGGTGATTACCTACTATGTTTGTGATATATTATGAGATATTACCTTATAAATATATTTGGGGTGTGAACCATTAGTATCATAATCATTATATATTATTTTTGATAGTTTCTCAAGGATAATTATAATGGAGGAAATGAATTTGTTTATAAATGAATGGGAAGAATACGTGATGTCAGCATGTATACAGACATCATGAAGAGGTGACTTCCTACTACTTATTTAGTTAGTTTTACCATTATTTTATCTATTTTTTAGTTAATTTCTTTATCATTTTTATCAAATACTTATTTTTTTAAATTTACACATTAGTTCAAAACACACATTACATGCTCAAAAAGGATAAAATGAGCTTGAATTATTTTCAAACTTTAGGGGAACAATATCTAAGTCATTTGTGACATGTAATAATTTACTACATGTCAATATGATACCCTATGTGGTCGTTGTGACTCAAAGTGCGTGTTTTTAATACAAAAGTTTCATTTTAGTTTAAAACATACATCAAATAGTTAAAACCGAGAAACCGAGATTTTATTGTTTTCATACTTTAGTAAAATGATCCATAATTTATTTTTTACATGTAGTAATTGACTGCATGTCAATATGACACCTGATGTGGTCGGTATGACTCGAAGTACATGTTTTCAATAAAAAAGTGTCATTTTAGTTTAAAACATATATCAAATAGTCAAAACTAGGAAAATGAGATCGGATTGTTTTTAAACTTTAGGACAATGATTTATAATTAATTATTCAATTTTAGTATTGACCACACATCAATACAAGACACAATGTAGTCTATATGACCTAAAGTATATGTTTTTAATAGAAATTCACAAGTTTAGTTTAAAACGTGTGTCAAAATAGAAAAAACCAAGAAAAATAGATCTAATTATTTTAAAACTTTAGAAAAACGATCCATAATTAATTTTTAACATGTTGTGATTGACTGCACATAAATTTGATGCATGGTGTGATTGGTATATTACTAAAATTGTGTAGTTTGAGATTAGAATTGACATTTTAGAAAAAAATACAAGTGACATACTCAAATAAAGCAAAAAAATTTGGATTGTTTTGATAATTTAGGAAAATTATCCCTAAATAATTTCTGATATAGAGTAATCAACCATACCTTAATTATATACATAATGTACCTAGTACAACTCAAATTGCGTGGTTTTAGTTTAAAATTTACATTTTATTAATTCATTATTTCATATTTATATTTAATTTATTTCTCTATAGTATTACTAACATAAGAATTATTTTCTTATATAGGTGTATTATTTTTCTCAAGTAGGGGTGGTTTTTTGGAAGCTACTTGTGCTCATGAGATATTGGACTCTAAGGATACTACTGAGATAATGAAAACAAGGAAATGGGCCAAGAATGTATACAAACATCACAAAAAGGTGAATTCCTACTACTTATTTATTTAATTTATCCACCATTTTATCTACTATTTTAATTTAATTTCCTCATAATTTTTATCTAATAATTATTTAGTTTTTTTATAGATTTTTTGGGAAGTCATATTTTGCTTTCAACTGTTCGCAACAATCCAAAAAATAAAGAACATGTTGCTTTTGGATGGGGTGTTTTAGGTAGCATGGGTTTTCCTCTTACATCCAAATGAAACATTTTATCTCTTTTAAATATTATTTTATATATTTAAAAGCAACATATATCACATACTCAATCATCCTTACCTTGATCTGATACATAGTGCACTCAGTATGACTCGAACTGTATGTTTTTAGTTTATAATTTACATTTTAGTTCAAAACACATGTCACATACTCAAAACTGAGAAAATACATTTATATTGTTTTTATAATTTAATAAAATTATTCATAAGTCATTTTCAATTTGTAGGAATCATCCGTACCTCAATCTGACATATGGTGTGACTAGTATTACTCCAAGTGTGTCTTTTTATTTAAAATTGATATTAATTTTAGTAAAAAACACAAGTGACATACTCAAAACCAAGATTTTATTTTTATTTTTATACCTTAGTAAAATGATCCATAAGTCATTTTTGATTTGTAGGAATCAGCCTCACCTCAATTCGGTGCACGATGTGACCAGTATGACTCAAAGTGTGTCTTTTTATTTAAAATCAACATTAATTTTATTAAAAAAGTAAAGTGACATACTTAAAACCAAGAAAGTAGATTTGTATTGTTTTTATAATTTAGTAAAATTATCCATAAGTCATTTGTGATTTGTAAGAATCATCTATACCTCAATCCGACACACGTTGTGCCCAGTATGACTCTAAGTGTGTTTTTTATTTAAAATTGACATTAATTTTAGTAAAAAAGACAAGTGACATAATTAAAACCAATAAAACACATTCATATTATTTTTATAATTTACAAAAATTATCCATAAGTCATTTTTGATATATAAGAATCAGTCACAACTTAATTCAATACATGGCGTGCCCGATATAACTAAAAGTATCCGCTATCAGTTTAAAATTGACATTTTAGTTCAAAATGTGTGTCACTCACTGAAAAACAAGAAAAAATACTCATATTGTCTTTATAATATAGTAAAACAATTCATAAGTCATTTTTGACTTGAATTAATCAATCTCACATCAAACCAACACACGATGTGATCAGTATGACTCAAAGTACGTGTTTCTAGTTTAAAATGACATTTTAGTAAAAAACACAAGTGACATACTCAAAATAGATAAAATGTATTTGTATTGTTTTGATACTTTATAAAAAAAACACATAATTAATTTTTTATGTATAGGAATCACCTGCAACTCAATCTAACGCACGATGTTACCGGTATGACTCTAAGTGTGTCTTTTTATTTAAAATTGACATTAATTTTAATAAAAAAGACAAGTGACATAATCAAAACAAATAAAATGAATTTGGATTGTTTTGATACTTTAGTAAAATGATCCATATGTTATTTTTTATTTTTAAGAATCAGACGCACCTCAATTCGATTAACAGTGTGAACGGTATGACTCAAAGTGTGTCCTTTTATTTAAAATTGACATTAATTTTAGTAAAAAAGATAAGTAACATACTGAAAACTGATAAAACACATTATTATTGTTCTAATAATTTATTAAAATAATATATAAGTCATTTTTTATGTTTAGTAATCATCCGAACTCAATTTTATACATGGTGTTATTGGTATAACTCAAAGTGTCTATTATCAGTTTAAAATTGACATTTTAGTTAAAAAAGTGTACCACTCACTGAAAATTGAGAAAATACACTGGATTGTCTTTTTAATTTAAGAAAATGATTTATTAGTCATTTTTATGTGTAGTAATTAGTATTATATCAAAATAACACACTATGTGACTAGTATGACTCAAAGTGCATGTTTTTAGTTTAAAATGACGTTTTAGTACAAAATGTAAGTGACATACTCAAAATTGAGAAAATGAATTTTGATTGTTTTGATACTTTAGAAAAAGGATATGTAAGTAATTTTTGAAATATAGGAATCAGATAAACCTCAATACAACACACAGTGTGACCGATATGACTTCAAGTATGTATTTTTATTTAAAACTGACATTAATTTTAGTAAAAAAGACAAGTGACATACTGAAAGATGATAAAATGCATTCAGATAATTTTTATAATTTAGTAAAATGATCCATAAGTCATTTTTGATGTTTAAGAATTATTTTTACCTCAATCCAATACATGTTGTGCCTTGTATAACTCAAAGTGTCTGTTATTAGTTTAAAATTGACATTTTATTTCAAAAAGTGTGCCACTCACTAAAAACTAAGAAAACATGCTTGGATTTTATTGATAATTTAATAAAATGATTCATAAGTTATTTTAAACATGTAATAATCTATATGACATCAAACTGACACACAATGTGAATGATATGACTTGAAGTGCGTATTTTTAGTTTAAGATAACATTTTAGTAAAAAGAAAAGTGACATACTCAAAACCTAGAAAACACATTTATATTGTTTTGATACTTTAATAAAATGACCCATAAGTCATTTTTGATATATAGGAATCATCCACACCTAAATTACATGCACATTGTGGATGGTATGACTCTAAGTATGTCTTTTTATTTAAAATTGATATCAATTTTAGTAAAAATGATAAGTGACATACTCAAAACTGAGAAAACATATTAACATTTCTTTTATACTTTAGGAAAATGATTCATAATTCATTTTTGATGTTTATGAATCATCCTCACCTCAATCTGATATATGATGTTCCCAATATGTCTCAAATTTTCCATTATCATTCTAAAATTGACAATTTAGTTCAAAAAGTGTAACACTCACTGAAAACCAAGAAAACACACTCATATTGACCTGATAATTTAGAAAAACGATCTGTAATTCATTTTTAATCTGTATGAATTAGCCTCACATCAAACCGACACATGATGTTACTGGTATGACTCAAAGTGTGTGTCTCCAGTTTAAAATGACATTTTAATAAAAAATGCAAGTGACGTACTCAAAACTAAGAAAATTCATTCAAATTATTTTTATACTTTTGACAAATTATCCATAAGTCATTTATGACATATAGAAATTGATCGAATTTCAATATAACACATGATGTAGTTGGTATGAATCAAAGTGCATGTTTTCAATATATAAGTTCCATTTTAGTTTAAAACATGCATCACATCACCAAAACTGAGAAAACGAGCTCATATTATTTTATCATAATTTTATTTGATATTAATTAATTAATTTACTTATCATTTTTATCTTATACTTATTTAGTTAACTTTCACAAAGATAATTCTTGAAGACAAAAAAGAAATAGCATGACGTGAAAGAATCAACCTCAACTCAATCCGATACATGGTGTTCCTGGTATGACTCAAAGCATATGTTTTTAGTTTGAAATTGACACTTTGTGTTTAATTTATTTCTTTATAGTATTACTAAAATAATAATTATTTTCTTATATAGGTGCATTATTTTGCTCTATATGGAGTGTTTTGTTCAGAAATAGCATGATCAGGGGTTGGGGGATAAAGAAAAAAGAACATTGATGTTTTTTAATGTCTGTAATAATTTGTACTTACTAATGTAATTATAAAAAAATGTTTGAAATGTCTATAATATAGTGTTTTTTCTTGTATTTGTGTTGTAAATTTTATTACATTAAATTTTATATTTTCAACCTATATTTGCTGTTCTTACTTCCACAATGTATTGTAATTTTAATAGTACACTGCAGCAGTATGCCCCTTTATTAGCCCTATTAAAAGTGCTAATAAAGGACACCCTTTATCAGTGCTATTGGAAGTAATAATAAAAGCCTAGGTATTTTAATCACACTCCAATAATCAATATTTTTTTTACACTGATAATGACCAATTTTAGCACTGTTAAAGGCCATATTTATAGTGGTTTACCACTAAGATAGTGTTATTTCCTTTAAATGTTTTTGGGAGTCATATAATGAAATCCATTGTTATGTTTTCCCATTTCCATATTGGTATAGGATATTGTTGTTTCATACCCTTAGGATTCTATCATTTATCCTTGACTTGATGGCATACCAAGCATCGAGATACCTATTCTGCAATCTCCATATTCATGTTATCCCATAATAAGTTTTGCTTCAGATCTTTATACATCTTTTTTCTTCCTGTATAAATAGAGAAGTATGCACTATTCACATCATCTAGAAGTTACCTATTCAGTTCTGGTTTTAATGGGACACATATTTGGGTTCTAAACCTTATAACTCCATCTTTATAAAAGTTGAACTCTAGAATATTCACTAACTTTTTCTTTAGAACCACATAATCTTTTTAGGCCTCCTTGATCCTCTCGAGAATGGATAGTTGAGCAGTTATTTGACCAAGGTAAGGTGAGGATCCATTTATGATTACCATGTCCATCCTCTACATGTTTAAAGAAATTGGATCCATTTTAATCCTCAACATGGATAAGGTTGTAGGATCTTTTCCACTCAGAGCATCTACCACTTTATCCACCTTCCCAGGATGGTAATGGATTGAAAAATCATAATCCTTGATCAGATCTAACCAAATTCATTGGAGAATATTGATCTCCTTTTGTGTGAATATATACTTAAGGATTTTATGATCCATATATATTTCATACTTCTCTTCATAGAGATAATGTTTCAAAATATTTAGTGCAAATATCACCATAACCAATTATAGATCATGCATTGGGTAGTTCTATTAATGAATATTTAATTTAAGGGAAGCACATGCTATTAATTTTTCATCTTTCATGAGTACACAACCCGATCCCCTTTTTTCACACATCACAATAGATAAAAAATCCTTCCCCAATGGTAATAATGTGAAAATAGGTGTAGTGATTGGACTCTTCTTTAACTCTTTAAAGATCTCATCACATTCATCAGTCTAGACAAACTTGACTCCCTTCTAAATTAGCTTGGTTAGTGGGATTGATAATCCTAATAATTTTCTCACAAATCGACAATAGTACCTAGCTAATCCAAGGAAACTACAGATTTTCATCATAGATGTTGGTATGTGTCATACTTCAGTTGCCTCTATTTTTAAAGGATCCACCGATATCTCTTTACTGATGATAACATTCCCCAATAATGTTACTTTCTCCTTCCAGAACTCTCATTTACTGTACTTCACATATAAATTTTCTCTCTAAAATTTCTTCAGTATAGTGTTTAAATGTTTCACATACTCCTCCTTTATTTTAAAGTAGATAATAATATCATCTATAAATACTACCAAAAATTTGTCTAGGTAACCCCTAAAGACTCTATTCATTAAGTTCATAAAGATAGATAGAGAATTAGTGAGTCCAAATAGAATCACTATGAACTTTTAGTGCCATTAACTTATATGAAAAGTAGTCTTGGGGATATCCTCCTTCTTCACATTTACTTGATAATATCCTGACCAAAGACCAACCTTGGAGAAGTATCGGGATCCATGTAGTTGATCAAATAAGTCATTAATATATGGAATAGTTTACTTATTCTTTATCATGATATTATTGAGCTCATAATAATCAATTCCAAGGAACATTAATCCATACTTCTTCTTAATGAAAAAGATCAGTTCACCCCACGATGAATCATTTGGGAATATAAACCCTTTATCCATTTTATCTTATAGTTTCTTCTTTAGCTATTAAAGTAAAAAAATGGACATTCTATATGGATTCTTGGATATTGGAAAATCTTTGGGTATAAGTTCAATTGAGAACTCAATCTATCAGTTAGGAGGAAGACTAGAAAATTCTTTTGGAAACACATCAGTGAATTCCTTATAATGGGCATGTTAATAAGGATGATCTTTTTCTTTAGCATCAATAATTTGAGCTAGATACTCTTACTCATAAGACAATAATATCCATTATTAATATGATTATATCAAAGGATATTCTTCCTAATCCTTGTAATTTTATAGAATCAAAGGGTGATTTGTGATATGAAGGGTGATTTCCTTATCTTAGAAATTTATGTTGGCTCTATTCAAGGAAATCCATTCCATTCCAAGAATAGAATTGAATTCTACTAAATGGAGCATCAAAATGTTCACAAGGAAGTTCATCCTACAAATATGGATAGGGGATAAGTTATATACTTAGGATGAAATAATTGACCCATTTTTTTGTAATCACTGATAACTCAACTTCCATGTTTTGAGGTGGTGTTTGAATAATTATACTAAACTTTCATGATATAAAAGAATGTGTAGAACTAGAATCAAATAAAACGTTTAATATCCTTGAATGAATAACTAGAATACCTATCACCACTTATTTTTTGGGATCCACCTTAGTAGTTGTGATGGAATAATCTCACCCATAATCTCTAGGACTTGGAGGTTATTTTCATTGGTTATCGTCTAAAACCCTTGACTTAGTGCATTGATTCACATAGTGTCCATGCTCCTTGAAGTTGAAAAATTGGACAATAAGTTGATGGTTGAATGGAGAATTTCTTTCTTCCATAATATTGGTGGGTTTCTACCATGAAAATTCGTTATCTAGGTGACCTTCCTTCCCATACCTAAAGCATTTTCTTATCCCCTTCAAGCATTTTTCAAGATGCTTCTTCCCACACTTTTGACAAGCAGGATGTTGGAATTTCTTTCCCTCATGAGATTTATCCGTTAGACCACTAGAATTAAAATCCATTATCTACTTCTTATCTATGGACCCATGAGACTCTTGAGATTCACAGATCTCAATTTCAACCTTGAGGTAACATCATACAATTTCCTCATAGATGTCAAAGTCTCAATTCACCAAAAATTTTCATAGAATCTACTTTATCTCAATAAATAAGCGATCAAATTTAATTTCTAAAGAGATGAAAAATATAGAGGAATATCATTCATGTATTTTGAATTTAACCTCATATGACTTGATGGATTCATTATCCCTATCCTTGTGGATAAGGGAACCCCTCTACATTTCCATTTAGAGAGTGCAATAAAAATATTTATTAATTTTTTTTCTAGAATTCTTTCCACTCCATCACTTCAATCCCCTATCCAGGCTTCATATTTTTTTATCAATGTCCACCATTGATTATATTATCCCTCCATATGATAAAAATATAGAAAAAACTTCTATTGTTCAGAGAATTGAAGGATGAAGAATATATTTTTAGATCTATTTTTCTATGATTAAAGTATTAGAAGATCCACTGAAAGTTGGAAACCTTTGTCACATAAAGGTATCAATTACAACTTTCTATTTATTATAAGGATGTGAGTTTTCCCCTTAATTAAATTTTCTATTTAGAACTTGGTTTAATTGAGAAATTATCATCATGAAGTTCCAAATTCATGCTCCCATTGGGTTATGAAACTTATTTGGGAAGTCATCACATTGCCCCTGACATTAGTTATTGACTCAATTTCTTACATTTCAAAACATTGACTAAAATAAAGGAAAAAATAGGGATGATTATTTTTAAACTATTAAACACATAAATGGGAAACTATGAACATTAAAAGTAAAATTCATAAATGAAATATATTTCTTAACCTATAAATTTCTAGGTTTCATTATAAGTTATCCAAGATCTATTTCCTAATATAAAATTTTATGGTAATTTTTTACCTTTATAATGGTTCGTAAGGGGTTTTTGAATTTACCAAAGTATATCCCATTTTAGTTTCAAACAAGGTGTTTAAAAAGGTCCCTTTTTATAAACTAGGTGATGATTGAGTCAATCCTAATGCACCCTTTTTGGAGTTATCACCCCTAGGTACAACTGTGCTAGATCCATGTCTACTTGTAGTATCTAGACATGGATGTATTTTATTAGAAAACAATTACTCTATAATTTATTTTTTAGGGATATCTTTCTATGTTTAGTATTATACTTAATTATTTTACTAGGGTTTTTCTAATATTAATCCCAAAAATAACTAGGTTTTCCTATGATACTAACTATGAAAACTGTATGAACCTGAATTTTCTTAGAGGTACATATCCTTTTATTTTTAGTTTGTTTCCTTGGTTTTAACCTAATATCAATGTCTAGTAAGGATATGTAGGAAAAAGGGTGTCTGAGGATTGTTTGGAGCCTGGAACCTTGACCGGTGGAGGAAACAGCTAGGCTGCGTAGTTATTAGAAACTGTTCATCCCAGTCTGCATGGTTAGAGTAAATTGTGTGGAGTGTTTCTGTGCACAATAGTAGTCCACACAGTTTTCCCTAACCATGCATCCCAATCCACTTTCCTATGCGTGTGATATAGACCTCTTAACAAAGGGATTTTTTATGGGCTACACACGATCAATCAAATAACATGGCTAACTTGTGTGAGGGGTTTCTTGAGGTAGTTCTTGACACATGGTTGGTGCACAATTTGGACAACCATGTAGCCAAACCATGAAACCTATTTAAAAGTGTAAAATTTACTATTTCACCCTTAAAATACTTATAACTTACCCTTATCTCTTATTTTTCTATTTCTAGTGGATAACGCCTATATTTTCTTCCATTGAGATCTATCCCATGGAATACACCTAGGTTTGTTGATAACTATTTTGTTTGAACTTTGAATAGACTTTCATTTGTCTCATTAGATATCTCTCAGTAAGTGTTACACTCTTTAGGATCCTTTAGTCATTATTATTTCTATAGAAGACACTATTTTATTGCAACTCATATGCCCTATTTTTAGGGTGTTTCTATATTCTTCCATTTTCTTCTGATCTAGTCCAAACTAGAGTTGAAACCAGACGAGGCATCTACTAAAAACATAAGGTAGGTGGTCTTTGAATTATACCTAAAAGTCTCACTATTTATAAATTTTTTCTACTGTGCGCATGCCAGTTTCACCCAGAATTGCCCCTTAAATTCACCTACTTTAAATAAATTTGTATAAAATATATTCTATGACCCTAATAGAATCAATTGAAATCATTGGAGGTTTATGCATCAATGTTAACCACCCCAAGTAGGATGTGTCCTTTGTTATTCCCTTGGTGACCCATGTTGGGTTTATCTGCGACACCATTTGGGTGCATTTTACTTAAACTTTGCTAAGGTAAGTGTTTCTTCTTAATTAATAAATCTTTAAGCACATATTATGGAAAGTTTTTTTATAGATATCAATTGGACTAGTTAAATTATAAATTGTATTGGTATTGGTTGCAGGTCCTTAAATTCACCTTGTCACATTTAATGAAAGGTAATGGAATGAACATATTAAATGATTAAGTAATTGAATTGATAATTGGTTTCACATCCTTAATTCACCTTATCACTTATGATGAAATCTAATGGAGTGAACCAAATGGATTGTAATTGGAATGAGTATTACCTATCCTATAATGACATATATACTATAAATGAAATGTGTATAAGGTGCCTATTACATTTGGAAATTTTTCATTATTATAGGAATGGTCAGAATTAATCCAACCTTGGATTCTCGAGGGAATGCCTTGAGCACTTAGAGGATGCCATTCATTAAGCTAATTTCCATGGGAGATACCCACCATGAAATATGGTCCTTGTATTATTATGTGAATTCCTAAATATTGTACCAACAACTCACTTAACATATTTTCTATATATTATAATTTCTCATATATACTCCTTCGATTTAGCTTGATGTCTTCAGACACATGGCACTATGGATTCACCCCATTAGGTCTAGTCATTCTTAGCCCATGATTACTATGTATGATCTACATAGACTTGGTTAGACTATTTTATAGTGTAATGCCTTGGGTGTAGCCCTTATATTACACTCAAACCCTTTTTTATAGAGAGTATGAGTTACTACTATGAGTTAAATCAATCCCTAAGGTCATGGATGTATTGGTTTCTCCTTGGAACCTTATTTATTATCATCGTCATTATTATTCCTTGACTACCAATAAATTATAATTCTAATCACCTGGATAAAAATTAAATGAACACTTGTTCATAGACATTACCAACTGAGGTTAAAGTAGGTATGGGTTATTTATTTCTGCACCGCCTTACTTTTATATATATACCTATACATTGTACAATTTATATTAACAGACTATATTTGTGTAGACACCATTTGTGGTGGCCTATTGAGATTTTTCTCACACCCTATCCGGGATGCCATTGGTACTCGGGTAGATTATATGAATATAGGTGTGGATAAAGGGAAGTACCCAATTTTGGACACCTGACTTGCTTGCTTTAAGATGAGAGTTTGGTAGAAGATGATCGATCCAATGTTCAAGATGATTGGATAATTTTTTCCCTTTTTTCTTCTTTTATATAACATATATTTCACTATCTACCTACTTCCATGTATTCATGTTTTCCATTTTTGTAGAGACATTCCATCATATTTTGTATATAATATAGGTTATATCTCTTGAGTTGGTTATTTATTATGTGGATTTTTATGCCTTCTTCCACTGTCTTACTTATTATTATGCTTCCGCTATTTATCCATATTTATCACCACTATTCTCCACTCTGATATGAGGCAATAATCTCCCCACAGAAACACCCTATACCCCCACTACTAATCGGAAACCTTTGGTGTACGAGGAGGTGTGCTTAAGGCCATGTGGCCAACATAGTTCGGATACTCAGGAGTGATTCAGGTTTGAGACATCACAAAGTGGAATCAAAGCTTTTTTTTTCTTGAATTATTTTTTAGGGAACATAGACATGAGATTATGAATCTATTAGAACTTTGTCATAAGCTGTGACTAGGAGTAACTAACCCACATCTGGGGTAAAATACCAAGTTTTCTAGAAATGGGAATTTTTTTTTCTATATTTCTCCTATTACAGTTGATAAATTTTCACCATTGGGTAATGCACATGAATTGTGGTCTTTGTTATACTTTATGTAGATTCTATATTTTCCTAGTATTCTAAGGGCCGTTGTTACATTCATCATTCATAGGCACCTAAGAATTAACATTCCATGCATATGACATTCCATATAGGTGAATTTAACTTCTTTCATTTCCTATGTTTCTTATGATTATTGAGTATGCCTTGGTTGATATATATATGAATTCTCTACTAACATATTCCATTGGGAAGGGAAATTGGTTGTGTAAAATTTCAGCATAAATTGAAATTATTTCTTCATATATAGATTGATGGTGGCATATTAAATGGATAATTTCAAACCATGTAAGATATGCAATCCTGATTACATGATTTAGACTTTGGCTATGATTACATGAATACCAATTTCAATTTATAAGGTGTTTGGGACCTTATAAATTGTAAAGGGTAATTCATTGAAATTTAGGCATCTTATTTTACCCATTACATTATGAGACCGAATGTAAGGGGGCGTTTGTAATTAAATCGGTGTCAAATTCAATTTATGAAATGTATGGTACTTTATAAAATGGGAATAAAAATCCATTTAATTTAACCTTATATTATGTATATTTGTCCATATAAAATTAAACTGTAAATTGTAATTATAAATGAAATGATTTCCAGTAAATAGATAGGCCAAGTACAGTTTAAAGATTGTTTTCCTCCTTAAATTTCTATTGAGCCTCCATATACCGAAAACCCTTAAAATAAAAACTTAAACACTTACCAATAGCATATAATTCTAAGTGGGTAGTTGGGGTAGTGTGTTAGGTAGTTAACACTTTCTTTATGTCCCTCTTTCATTAGTAATCATATCTTCTTTGGTAACTTGTTATGAGGAATGTTCTTGGAATTTATAGAGATATTCTACCACGATGTCCTTGAGTCGTGTGCCAGGAAGGTGGAAAAAAATATGCTCCTAAAATAGTGGGGATTGATCCAACAATATTACCTCCTATAGTTCCACCTGAGGAGAATAATCCTACCATATTCTTAGGGTATGGTGGTCCTCAGTATGATGAGTCATGAATAGAAGTAATTTTATCTATCTTTGATCATCTGGAGATGCCTCCAAATAGGAGGGTCAAGCTTTCCACCTATATGCTTCATGATTTGGCCAAGCACTGGTGGGACATGATTACCCCGATTGGTCGTCATCAGGGAATGGTCTGGGTGGACTTCTAAACTACCTTATATGATTATTTTTTTCCATCAGATGTTGAGAGATAACCAAGCCAGATAGTTCATGCACCTAGAGAAGGGTTCTATGTCCTTCATGGACTATTCAATGTGTTTTACCAAGATTAAATTCTTTTCATTGGTTCTTGATGGTAATGAGATATCTCAAGCGAGACACTTCAAGTATGGGATCAGGTATTCCATATACTCCTAGGTTAATGTATTTTTATTACCTACCTTTTCTGATACTATTAACCAATCTCTTATCACCGAGAAAAACTTGAGGGAAGTTATTAGTATTGGGAACATAGGTTCAGTTCCGAGACAGGGAAATGGTTTTTCCAGTCGTAGGAAGCATAGCCTTGAGGTTTATCATTATAGTAGAGGAGACTAGAGTATCTGAAGTATTAGATCAATTATATTCCATCAGTGTGGATGGAAAGGGCATGTGTAGCCTCAGTGTGATAGAGATCCGTTGGAGTGCTGTGCTTATGGTTATATGGGTCATCTTCAGAGTTTCTACTAAACCTTTTCACCTATTTCTTTTGGAAGATGACCTGCACCTACTCCACCTTTAGGATAAGGATATATGACTCCATATTAGGTAGGAATATAGAGTATCACTGTCCAACAGTCTGATAAGGTGGTCATGGATGGAGCAATCAAACTTCTGATTTTTAGCACCAATAGAGTGGACCTACTTAGGGTAGTATAGCTATAGATCAGGGCCATGGGTTAGGCCAGTTTCTCACATTATATTAGATACCCAAGGATAATAGTGTATGACCATATACTATATGAGTTACTGTTATAGAAACCTCTATTATCATATCTTATTTGTTCGATACAGATGTTACACACTCCTTTATCTCAGTATCAATTGTGGAAAGTCTTAGGATTGAAATTATGTAATTTTGTGGGATGATGACCCTGTACACACTTTTGGGTGTACGTTCAGAGGGTATACACCAATGAAAATACTATCCCCTTGAGTTAGGTAGTTATCATTTATTATGGGACTACTTAATCCCCAAGATGACGGGCTTCGATGTCATTCTTGGGATGGGCTAGTTGGTCTCCTATCACACCTATGTGGACTTATATCACTGTAGGGTATCATTTACACCACCATAGGGTGATATTTATCTTTACAAGGGTGAGTAGAGTGTCTAGGATGGTATATATGGATGAGAAAATCATGGGTTGGGAGGAGTAGCAACTCATATTACCAGTCCTTTCCTAGATGATCAGATAATGTGTCTAACAAAGTTTCCTCCAATGGTGGATCATTTTAGGGATGTTTTCCCAAATTAATTATTTATACTACCTCCTGATAGATAGGTATAGTTTATAATAGATCTCATTATAAGAGAAGCTTCGATTTATATTCCTACAAATAGGATGGAACCTAGTGAGCTTTAGGAGCTCAAGAGATAGTTAGAGGATCTAGAATCTAAAGGTTTTATCTGACCTAATACTTCTCTTTGGGGTTCACCTATCCTTTTCACCAAGAAGGTGGATGGAACCCTTAGTCTTTACATGGATTACTAATGGTTGAAGTAGTTTATAAAAAATAACCAGTATCCATTGACACAAATAGATGATATCTTTGACCAGCTCTGAGGAGCTAGAGTGTTCTCGAAGATCGATTTGAGATCGGGTTATCATCAGGTGTGATTCAGGACTTCAGACATACAGTGTATGAATTTACAAATTTAGTATATATTGTATGAGTATTCAGTTATGCCATTCAGTCTTAAAAATGCACTCTCTATTTTTATAACCTTAATGAATAGGGTTTTCCACCCCTACTTGTATTCCTTCATCATGGTTTTTGTGGATGCCATCTTGGTGTATTCTCATATTCTAAGTGACCATGAAAAACATCTTGATATTGTATTAAGTAAACTAAGAGATCCTCAATTATATGATAAGATCAAAAAATGTCACTTATGGATCAAAAAAGTTCACTTCTTGGGCCATATTATCTCGGAATAAGGATTATTAGTTAACCTGAAGAAGGTGAGTGATATTATTTCCTAGGAGCATCCCAATAATGTGTTTAATATATAGAGTTTATTAGGGAAAAATTATTATTATAGGAGTTAATTATAGGACTTATCATGACTTGAGGCACCTATTACTAGCATGACCGAGAAAGGTGTGAATATCTTGTGGTTTGAAGCATGCTTGAAGGCCTTTTCAGGAGTTAAAATAAAGGCTTACTTTGACATAAATTATGATTTTTCCAGATCCTGGAAGAGGCTATAAAATGTTCTATGATGCATCAGGAATTGGGCTGGGTGTAGTATTTACGTAGGAGGATTGATTCATTGCATCTATATCTCTCTATTTGAGGCCTCATGAGAGTAATTATCTAACACACAACCTTGAGCTTACAACATTCATTCATGTCTTGTGTTGTTGGAGACATTATCTATTGAGAGAGCACTTTGTGGTGTATGCAGACTAAAATAGACTAAAATATATATTTATATAGTGTTAATTGAATTTCAAAAATTGAATATGGGTTGAATACCATAAATATTTTGACTTTTATCCTTCCTATACATCTGAAAAGGGTAATGTGGTAGATGATTCACTAATCCATAAAACTTAGGCATAAGACATTCAAGGAGCCAACAATAAATGGAAGTTGATGGATCTATTTTTTGAGATGCATTTGGAGGTTCAATAGACTCACAAGAGAAATTTTCTTATATATTTGGCGATAGCTTCATCACTTCTAGATAGAGTGAACATGAGGTAGTTTTTAGATCCTAAATGTTTGGTCTTATGGGAATGTATTCTAGGTGAGGACCCACCTACAAATTGGTCTGTCGATGGAGATGACATCCTATGTATAAATGGGAATATCTGGGTGCCTACAGATATGTGAGAGGATATGATTCAAGAATCCTATTATTCTCAGTGGGTATTGCACCCAAGTATCTCTAAGATGTATCATGATATGCATTACCGATATTGGTGGCCTTAGATGAAATGTCAGAGTGCAGGTTTAATTATTAAGTATTCCACCTGTCAGAAAGAGAAGGTAGAACACTAGCGTCCTTCTATCTTACTACAACCATTACCCATATCATAATGGAAATGGTATGACATCACGATAGAATTTTTGATTGGTTTATCAAGTTTTCCTTGAGGCAGTGACAGGGTTTGGGTAGTCATAGACTGCAATGACCCAAACATTCATCAATGGAATTTCTCCCTTATTATATTAATTTCATATATAGTATAAATCACATAAAATCAATTAGATACCATCATAAAATCTTTATAAATGAATTATTAATTAAATAAGATGTATTTCTGTAAGTTACAGAACCAATACCAATGAAATAGTAACATGACCTTAGGAATCGTAATACGACCCTTATGAATAGTAAACTGGACAAATGAATAGTAACCACACCCATGAATGTATAAATAAAATTTAGGCATCTTATAAGTAAAATTATGGTATAATTATATCATAGTTTAAGTAAATATGTTTTTTAAATTATTAATTAAGTGTTGGTATCTTTATAAGTCATAAATAATTAATTACAATTTTATGATTAATTTAATAAATTAAAAGAAAATTTATTCTCATAAAATGTATTCATAAATTAATATTTTGATTTCTTATGATTTTAAGATATTTTTATGAGACCTTAAGTAATTTTTCAAAGTGTTATAAAATTAGTTACAATTTTAAAATATTTATTTTCCAAGTTAATGATGATTTTAATTAAAGATTAAATTACTCATATTTAGAAAATTATTTTTATAAAATTTAGTTTATTTTTGAATTCTAAACATATAAAAATGGTTAGGGTGAATTTTTGTAATTTTTCTGAAATACTTGAATTTTTGATGAATAGTAAAATATGATAATTTTCGATAAATGCTAAATACTTGAATTTTTGAGTCATTGTTGATGTAAGGATGATGTAAGCACCTTAATCTCAAACCATCCTTCATTACTTTAATATATTTAGAGATACTTATCAAACTATTTATAGTCTTGATCCAAAATAATAAACTAATGAATATAATATTGAGAAAACACCCCTATCCTCCACTATATATACCACCCCTCAGACCCTCTTCTCCTCACACCTCTCAAGCTTTGAGCCTTGACTAAATTATGCCCAATAATATTTCCTAGACTTTAATTTACGTCCAGTATCTCTTGGTATCATCAAAATACCAAGCCTAGGTGCCTTGAGGAGGATCTCAAGAGGAGAATTTAAGAGGTAAATCCTCTGTCTTTTTCTTTTAATTTCCTTTCAATTTCAATTTATTTTCTTATTATATCCTTATATAAATTCATAAAAATGGAATAAAAATTACATTACCTTAAATATACTTTAATTATATCATGTTAATGTAAGATCCAACATTAATCTCCCCCTCTCTTATCTTAAAAATGGAATAGTCATCCGTGATGTGTCAATTTACTGACATCATGGGCGATGCACTTTTATTTTACTTAAACACCTTAAAAGATGTTAATAATAAAATTAAATGGTTTAAAAAATATTTTAAAGTGCATTTTATAACCCTTTTTATGTTCTAGAAATAACTTATACTCATAATACTAAATGATAAAATGAAACGAGTTCGTTGTGTTCAAAAAACCGCCAAAATTAACCTAAAACGATTATCATTAACTTCTATCTAATGAATAATCCCCATGGAATATAACCAAATACTTTTTAAGGTCATTTAATCTTATTAACGATTATCATTAACTTCTCGAACCCAACTCTCTTTCTTTGGGGTTTCCCTCTTTCACCACATATTCAGTATTGTTATTCCTTAAAAATAATTTCTTCATCATTATCTTACCTTTTTTGGGATATACATGTTTTCTACTTGAGTTTGTGACAAACACAATTTTTTCCAAAAGAACTCTTCTTTCAAAAAAAAGAACACACCTTTTACTTCTCAAGATTGTTTCCTTCACTCAAGGTTGATGATTATTATATCAAATATGTTATTACCTATTTTATTTGGGAACCCAAAGTTTATGAAGGTATTATTATGAAATTAAAACCATTCCTTTCCATGGGTTATTATATTTTCAAGATTGATATATGTTCTATGTGGCACATATGATAATGTAAATGTTGTGATGTGATGGGTGCACCCGAAATTATATAGCACAATGTAAATGTTATAATGCAATGGGTGATCAAGGAATTATATAGTTCTCCAATGCATTGGGTAATGTGAATAAACTCATTAGTAAAGTGAAATATGTGTGAACATGATGCTAGCTTTGTTCACAACTATGTGTGGTAGTTTACCACTAAGACATGATGTTTCATTTTTATGCATTAACACATTTCATGCCTTTATATAATGTTTCCTCTCATGATTATGATCCTTTCCTCTGTTATGATGATATTGATTATTCTCACCCCATGTTTTATTTTTTCATGTTCTGATCTATACTCTTACTGGGATTTTAGATCACCCCTTTTTGGTGTATATCCTCTGGTGACTATATGTACTAAGAAGAATTCAAGGGATAATAAGAATCTAGAGAAGATGGAATTAAATAAATTTCTATGTTTTATTTTTTAAATGTTATGTATGGTATTAATTTTCTCAATACACTAAACCTTTGGATCCTCATTGTGCAATGATTTTATGTTTTTTATATTTAAAATGATGTAATAAGATATGTAAGAAAAATTAGGGTCGCTATAGTTGGTTTCAGAGGACAGTTAAGTTAATTTGGGAATTAGGATTAGAGAACCTTAGTGAAAACACTGAGTATGAGACTAATTATAAGTGAGTACCCAAGAATATTTGTTTTAGAAAATTATAAACATATAGATCCCATAAGATATTCCTTTAGAATTAATTTTTACAAAGGGATACATTATTGATGACTTGTTGACTTATGTTTTGTTTCAACATTTTCTATTTTAGAAAATAGTGGGAACCAAGAGAAACCCAGCCAAAAAACTGTGTGAGGGACAATACAAAGATTTCCCGAATGACATCCCCAATGCTTTGGGAGGTGGAGTTAAAAATTTCACGGTGATGCTTACCCAACTATCTCAGGTTATGAATAATAACCTGAATAATGCGGAACAACCTTCACCAAAGCAGGATCAACTAGATATCGAGTGTTTTATGAATCAACGACCACTAGAATTTAGTGGATATTATGATACACTAGTCATGAGCAGTGGGCCAACTAAATGGAGAAGATCATTTCTATGCTTCACTATTCTGATATGGAGAAGGTGACTCTGGTCATTTATCATCTAGATGGATAGGCATATCAATGGTGGGATTTGATTAATAACACCATGATGAGGGATGAAATTGAATAAATGAAGTGGGAAGACTATAAGATAATGTTTCTTAACAAGTATTTCCCTCAAAATCTTTGAACAAATATGGAGAGATAATTCATTGAGCTAAATTAAAAGGAAGGCTAATCTTTCATGGCCTATAAGGATTTCATGGAATGCTTCAGGTTTTGTTATTAATAATTATTGAAAAATTGATATATTCTTTAGTGGTTTAAAACCACAACTTAAAAAGGATCTTTCAATTCGAGACTTTAAGAGTTTTGAAGAAGTTGTTCAATCTGCTCTCAAAGTGGATATGGAGTTTGGAGAATGGTCCCATGGCTATGGTGATAAGAAAGGAAAGATAGAGTTTCATGTTGGAGGATCTAATGAGAAAGGTGGAAAGAAAACTCAACAACCCACATGTCAGAAATGTGGGATGAAGCATCATGGGAACTACCTCAAAGAGACGGGGAAATGCTTCAAGTGTGGTAGAGAAGGCCACCAATCTCATGAATTTTAAAAATACATGAAAAGGCAGGATAATGTGGTGGGGGAAAGGAGATCACCACCCATAGTCCAATGCTACAACTATAGGGATAAAGGGAACTATGCAAGATAGTGCACTAAACCTCAAGTCCTCAAGGTTAATGAGCATCATCAACCACCAAAACCAAAGGAGAAATGGAATTATTATGCCATCACTACTTTAGAAGTGGAGTAAGAGAATGAATTCATACAATGTACACTTCCTATTCACTCATGAATGAAAAAATTCTTATTTGATTCTAGTTCTACACATTCATTTATATCTTGTAAGTTTACTAGAACTATTGAATCGAAGCCTCGAAACCTTGAAGTAGAGATATTTGTAAAAACACATAGTGGTGAAATCACTGCAACCCAAGTATTGGACTCTTCTCCTATTGGAACATGTTGGAAGAATCTTCCAGTAAATCTTATTATACTTCCCTTGGTGGAATTTGACACTATACTAGGAATGGATTGGATCTCATTATATAGATAACATATAAACAATTGGGAAAATGAAATATCTTTTCATATTCCAAACCATTCCATGATCCTCTAAAAATGAAAGGAAGATCATGAATCTCCTTTAGAAAATCCTTCAATGGCGTGGGTGTTGATTACCTGTGAAGAAGCATACCTCACTCAAATGGTTGAGTCAAAGGAAGGTATCAACCTAGGGGAAATTCCCATTTTAAGGGAATACAATGATATATTTCCTAAAGAGTTATCCAGAATACCCCCAGATCATGAGGTAGATTTCTAAATAGAAATCATACTCAGAGCTACTCCTATCTCAAAGTGTCCCTATAGAATGTCTCCTATCGAACTTGAGGAGTTAAATAACCAGCTGCAAGAGAATTTGGATAAAGGGTTCATAAACCCTAGTGCATCACCATAGGGTGTGCCGGTGCTCTTTGTTAAGAAGAATGATGGATCAATGTGACTGTGTATCAATTATCAGGAACTCAATAAGATCACCATAAATAACAAGTATCATCTTCCAAGGATTGAAGAATTGTTCGATTAGTTGATATGAGATCCATACTTCTCAAAAGTGTATCTATGTTCTAGATTTAATCAGCTAAAGGTTAAGAAAAAAGATATTTAGAATACTGCCTTCTATACAATGTATGGGCACTATGAGTTTCTGGTGATGCCCTTCAGGCTTATTAATTCCCCTATGATCTTTTAGGATTTTATTAATAGAGTCTTTAGACACTACCTTGAAAAATTTGTGATAGTATTTATTGATGACATCCTCATCTACTCCAAGAGAAAGGAGGAACATGAAGAATATCTAAGGATTGTGCTGGCGACATTAAGGAAGGAGAATTTTTATGACAAGTTCAGTAAGTGTGACTTTTGGATTCATCAAGTCACATTCTTGGGACATTTTATCACAAGTGAGGGATTTTTTGTGGACCCTTAAAAAGAAAAGGTAATTGAGGAATGACACAGACCCTCTAGTGTCATAGAAATACATATTTTTCTTGTCTTAGAAGGGTACTATCGACGTTTTGTGAGAAATTCCTCATGATTGTCAAGCCCGCTAACTAAGTTAAAAATTAAAGGGGTAAAGTATGTATGGATGTAAGAATGTGATAAAATCTTCAAGGAGATAAATAGAAGGTTTATCACTACACTTGTACTAACATTATCTAAAATTGGAGAAAATTTTGTGATATAAAATAATGATTCCAAGAAATTTTTGGGTTGTGTCCTCATGAAAAATGATAATGTGATAGCCTACGCCTCACAGTAGTTGATGATCCATGAGAAGAACTACTTGACACATGATCTAGAGATAGAAGCTATGATTTTTGCCTTGAAAATATGGCAGCACTGCCTCTATGGTGAGAAGTGTGACATGTATAATGATCACAAGAGCCTAAAGTATATATTCAAAAAAAAAGAGATTAATATGAGTCAAAGGATATGGTTAGATCTAATCAAAGACTATTATTTATCTATTCACTATCATCCTAAAAAGTATAACAAGTTAGATGATGATCTTAGTAGAAAAAACCTGCTACTCTATCCATGTTGCAGATTGAGAAAGACCATATCTTCATGGATATAAAAAGGATGGATTTGGAAATCATAACGATAGGGAATACATCCTACCTTTCCCAAATAATTTCCCAACCATCTATCCAAGAAAAAATTAAGGAGGCACAAAGGGATGATCTAGAGTTATAAAAGAAGGTGAACTTAGTAAAGGAAGGGAAGCTGCAAGAGTTCCATATCGATAATGATGGTGTAATTCGGTTTGGAACAAGGATTTGTGCGACTTCATCACTTGGGATAAAGAATGAGATATTGGAAAATTCACATAGCTCAAATTTCTATATCTATCCCGAGATTACAAAGATGTACCGTGATCTTTGAGAACACTTCTGGTGGGACATCATGAAGAAGGAGATTATAGAGTATATCTAAAGGTGCTTGATATGTCAGCAAGTTAAAGATGAGTGAAATAAGTCCAAAAGGATGATGCAACCATTACCTATGCCCGTGTGGAAATGAGAGAATGTCACTATGGAATTCATCACTGGTCTCTTGAAGACATCCAAAGTAAACAATACGATATGGGTTATGGTGGACCAACTCACCAAGATTTCCCACTTCATCAATATTCGGGACGATCTCTCTATTGAATAGATTTATAAGATATATATTAAGGAAGTGGAGAGACTGCATGGTGTTCTACTCTGAATTATCTCTAATCACAATCTCATGTTCACATCTAAATTCTAGAGGAGCCTTCAACATGACTTGAGTACTAAATTGAACTTCAGCATGGCCTATCACCCCCAAACTGATGGCCAATCTAAAAGGAATATTCAGATGCTTGAAGATATTCTAAGATCCTACTCTTTAGAATTCAAAGGTGGATGGGACCAACACCTCCCATTGGCTGAGTTTTCATACAACAATAACTTCCACTCGAGTATTCAAATGGATGAATATGAATCTCTATATGGAAAGCGATGTAGAACTTCAACCCGTTGGGATGAATTTAAAGAAATAAATCTACTTAGACTTGATCTTGTGCAAGAGATGACAAAAAATGTTCAAGCCATTCAGAAACATATCAAAGATGCTTAGAGTAGGAAAAAGAGCTATGCTAACAACCATCTAAGGGAATTGGAGTTCAATATTTGAGATAACGTCTTCCTTCAAATATCTCCATGTAAGAGAGTAATGCGGTTTGGAAAGAAAGGGAAGCTAACCCCAAGGTACATTGTCCCCTTTGAGATCCTTGATCACATAGGAGCTATGTCCTATCATCTTTCTCCACCGAATATGGCTCAAGTTTATGATGTGTTCCATGTATCACTCCTGAGAAAGTACATACCAAATCCCTCATATATACTGAACTCAGAGGTGGTACAGCTAGAAGATGATCTATCTTATGATATGTAGCCGATAAAGATTCTGGACAGAAGAGAAAAGGTTCTACGCAATAAGAAAACACACTTTGTCAAAGTGTTGTGGAGGCACCATAAATATGAAGAAGAAACTTGGGAACCAGAGGAGGCAATTAAGGAGAAGTACCCTCACATGTTTTTGTAAAACGAAATTTCGAGGGTGAAATTTTAAAATGGGGGAAGAATATAACGACCCAAACATTCATCAATGGAATTTCCCCCTTATAGTAATTTAATATATAGTATAAGTCACATAATATCACTTAGAGACCATATTAAAATCTTTATAAATGAATAATTAATGAAATAAGATGTATTTCTAGAAGTTAAGGAACCAATACCAATGAAATAGTACCCTGACCTTAGGAATAGTAATATGAACCTTATGAATAGTAAACTGAAGAAATGAATAGTAACCACACCCATGAATGTATAAATAAAATTTAGGCATCTTATAAGTAAAATTATGGTATAATTATATCACAGTTTAAGTAAATAAATGTTTTAAAAATTATTAATTAAGTGTTGGTATTTTTATAAGTCATAAATAATTAGTTAAAATTTTATGATTAATTTAATAATTTAAAAGAAAAATTATTTTCATAAAATTCATTCATAAATTAATATTTTCATGTCTTATTATTTTAATATAATTTTATGAGACCTTAAGTATTTTTTCAAAGTGTTATAAAATGTGTTATAATTTTAAAATATGTATTTTCTAAGTAAATGGTGATTTTAATTAAAAATTAAATTAATAATATTTATAAAATTATTTTCATAAAATGGAGTTTATTTTTTAATTATAAACATCAAAAAATTATTAGGGTTAATTTTTGGGATTTTTCTGAAATACTTGAATTTTTGATGAATAGTAAAATGTGATAATTTTTGATAAATGCTAAATACATGAATTTTTGAGTCATTATTGATGTAAGGCTAATGTAAGAACCTTAATCTAGAAACATAATTAATTATTTTAATATATTTAGAGATAATTCTCAAATTATTCATATTCTTGAGCCAAAATAATAAACTAATGAATATAATATTGAGAAAACACCCCTCTCCTCCACTATAAATACCACCCATCACACCTCTTCTCCTCACACCTATTAAGCTTTGATAATTTCCTTAATTCTACCTAATACTGTTCTATATCCCCTTCCACACGTCTAGGATCTCTTATTATCATCAAAATACCAAGCCTAGGTGCCGTGAGGAGGATCTCAAGAGGAGAATTAAAGAGGTAAATCCTCTCTATTTTTCTTTTAATTCCCTTTCAATTTCAATTCCTTTTATTATTCTATCCTAACCTCCCTTCATCCAAATTGAATGATAACTTCAGTAACTTAAATATACTTTAATTATATCATGTTAATGTAATATCCAACATTAAACTCCCCCCCTCTCTCTTTTATCTTAAAAATGGAATCGTCGCCTGTGATGTGTCAATTTACTGACATCGTGGGAGATGCACTTTCATTTTCCTTAAACACCTTAAAGGTTGTTAATAAGACCATTAAATGGTTTAAAAAATATTTTAAATTTTATTTTATAACCCTTTTTATGTTATGGAAATAACTTATACTCATAATACTAAATGATAAAATGAAACGAGTTCGTCGTGTTCGAAAAACTGCCAAAATTAACCTAAAACAACCATCATTAACTTCAATCTAATGAATCATACTCATGGTATATAACCAAATCCTTTGTAAGGTAATTTAATATTATGTAGGATAATTAATATCATATAATAATTAATCTATATTTTCATCCTCATTATAAATGAACTTCTATTAATGAGTATAAGTGAACCGGTCATGAAAACCATGAAAATGAATGTTCTTGAATGATGAAGTTAAACTATATAACCCATCCAAAGGCCCATAAAAGAACATAATAAAACCATAATGAATCATATTAATGTTTAAATGTTTATTTAATTTCTAATTAATTAATCTAATGTGATTATATAGGATATTACGTGAAGGAAGCTTTCGGAAAAAAGGTAAGGGGATTTCTCGAACCCAACTCTCTTTCTTTGGGTTTTCCATTTTTCACCACATATTAAGTATGTTTATTCCTTAAAAAATAATTTATTCATCATTATATTACCTTTTTTAGTATATAAATTTTTTCTACTTGAGTTTATGACAAACACAATGTTTTTCAATAGAACTCTTCTTTCAAAAAAAGAAGAACACACCTTCTACTTATCAAGATTGTTTCCTTCACTCAAGGTTGATGATTCTTATATCAAGTATGTTATTCCGTATTTCATTTGAGAACCCAAAGTTTATAAAGGTATTATTATGAAATTAAACCCATTCCTTTCCATGGGTTATTATATTTTCACGATTGATATATGTTCTATGTGGCATGCATGATAATGTAAATATTGTGATGTAACGGGTGTGCCCTGAATTATATAGAGCAATGTAAATGTTATGATGTGATGAGTGAACCCGGAATTATATAGCACTCAAATGAATTGGGTAATTTTAACAACCTCATGATTAAAGTGAAATATACTTGAACATTATGCTAGCTTTGTTCACAACTATGTGTGCTAGTTATCCACTAAGACATGATATTTAATTTTTATGCATGGCCACATTTCATGCTTTCATATAATGTTTCCTCTCATGATTATGATCCTTTCCTATGTTATTATGATATTTATTATTCTCACCCCATGTTTTATTGTTTAATTTTCCTATATATCCTCTTACTAGGATTTTAGATCACCCCTTTTTGGTGTATATCCTCAGGTGACTACATGTACTAAGGAGAAATAAAGGGCCAATAAGAAGCTAGAGAAGAAGGAATTAAATAAATGTTTATATTTTATTTTGTAAATTTTATGTATGGTACTAATTTTCCCAAGACACTAAATGTTTGTATCCTCATTTTTTAGTGATTTTATGTTATTTTTCTTTAAAATGATGTAATAAGATATGTAAGAAAAAGTAGGGTCACTATATGGATCGACTAATAAAGGAAACCCACTTCCTTCATATCCTAGAGAATTTCTCAGTTGACGATCTGGGAAGACTATGAGATTATACACTTATATGGGGTCCCTTGTACTATCATATCATATAGGTATGATCATTTCACATTGAAGTTTTGTAAAGGGTTAACAAAATATTTGGGTACAAAGGTGCTTCTAAGAACATATTTTCACCCTCATACCAATGTTCAGTTGGAATAGACAATATAGGTGTTGGAAGACATGCTCTGGGCATGTGTACTTGATTTTAGAGGTTCTTGGGAGAAGGGTATCCCTCTCATTGAGTTTTACTATAATAATAGCTATTAGGAGATAATTTAGGTGGCTCCTTTTGAGGCCTTATATGGAAGGCCATGCTGTTCACCTCTATGCTGGATAGAGGTAGGGGAGGAAGCACTACTATTTCCTCATTTTTTGAATGAGACTTTGGAGTAGGTTCAGTTTATTAGAAATCATATGTCTACTGCTTAGTCTAGATATAAATCGTATTCCAATCATTATCGAAGACCTCTAGAGTTTGAGGTCATGGATCATGTTTTCTTATGAGTATCACCTAGACTTGGGAATAAGAAGATATAGAGGAAAGGGAAGCTATTGGACCATTTTCAGGTATTTTGAGATCTTGGATAGAGTTAGGCTGATATACTGTCTATTTATATTACCTAATAAGTACTATTCCATGCATGACATCTTCCACATATCATACATATCATAGTTGTTTTGTTACCATGCCAAACCGTCTCATACTTTTGATACTGAGGATGCTGAATTGGATGCTAATGATTCTCTTGAGAAGTATCCTATATGAATCGTAGGCCATAGCATGAAGGATATATGAGGTTGTTCAATCCCTTTAGTATAGGTGCTATGGTAGCATGACCATGTACAAGATGAGACTTGGGAGTGGGAGGCTGACGCACATGCTTAGTGGACAAAGCTATCCAGAGATGAATATTTACCACCCTTGGAAGGGAAACTCAGGGAAAAGTTCCTTTAAGTGGGGAATACTATAAGAACCCAAATCTTTCTTCAAGGTATGGATCATTTTATTTTTATTCAGTTTCTTTGGTTTTAACCTAATATAAATTTATAGTAAGGATATTGAGTAAACGAGGGTGTTTGAGGATTTTTTGGGGCCTAGAACCCTCTTTAGTGGAAGAAATACTTGGGCCACATGGTTAGTAGAAACTGTGAAGCCCAATTCACATAGTTATAGTAGACCATACAATGTGTTTTAGTGTTAAAAGGAGGAATTCATAGTTTTCCCTAACCATGAGACCTAGGTCTCATGCTCATGCATGTGCTATAAAACTTTTAACATAGGGTTTTTTCACAGGCTATGCACAGTTAGTCAAACTATGCGACCAACCCATGTGAGGGGTTTCTTGAGGAAATGTATAGATCATGGTTAGTGAACGGTTTGACCAACTGTGCATCCAAACCATGAGACCTATTTAAAAGTGTCAATTTTACCATTTTCAATTAAAATACTTTTAACATACCCCTCCCTTTCATTTATCTATTTCCAGCGGACAACACCTCACTTTTACTTTGTTGAGATCTATCCCATGGCATCCACCTAGGTTTGTTGATAAATCTTCTATATTGAATCTAAATTGACTTTCATTTGTATTATTGGATAGATCTCAGTAAGTTATCCACTCCTTAGGCTCCTTTCATCATTCTTCAATATATCGACGATTCAATTTTGGTGCAAGATAATATGCCCTATTTTCAAGGAATTCATATATTCTTCTATTTTATTCCAATCCAGGCCAAAATAAGGGTAGATAATGGATGAGTCATCTACTATAGGTGGTCTATGACTTATCCCTAAAAGTATCACCATTTATAATTTTTCTCTATTGTGTTCACAACCGTTTCATCGAGCGTTGCCCGTTAGATTCATCTTCGTTAAATTAATTTGTATAGAATGTATTCTATGGACCTAATAGCATCACTTGACATAATTAGAGGTTGAGACCTCAATTTTAACTACCCCAAGTAGGGTTTATCCTTTTTTATTCCCTTGGTGATCCATGTTGGGTTTATCCATAGCACAATTTAGGCGTACTTTACTTGACCTTTGATAAGGTAAGTGTTTCTTCATAATTAATAAATCTTTATGTTCATGTTATGGAAAGTATATATTTATAGATATAACTTGGATTAGTTAAATTATAAATTGTATTGGTACTGGTTGCAAATCCTTAAATTCACCTTTTCATGTTTAACGAAAGGTAATGGAATGAACCTATTAAATGATTAAGTAATTGAATTGATAATTGGTTTCATATCCTTAATTCACCTTGTCACTTATGATGTAAGGTAATGGAGTAAACCTAATGGATTTAATTGGAATGGGTATTACATGGAATATAATGAAATTTTTATATAAATGAAATGTGTATAATGTGCTTATTACATTTGGACCTTTTTCATCATTATAGGAATGGTCAAAGTTGATCCATCCTTGGATTCCTGAGGAAATTCCTTGAGCACTCATAGGTCTCCATTATGATTCATTGATCTGATTACCATGGGAGATATCGACCCCAAAATATGTTCCTTGTCTTATTATGTAAATGCCTCTGCATTGTACCAATGATTCACTAGGAATATTTTCTGAATATTATAATTCCTTGGATCTACTCCTTGGGTTCAGATTGATGTCTTCGAACACGCGGCGCCATGGATTCAACCCATTGAGCCCAGTCAGGATTAGCCTAGAATTACTTTAGATAAGCTCCATGGACTTGGTTAGACTCTTTTATAGTGTAATGCCTTGGGTTTACCCCTTGGATTACAGTCAAACCCTTATTGACAGATTTCATGAGTTACTACTATGAGTTGGCTCAACCCCTAAAGTCATGGATGCCTTGGATTCTCCTTTGATCCTTATTTATTATTATCATCATTATTATTACTTTAATACCAATATATTATAATTATAATAACCTGGATAATAATTAAATAAAAACTTGTTTAGAGACATTACCAGCTAAGGTTGAAGTAGGTATGTGTTATTTATTTCCACAATGCCTTACTTTTATATATATACCTACACACTATACAATTTATATTCATAGACTGGATTTGTATAAATTTTGTTAGTGGTAGTATACTGAGATTTATCTCACACTCTATCCAGATTTCCTTTGGTACCAGGGTAGATTATATGATCATAGGTGTAGAAAAAGGGAAACATCCTATTTTGGACACCTGCTTTGCTTGATTTAGGATGGGATCTTGGTAGTAGATGGCCAAGGCAATGATTGGGATGCTTGGATAGTTTTCCCCCTTTTCTTCTTTTTTATAGAATTTATTATACTATCTTCTTGATTCCATGTATGCATGTTTTCCATTTTTATAGAGACATTCCATCATCTTTTATATATGATACATGTTATAGATCTTGAGTTGGTTATTTATTACATTGATGTTTATTATTTCTTTTTCTATCTTACTTATTATTCTTCTTCTTTTGTTTATCCTTATTTATCACCATTATTCTCCACTCTGATATGAGGGAATAGTATCCCCATGGACACAACCTAGGATCTCACTACTAGTTGAAATCCTCTGGCATAGAGGGAGGTGCACTTGAGGCCATGTGGCCAACCGGTTTCAACTACTCAGGAGTAAGCTGGGTCCAAGATGTCACAACAACCAAAATTTTAATAAACCTTAATTCATGATTTATTACATAAAAATACACTTAATACAATACTAGAATACCATGAGGCCAAGTATCTTTTAGAAATTAGGTATATAGCACAATAACTTGAAACATGGGAAAAACAACATTAATTAAAAATTACACAATATACCCTTAAAATTTCCATTTCTCTTCTAAAACTCCATGAGATAACTTGGGGAATTCTATAAGAAAGGGGTGAACTATAAAGTTCAGTAAGGAAATAATCAGAACATATCATAAGGTAATGTAGTAATCGTGATTCAAGATTTATATAAAGGTAACATAAGAGGGGAGAGAATCATAAACTTGAACACAAAATCATGTTATAATGTGATAACATAAAGGAAACATGGGAATGTGAAAACAAAATAAAACATGACATTAAAAAAAAATTCAAGGATAAACACCAAAAAATCATAAAATTGTGTTATTATGATAATATCTAGTTCACTATACATGGTATCTCATGAGATAAAAACATTACCTAATGCATTGGAGGGCTATATAATTATAGGCCAACTCATAACATTCATATCATGTACATGCATAAGTGTGCCACATAGACCATAAAACATAAGGACATCTTTAATTTATTTAATAATGATTAGGGAGTGTGGGTTAAATAAATGGAAGTGACCAATCAATTAAGGATAGGTAAATATAGGTGGATACCCTTGAGTGTAAATGGGGATGGGTATTCTCTACATAAATGTTTAGTATAGAAAATCGTAGGATAATTTTAGTAGCATAAAATGGGTACATAAAGATTAATGGATGGTTTTAATGAGAGTGAAAGGGGTCTATAATCACTTGTAAATAATACGGAAAGTAATAGTGATGGGTAAAACAATATCCCAACATAAACAATTTGAAATATTAAGGCATGATACAAAGAAGGTGCTTGAATAAAGAGGAGAAGGAGAGGACCCATTACCTTGAAAGGGAACTTTTAAAAGATTAGGAGTATCTTATTAAGATATTTGGGGCACCTAGGGAGGGATCTAGAGAGGAAAAGTAAGATTAAATTCATGATCCAAGATTTTTTATTAAAGAGTAATTAGATTTTGGGTAGGTTTTTATAGTAAAATATAGGAGAATTCTTTATTAATTTCTGAACTTAGGTTTTGGACTTTATATAATATAATAAAAAAAAAACACAAGACTTACCATGGTTTTTCCCATGGTTTCTACTAAATAGGAGTTTTTTTCAATATTTTATAAGTATAATAATCAAAATAATAAAATTAATATTACTGGTGATGTGGAAGTGAGTCATGTTCATGAAGAATTAATTTTAAAACCTTAAAATATAATATTGGTTTTAGAGGATTAATTAAGGGTTTATAAAATTAATAAAATTACTTAAAAACACATTATTTTAAATTGTAAACACAATTTTGGTATTTTATACTCTTTATAGTATTTATTACATCACTTTTAGTCTTTTATGATGTCATAATACATTCGTATATTTATACAATATTTAATTTTTATCTAAAAATCCGACTATCTCATAAAATTATGAAAAATTCATCATTGGATAATTTAAATGTTATGATTTAAAAAATAATATTTATTTTATCAAAATAATTCTCTAAAAATGAAAATTTACTCTTTTTAAAAAAAATCCCAATTTATTAAAAAATATAGGTTTTACGACGCTAACAGTTTCTGACAGTTATAAAAATTACATTTGACATCATAAAATTATATTATAATTTATATTTAAATAAATAACATTTAATAAGATTATTTTATTAAAATAATTTTTATTTAAAAAATTCTTCAATTCATCAAAAAAGTGTCTTGATTGAAACTATAGAGTTCCAAAAATTACAATTTTCATTTCATTATATCAAAATTTATCTTTATCAAACTCATTATTTAATCATTTATAAAGTAATAAAAAAAGATAAATATAATCATTATTTTATTATAAATTAGAATATAAAAATTAATACTATTTGGTTCTTGATACATAACCCCTTATTACACCAGCTTATGCTATAAGGGTAAGGTGTTCGATGATGACACTTTCTTGGGGTGGTTCGATGAACAAGGTTTAGGCCACAATCTCGATAAGCTTGAACTTATCTCTTAAAAGGTTTTGCTTTAAATTTAGTTTTTGAATCTCACCATGGTCTTGGTCAATGGAAAGGCCCAGTGATTCCATATCCGTAAAAAGATTCGATAAATGGGATTCATAGGGTACAATCCTATTAGTTTAGACCATAAATTATTATATCTATGTCAATTATATTTCATCATAACCCTTAATATATACTAATCATAATGGTCAATGTACAACATTTATATTATCAATGGTTATGATGCTTAATGATATTTTAAATCCAAAAAAATATAACTTATAATGGTCTAAAATAACCAAAGTAGTTCATGTGTTTTCTATAACTTCATTACATAATAAAGAATTTACTCATTTAAAAAGGGAATTTAATTTATAAAACCTTGGGTTGTTACATTACCAAAAGAGTTTTAGAAGATATAAAAAGGAGTTCTGGATATGGTTTCACAAGTTATTGTATACAATTCAACCTAAGGTGAAATGGAACAAAGTTTATTAGTATTTAGTGCAAGTGGGAGATTGAAGGAGAGATAACCTAAAGCCATATTCATATATGATATATTTATGGGTTATATTTATGATTTCATGAAAATTATGATTTTCATGAATTGGGAATATTATTTCATTTATGCTAGACACCCAAAACATTTAACCCATGTAAGCTATAATTAAATTAAATTGTTTTATATTTATATAAAACATACATTGAGTAAATTCATACAATTCATAAACCAACCATGATAATTATACATGTGTTTTAATGTATGAGTTAATGTAGAAAACACATTTGGAGTGTCCTGAAGTGTTATATAAATCACTATCATGCGATGAAAGTGTGGTGTGTGTGTGTGGATATTTGTCTAGTGACTTTTAGGAACCCAAAGCTCTCTTTCTCCTTCTTCCTTTTCATGCTGAGATGCTAGCACATCATGGGAGAAAGAAGAATACTATATGTATTACATGTGATTAATTCAACCCATGGATACCTAAAGATCTAGGATGATTTTTTTTCCACTTTGGCGATCTTTATCAAACTCATTGGACACATATCATAAAGTTTGTAGTGTCTCGTCAGTGTAAGGTATACACATTTACACTAGTTCTTCATTTTATTATTTTATGTAGTTTCATATTATCTTGCATGGAGATCCTCATATTTGGTTTCTAATTTCTTTTTTTATGTTTAATAAGTGTTATTAGATTCATATGAAACCTAACAGTAGTGGAATTTTTTCATAGAAATATAATTTTTGTCATAATATGGTGAAATGTTTTTATGGGATGATTTTCAGAGAGATGACATAGGTGTTTGGGGTGTGGTTTTCACATAGGTTTTTCAACATTGTATTCAAGATTCAAGTACATTAATTTATTTTAATTTTGTACTCTCTGATTATTAATGTAATTTTTGAAGTTTCTTCATGGTTTTTTAATCCTTGGAATTAGAATTTTTTTCCATGTTAAAAATATTTACATGCTGATTTTATTTATTTCACTTAAGTTTTTTCTTCCATTTTTTTTCAAGTTTATCAAAAATCTTTCACAAGAAATTTTATGCCTGGGATTGGGAATGTTTCCAACAATGGTATCAAAGATGATGGTTCAAGATTAAAATATGTTGTGGGAATTATAGAAGTTTTTAAGGGGTTGATAGTGTATGTGAAAGATAGAATAATTGGAATTATTTACATGACTAAGGTAAAAGTGTGTCGTGAATTGATGAATATAGTTGTAGACAAGGCTTAATTAGATTTGTAGAACAAATGATCATATTACATGAGTTAAAAACTATCGGATAGGATGAAGAAGGTTTGGAAGATGAAACATTTCATTGAAGGTATTTTAGATATTATACCTAATTATCTTTCTTTAGAGAGTTTCACTAGAAAAGAAAAGATTAAAATTGAAGATCAAGGTAATGCACTAGCAGTTTTAGACAGTGAAACTGATGTTTTTTTACTTAGGGGATGTTGAGTAGGGAGACTGATTAATTTTTACAGGTGATTTGAATTATATTGTGATCACTATTATAGGGGAGCCATATGTTATTGGTTATGATTTTGTAATATAGGAAAATACATATAAAAGTATGAAAAAGACTTTGGTGTTTGGATTAATTTTATTGGGGGTTTTCAATTATGTGTTAGATTTGTAAAAGGGCGATGCCATATTTTATTTAGAAAACATTGATCAGTGAAATACCAACCGATTTTAAATTTGATTGAGTTTGTTTAATGGAATCTCCTTTATTTTCGATATGAAGGGGGATATTGATAGGGTTCAACCCTGGTCAGTTTTTTAAATTCAGTGATAAGAGAGTTTTTATTTTGTTAAACTATGGCACAATATCATGTGGTTTTTAACGTTTAAGATGAAATATTTTATATATTATTTGATTTTAAAAGGGGGTTTATGGGGGACTTGAAAATAGGGTAAGGAGTTTCGTATTAAGTAAGTGTGTAGGAAACAACCTCAGGACGTGTTAGGGTTCTAGTAGTTGGATTTAGTGGAAAAAATTGGGAGTTTGTTAAGATGTAGTACGCTGAGAGTAGAAAGAGGTATATCATGTTTATGGTAACATGTATTAAGCATCGTTGATGGATATCTAAGGTGGTGATGTTTTGTCATAGGTGGTGGAAGTTTTTCACATAAATCAACATTTTTTATAGAAGGGTGATTTTTTATTAGAGGAGGATGACATTTTTTATATGGTGATTTTCTAAGAGACAATAGAGGTGGTTGGGGTGTAGTTTTCACACAATTTTTTCTACATTATATTCAAAATTCAAGTTCATAATTTTACTTGTATTTTATACCCTCTAATTATTAGTATAATTTTCAGAGTTTCCCCATGGATAGTAATCCTTCACATTATAGGTATTTTTTAAATTAAAAAAATTACATGATGATTTTATTTATTCTAATTAAGTTTTTTGCTTTAATTATTTTATTGGGTTTCTCATAAATATTTCATAATATTTTTTTGTCTCAAATCAAGAATCTCTCCAACACCTTTCTCATCATGTCCCCTCCAACCTCAATCATCACCTACTACACTTCCCTGTCCCATCCCCATCAATTTTTATTCATTATCCCTACCCTATCTCATTACTTTATATCTTATCATCCCCCACTCTCCAACCCCTCGATCACTACCCCTCTCCCTATCTGGTATGGTCACCCCTAACCACCCCTCATTTTAATTTCAACCCCCTCTCATGTCCCTATACATTCCCCCTCAATCCCCTCATGATGTGATGATATTTTTTTCTTTAAGTCTATCTTTAATTATCCCTATGTGTGTGTTTTTTATTCATAGTGATCGATACACATCCTAGTCATTTTTTCATTCAATGATAGTTTTTGTAGGTGGAATCTATAGAAACCCATATTTTTCATACATAGATATTACATCTTATTAGATGAATATTCATTACATAACATAATGATCCATGCCAGAATATTATAGGTCTAGTGCTTTTAAAAAACTGGATACTTAAACAAATAGTTCATAAGTGAACCACATCATATACCACCAAGTTCTTCATAACCATCACCCTTTTTAGACATATCAAACTTAATACCTTTATTCATAACCCGGGGAAAGGAAACATAAGAAATGGTGAGATCATATGTTCAATAAGGGTAAATAAGGATTATATCAATGAAAAATTAAACATAACATGAGAATAAGAGTATGATAACATGAGCATAACATTTTAAAACCATACCATGCATATCAGAGGTCATAATGTTGAGTCATGGTATAAATATTGACAGTTCATAAGACATGAATCATAATGTAATTAAATAATATGATCTATGGGAGCATAACATTGGAATAAGTCATAAGTATAAAGAATAAAAATAATAATAGAAAATAATTTCCTTAGTATTAATGGATTTCAACTGAGACTATCATAATGGATTGAGTTCACTCCCCAAACCATCATAGTAGTCAAGGTTCACTCCCAAGACTATCATAGTAAACAAAGTACCTTACTAATCTAGGTTCACTCCCCATTCCAGTTATATTTATCTCATGGGATATCCATATTTACCTAATTAATTGAATGGATATATAATTCCAATCCCACCTTTCATATAATGAAAATCATACAAATGTGTGATGCAAGATCATAAATCATTCATAATATCATAACCCATGAAAATAAATGGGTTTCATAAACATTTCATCATGGAATAACCTATGGAAAAGAAATGGGTTTATAAAAATATTATCATCATAAACATAAACCATCTATAGAAATGATAAGGATGTTATCATTGGATCATATCCCCAGTAAAACATAAGTAACATCAAAATATTTCATCATAGATGAAAATGACTTTAAAAGATCATTTAGAACATTTATTGAGGAAAATACCCTTTTAATTTTGAAATAACTAATTTAAAATCTAAAAAATTCACAAATATAAATGAAAATTTTTTCAAGTAAGCTTAAAATAATTGAAAAGTTATGATGGTGGGAAATTCTATTTGTTTTGTGCATGTAAAAATAAAGATTCATTTTACATTTTTAGTAAAAAAGTCAAAAAGTAACTTGTTTAGAAAATGATAAGAATATTCATTTTAATTTTTTTTAAAAATTAAAAATTGGGTAAAAATAAATTTAAATATTCATGTAATAATATTAAAAAAATCTTGAAAATATTTTAATGAAAACATAGACATGGAATAAAAAAGTATTTTTGGCGGAAGAGAGAAATAAAGTTGATTTTTCTTAAAAACATTATTTCAGTATATTAATTACTTAAAGAGAGGAAAATAAAAGGAAAACATGTATTATAATAAAATAAATATATTATAATAAAATTCATGTGATTTTTGATAGTTAGATAACGAAATTTCATCATTGGAAACATAATCATAAACAGTCCTGATAAAAGATGAGATTGTAACATAAAACTCTTACCTCAGGTATGAATTTATTCATACATGTTTGAAAATAATATATAATAAATATAAAGTTATTATTAATATATTATAGAATCAAATTAATATATATCATAACATATATTATTACTTATAAACTTTTATCACCAGTTTATTAACAATTATTTATTCAAATCACTATTCTGGGTGATAACTTCTTCATTTTTCATGTATGTTTTTGTTCGGTAGTTTTGGACCTTGTACTTTGATCATGGTTAAATAATCTATAGAATGTTAATAATGATTTAGATATCATATATATTCATTATATATATATATATATATATATATATTTATAAACATCCATAAAATTTATTGATAGAAAAATGAATTACACCATTTATGGAGACGGTAGGTCGTACGTACACATGAATGCTATTTTCATTTTTCAATGAATGAAATAGAAGAAAGTTAAATAATAATTAAAATTTAAAGTATTATTATTATATAAAATATATAACACATATTCATTAAATCTATCCTTATTACCATTCATGTCAAAATGAAATGAAAAATGAATCACATCGCTTCGTGGAGGTGGTAGTCCACACATACACATAAGCAACGTTACCGTTTTCCAAAAAATTGGAAGGTAATAAGGTAGATGTGATATTATAATTAAATAATTATAATTATTTAATAAATACCCTATTTATATATTAAATTATTCATTATATATATCTGTTAGAGGCAGTGATGGAAAACAAATTACAACAGTTTGCGAGGCAGTAGTCCATTTTACACACGATCGGTGATTTCATTTCCAATTTGATGGAAGTGGAGATGGATACAGGTTATTAAATTAAAATAATAACATATTATTGTATGTAATATACTGGTGTTATTATTTCATCATGGTTGAATAATATTTTAAGGAGTTAGAAGAAGAAATAAAACAAAAACAGATGGTTAAGATCTACACCTCTTCTTCGGACAACCACTATAGGTTTATAACTCAAGCCTTCCTATGATGCTTTTTTAATAAAAAAGGGAATCTTGGTCATGGAGATGTATTTAATTAATTCATTTTTTATAGTTATTATCTAAAATAAAATGCTATTGAAGTGTGAAGAGAATAGGAGAAAAGGTGTTGTTTTATAAGTGGGAATAAGGACCCACTTGGAATTTTTGAAAAAAATAAAATATATTAATGTCTCATTCACTTAAAGTGGTTCTAAAAATGACCATTACCAAATATTTTATTATATAGGGTAAAAATATGACTATAAAATATAATTTATATAAGTTTTTAGGTCATTTTAACTCTTATCTCTTTAGTTTAAGCCTCGATAAACCTATTTTAACCTTAACTGTGGTAACCAATTTTTACTATTAATTATTATAAAAAATTAAGCTTAAATTATTAAATAATATTAATTATTATTATTAATAACATTTATTACATTTTACCAAATTCAATTCACATAAGTGGTATAATTTAATTTAAAATTAAACCTATAAATGTGTTGAAAAGCGCTTTTCTAAAGAAAATGTTTTCTAAAGTATAAAACTTTTTTATATAAAAATTTGACATAAAATTGATTCCAATGACCTAAATTGGATTAATAATAGTATATTTGAACTAATTTAACTTTTAAAACCATTTTCAATGAAATTTAACCTTGTAAATTCTTTAAATGAAAAGACATTTTTTAATAAAAATCAGTATTTTTCACTATCAATTGAAAAATTAATATTTTCAAAAAATTAAAAAAAAATTAACTCTAAGATAGTTTTGACATGTTTATTTCAAAAATTAATTTCATTGTTTTAAATATTTTTGTTTAAATTTGGATAAAATTAATTTTAAAATAAGTGTGTAAAATGGGATGAAATCGTTTTTTAGAAAAATACAGTTTTAAGCATAAAACTGAATTTATTCTTATCCCATGTATAAAAATTATTAGATGAATGATAAAATTTTTATTTAATATATAATATTTAAATTTAATTAAAATCATTTACTAATAGTTATTAATTTAATTTATTAATATAAAAACACATTATGTACATAAAAACAGTTTTTTTAGAATAACATTTCTTTTACTTTCAAATGATTTTTTTATTTTCATTTATAATCAATTGATAATCGATGAATTTATTTTATACATGTGTAAACCATATAATCTTAATAATTTAGTTAGTCCTATCTATACCCACAAATTTGACAACTAGATTATAATGGTATGCAATATTACAATTCATTTAGAACCAAGGTTATGTGTTTTGCAAGCTGTCGAAGAAATTGAATTTATTTAGAAAGAAATATATCATAAAATATCAGGGTGTTACAACATAGACTTCAAGATAGTCTTAAATGTGTTCCACCTTTTAATCCAGTACTACTCGATTGATGCCCGATTCGACAGTCGCCACATGACCTCAACTGTGCCTCCCTGCATACCAGAGGCTACTACCTAGCTGGGAGGGTCGAGTGTGTCACCATGGGGAAACTATACCCTTATATCAAAGTGAAAAAATAATTTAAATAAATAAGTAACATCCACAAGAACAAATCATAGTATAAAAAACTAATAAATCATAACCATCAATAGTAAATGAATATGGGAGCAATCATACAAACAAACAATCATACCAGAATAAATTAACTGATCACCCACTGGACTGATAAAAAATACAAGACAAATAAAAGGAAAAAAGACAGGGGGATTTACTACTATTCTTGATCCTCATCACATCTTGGTATCCATGTCTCATCTGGGATATCCCTCTCGATCACACAACACCAAGACTCATTCTTACATGAACTTGTAATAAATGAGATTTTCTCGGGTACTCAAGTGTCATGGCCACCTAAGCAGGGTGTGAGTACAAATTAATAGAGAAACATTAATGGGGTCCTATCTATAACTCAAAAATATAGTGTACGTAGATTTTATTTTCTCAGTTTAATAAATAAATAAAAATTATGAAAACATAAATAAATAACCACAATCGAACCTCGAGATCTAACGTGACACCTGAGACCCACTATACCTATTTCATCTAGTGTATAAGTGACTCTAAGTATGTGGTATACCATGACATATAGTATTAGTAACAAAAAATTAATTATAATGTCCATACCCTAGTCGAAAACCACTGAGCGATGCCTGAATAGGAGTCACCAATGGACCTTAGGTGCGCCTACCTATATGCTAGAGGATACTGACTAGTAGTAGAGATCTCGAGTGATACCATGGGGAGAATACACACCTATATTAGAGTGAAAAATACCATGAAAATAAATCAAGCATCATTTAATATAATAACAACCATATGAGTATGAAAAATAAAAAAACAAGAACAATCAATAATAATAAAGAATGTGGAAGCACACAATTATACTAACTCACGATCATACATTACGAACCATCACCTATATAATCAATCACATATAAAAAATAAAAATAAATAACAAAATATAGGATGCTAAACTACATCCTTGAGTATCACCTCATCCCGATCTCTAATCCAATATGAGCTATCCCACTCGATCAAGCTACTTTGGGACTCTGCCCAACCCAATACTATAAATAGTGAGGTATTATTGGGTACTGATTAGACAAAAAAACAAATATTTTAATTACATTTTAATGTTATTAAATGTTCATTTTTGATCTTATGGGCCTGAGTTAGTGGATTTTAATTTTGAATATCCATTCTCATCATTTGTGCACTTCATGCCTAATGTACACCAATTTAGGACCAATGATTCATATGATTTTAAGGAATCTAATTATCCATATTTTAATTTTATATTTTTGTAAATATATTTAAAATTAAATATGAACATTTTTCATTTAGGGATCAATGGAGGATTCATAAAGGATGATGGGGATATTTGGAAATGAAAAGAAACAATTTTGGAGATGGTAGATTGGACACCATCCCACTGATGAGAATGTGGGGCCCACAATACAGGCCCAATGAAGCCCAAATTTCGTGGGATGATAGAAAACATATATATTAACAATTCATTATGCAGGATCCAGTGCTAATTCGGCCTCCATAGTAGTTATTAAGGCAGACCAAATAGAATATCAAAATCTGGGCCAGAATGTGTGGTCCAGAATGTTAGCCCAGTAAATCAAACATAACTCTCGATCCACAACTCTAAATGGACCTAAACTTTACAGAAGTCTAGAAGACATCCAGGGACAGAAAAGACTCTTCTAGGGCCCACCGATATTCGACTATATACTTAACCATACAAGACAATATTTCTAGAGGAGATAAGGAGGATAAAAAGTGAAAGAAAGAATCAATTTCTCCACTACTTTCCACCACCATAAGGACTAAATTAATTTAATAATTGGGAATACATTGATTTAGGATCATAATTAGGCTTCCCAATTGACTATTTAAGGCAGTGGTGGTGAGGGGGAAGGGATATCTTGTTTTTTGGTAATGTTATTATGCCAAAGTTTCGTTGTAATGCTTTCAATTACCATGTAAGTTTCTTTTTTGTATTTCTATGTTCTTAATCAACATATTTCTCTTATAATATTCTCATTTATTTCATTATTTCTATATAATCACAAAGAACAGTTATATCTCTGTGTTTTGGTGAATTATTTCACACATAGGTGTGAATTTCATTCACACACATGGAGGAGTGCTCGTTATTTTCGCGGTTTTAATTTCTTTAGTCCAATTCTTGTAAGCCATATTCTGCCCACCATTGAGAATATACCATCAATGAAGGGATAACCCTTTAATGGGTTGATCATATGAAGATTAAAAGTCTGTATTTAATGTTATTTTATGAACGAATTGTTGTTAATTGGATAACTAATTTAAGACTTCAATTCTTCACTTATTTCCACTCTTCATCTTCACTGTGTTTAAGGAAGCTAAATCCAAGTACTAAAATGACCATATACCTTGGAGAGATCATGAATTTGGTTCTATAAGTGTGTAGGGGATTATTAATTGATTTTAGTTATCCTCAAACCAGAAAATGATGAATGTAGTTTTATTTTGAAGAATGGATTCATCAAGAATTAGTAAAACCAAAATTCTCTAAAGAAGTAAAATTCATTCAATCTACCCTGAGCATAATCCTAAGATCAACCCATTTTCATTGAATTTAATTCACTTTGGGTTATTAGTGTTCTTTAAAAACCATCTAAAATCAAAACAAATTTTTCCACTTCATATCCAAACATTCATCACATAGGTTGTGTATCTTAGGTATCTTCTTAGGTCTCAGTGGATTCGACAACCCAAGATAGACTACAAGGACCGTTCTACCTTCATCTCTTGGGTAAATTTGAGCATGAATCAAATTTTTGCACCATTTACGGGGACCCAAGTAAGTTATCTTAGACACTATCATTATTTTATCACCCTACATTCACTATTTTTACCCCCATATCTCTTATATTTACCCCTTTCTGTTTGTGTGTGTCCTGAAAATATAGAATCCAACTTTCAGTCTTGTCCAATGGAGTATCTTCCAAATTACCATGTCACAAAATCATGCTGGAATAAAATGGAAAATCAATATTGGGAAGCCCCTAAATTAGTAAATTTCTTTGATCAAACCTTGATTAATTACCACACACCTGGTGACATGTATAATTATTTAGATGATGAATATTCAAAGGATAAATTTCCAGCTCTCTCAAGGATGGTTGAAGAGATAAATCTTAGGGAATTCCATTATGTTCAATCTCATACAAATTATATTCCTCAAACAATGAAAAAATTTTGTGTAATCAAATGGAGATAATTAATTCCAAGGTATCATCTTTGAGAGTAGAACTACAATCCATTAAACTTATGAGGAACTCATCCCTACACCAACTCTACCTTCCAAAACCTTATGTAGAGTGTCTAGTTTCCCAAAAACCTCTCATGGATTTATTGAAGAACCAACATTTGTATTTGGGGTAGGGGAAGTGAATGAAGAAATTGTTGAAGGGTCTTTAAATCAGGAGGAAATTGATTTCATATATTCATAAGAGGGAAATTTGACATCATGGATTGAGTGTCCTGAATATTACTCCATTGATTCTTCAGAACCAAAAATTACTGAACCATTGGGAGAAATCAAAAAATTTAAGTCCATACCCATTCCTAACACTGTTATTTAAAATTTGGTGGTTGAATCTTCTATTCAAAAGGAACCAATTTTGTTGAGAAATTTGGAAAATGAAACTGAGTTGGATTCAAAATATCAACTTGTTTCTGAATGTCCTATCCAAACTAAGCTCCAAATAATTGTCTTTCCTTCCCCACTCAAGTTTCCATTCATAGGGTATAATCATGACCTTTCAATTATAATTTATTATTCTCTTGAAACAAAAATTTTTCGAATGATCATTAATGTATTTGGAAAGACTATAGTGGAAACAAGATTAACAATTTCTGATATTCCTTGGATCTTCCCACACATTGTAGAACATAGGTTTGTACATGACACGAATTATAAACAAATAATCAATCTCAATAAAGTATAAGTGGATAAATATGGTGTCCTTAAAATGTTGAAATTTGGTATTGGGTAAGTTAGGGGGTTCATGTCGAGCTAACTACGTTAAACAAAGCGCTGCATGGGAGGCAACCCATGGTTTTCAAGTTTCAAATCATTTTGTTGTTTAAATAAAATTTATATTTCAAATAGGATTAGTGGATAATTTTGATATAATTTTAATCTACCTCAGACTGTTGACATGTTCTTCTCTTATGAGTATGGATGAGTATGAAAGGGGAGCACCGTATTCATCCATGTCACGCGGTGTGATCCCTGAGTACCACCTTACCCATAAATTAAAAAGAAGACAATGTATCATTAGTTTGATTTAAAAAAAGGGAAAACCATACAAATGAGGAGACTTAGTATTAAATAATTTGTTGTGTTGTTTGTTTTGTCTGGTTTTTTCTTGTTTTTATGGTTCAGGGACTATTTTTTGTGATACATATTTAATCAAGGATGTTCCTATATCTCCCATGAGAATAAAGAGTGATTTGGGAGCACCACAATCATCATTATCAAGCCACCAGGTGAACTTGTTCTATTCCCTTTCCAACTCATTCCTCCCTAGCCACTTTCTCCTCTCTTTTCTTTTAAGAAACTAGGGAAAATTTCATTCTATGTTGGGGGGTGTGGAAAAAAATGTTTGTTAAAAAAAAATGAGAAAAAAAGAAGTAAAATTAATTTTTCATTAATATAGTTACATCTTTGCTCACATTAAAACTACATAACAACTAATTTTTATTTCCTTTACTCTTAATTTAATTCATGATTAAGTTTACAAGCATTCATTTTGGAAGTTTAGTTGTCCAATGTGAGTTTTCATCATTTTTATTTTCATATATTAACCAAAATTCCACAATGCACGTCCTTTTGACTGTGGGGTACTAATTTGAATTCTTGGGGTCCCATAATAAATAGCATAGGCTGGTTTGAATTTTATGAATAATACGAGTATTCAAAAAAAAAAAAAAATTGCGCGTAGAGGAATGGATTGATAAAATGAGAGGCTTTCAGAACTTGGGGATCGTGACTCCAGAGTTGTCTAGACATGATTTTTTCAATATATCTCTATTTATGGTAATTTGAATTTGTTCTTGATCAAGTTAACTCAAGAAGATGCCTGAGTATGTGGGCTTCACTTGGTGCCCTAAGGCCTTGAGCCTGAGAGTCATCGGCAGAGTCTTGCTACATGGGTTGATTTGATTAACTACAATCTAAATTACTATGGAAACATTGAAAAAAATGAATAATCATATTAGGATTAAATGTGATTCCACCTAGCGCTTCCATGATTTTCCCCTTGAATGAAAATGAACCCCCATATCTTTTTTGATTCACAACACACCAATTCACCTAATTTAGTTGGATGAATTATGATGATGGATTTTATCAAATGAATGGGATTGAAATTAGGATATGCTTTTAAAATTTTTTTGTTTTAAATTATTTTGATAGGTTATAAAGATATATTTGTTTTAGTTTACATTGTGAGCATTGTTTGTTATAATGTGTTTGAAAAAAAGGAATTCAAATATAATATTTGAATTATTTTCTCGGGACTAGAAAATATCAAGTTGGGGGGGTGTGATTAGCCAATAAAAACACATATTTTAATTAAATTTTAACGGTATTAAATGTTCATTTTTGATCTTATGGGCCTGAGTTAGTGGATTTTAATTTTGAATATCCATTCTCATCATTTGTGCACTTCATGCCTAATGTACACCATTTTAGGCCCAGTGATTCATATGATTTTAAGGAATATAATTATCCATATTTTAATTTGATATTTTGGTAAATACATTTACACTTCAATATGAACATTTTTCATTTTGGGATCAATGGAGGATTCATAAAGGATGATGAGGATATTTGGTGATGAAAGGAAACAATTCTGGAGATGACATATTGGACACCAACCAACTGATGAGAATTTGGGGCCCCCAATATATGTCCAATGAAGAAAAAATTTCTTGAGATGCTATAAAAAATATATAGGAACAAATCATTCTTCAAGATCCAGTGCTAATTCGGCCTCCATGGTGGTTATTAAGGCGGACCAAATAGAATATCAAAATCTGGGACAAAATCTGCGGCCCAGAATGTTATCCCACTAAATCGGACATAACTTCAGATCCACAACTAAAAATGGGCCCAAACTCTACAGATGTCTAGAAGACATCTGGGGACACAAAATACTCCGCTATGTACCACCAAGATTCTGCGATATGCTTGAGCATACAAGAAAATATTTCCAGGGGAAACATGGAGGATAAAAAGTCAAGGAAGGAATCAATTTATCCACTACTTTCCACCACCATAAGGCCTAAATTAATTTAATAATTGGGAATAAATTTATTGAGGATCATAACTAGGCTTCCCAATTTATTATTTAAGTCAGTGGTAGTGAGGGGGAATGGATCTCTTGTTTTTTGGTAATGTTATTTTGTCAAAGTTTTGTTGTAATGATTTCAATTTCCATGTAAGTTTATTTTTTGTATTTATATATTCTTAATCAACATATTTCTCTTATACTCTTCCCATTTATTTCATTATTTCACTATAATCACAAAGCATAATGATATCTCTATGTTGTGGTGAATTATTTCACACATAGGTGTCAATTTCATTTACACACACGAAGGAGTGCTTGTTATTTTCACGGTTTTAATTTCTTTAGTCCAATTCTTGTAATCCATCTTCTTTCCACCATTGAGAGTATACCATCAATGGAGGGATAAACCTTTAATGGGTTGATCATAAGAAGATGCAAAGGCTGGATTGAATTTTATTTTATGAATGAATTTTTGTTAATTGGTTAACTAATTTAAGACTTCAATTCTTCACTTATTTCCACTCTTCATCTTAACTTTGTTTAAGGAAGATAAATCCAAGTACTAAAATGACCATATACCTTATAGAGATCATGAATTTGGTTCTCTAAGTGTGTAGGGGATTAGTAATTGAGTTTAGTTATCCTCAAACCAGAAAATGATTAAGGTAGTGTTATTTTGAAGAATGGATTCATCAAGAATTAGTAAAACCAAAATTGTCTAAAGAAGTAAAATTCATTCAATCCACCCCGAGCATAATTCTAAGATCAACCCATTTTCATTGAATTGAATTCAATTAGGGTTCTTAGTGTTCTATAAAAACCATCTAAAATCAAAACCTTGTTGGCCACTTCATATCCAAAAATCCATCACATAGGTTGTGTATCTTAGGTATCTTCTTAGGTATCAGTGGATTCAACAACCCAAGCTATACTACAAGGACCGTTTTACCTTCATCTCTTGGGTAAATTTTAGCGTGAATCAAGTACCCAAGTTTCATGGATGCTCGATCAGGGATTGGGTATGACTTAGTAGGGACCCACCAATTTGGTCCTGTGTATAACCCATAAATGTAGTGTATTCATATGATATGATCAAAAAATAAATACAGATTTTGAAGAATAAATATATAACATTGTCGATCATCAGGTTCTACCATTGAAACCAAGATCAACCCAAACCTGCTACGACCGGTACTGGGGTGTATTGAGAATTCCACACAACCATGGAAAACTAATATCATCCTAGTCCCAAGGAACTAGTCCAAGGAAACCCAAAGCTACGGGGGGATCTATGTCCAACCCCAGAACCAATATATCCTCTTTACTCCAAGAATCGAATCCAAGGAAAACCAAATCATGACATCCCAGCTCCAAATCCATGGAATCCAAAATCATGGTATCCCAGATCTGGTCCATGATAGCCCAAATCATGGTACTCCCATCTCTAATCCATGAAAACCAAAATTTTAGTATCTCGACTCTAATACATGGCAGCCCAAATCATGGTATCTCATTCACAAATCCATTGATACCCAAATCATGGTATCTTGATGGAAAATACAACCCACCATATAGTTTCCAAGGAGCTAGTTTGAGGCATCCCAGACTATGGGTAAAAATTAGTCTTAACAGTTAGATCCTAAGAGCATCTCATAGGAATACCATGTATCACAAATACTTTACAGAGGGAATTGAATCCAACCTAAAATACACTATCAATATCATCTCAAAGGGTTATCCATCTGAATAAACCCATATTACAAACTGAGGCTGACCTCTCTAGTGCACAACCCTCTATCATCACAACCATAATAGGCTCAAATAATTAATTATGGTTCCAAGTTTACACTCATAATTATCAATACCCATTCCCACATTCACCCTTTCCAGGGTTAACATATCACCGAGACACCCACTGGGGTTCCTTAAGTTAAATCACTATCTGGACACCTCTATAAGGTCCCTCAATCTCAAACTCATATATTGGGTCAACACCCATCACTTAGAGGGAATGAAATCCCATTGATGTTGTCAAGGTCTCATCAAGGCCTCAATGTATTCCTAGGCTATCTTGTATCGATATCACACAAAGAAGATGGCCTCAAGCAATCCTCCTTCCCAAGCCATTACTAGGACAATCCTTACACCCAACCTATCTAAAAGTCCTACCCAAGGAATACCCAACCATGAAATCACATCTCAAAGGGGAAGGAATACTATTCCTATACTCTTCCCAACTATCTCAAAGGATTTATGACATCTTAGGGTTCTCACATGACCAATCACATGCCATACATCCCAAATAACTACTCACCTCTACCTAGAGGAATCTAGGGGATACTACCCCATGTCCACATCATCATGTTCACTTAATTTGATTAACAACCCTCAGGGTATATAATTATCAAGGAATATAGTTTTATAAGTCCTCAACCATCTTCAACTAAGGCAATCAAGCTAGTCCCAAGGTCTATTAAGACCTTGGAAATTTTTGTAATTCACTCAAGGGGATTCTTAAATGGCCAATCACCCAAAATCAGAAAGACCAAAAATCAAATTCCATAAATAAAATTTATAATACCATAGGGCCTACACAAGTACCACCTACCTCAATTTGGAGTTATTCCCTTTTTAATTCATGCTCGGCCATCCTTGCTTAGATCCATTCAATCTCACATTATCATCCAAAGAACATATATTAATCCATAACACCTATTTTAATTAATTATAATCATTTATAATTAATTAAACAATTTATAATCAAATTCCCAAATAAATTAAATTAGGATCAACCATAGAATAAGTCATTGAGGCATAAACTCTCACCAAAACCTTGAGTCATGGGGTGTGATGCACTCCCAAAACGCACCTGAACCTAGGATGCAACATCCCATTTATTAATCACATCAATACCAATTAATTTAATTATTAATTTAAATTGGAATAATGCCTAAAAACTCATCGAGAACTCTCATTGCACTAGGATTACAACCAAAAGCACATGGGAGGTCCACAATGTACTCCCAACACCAACCTAATAAAAATACCTAACATTAATATTCAAACCCACCAACAATTTCATTTAATTTAAGCCAAAACCTTTGAAAAATATAAATAGTGATGTATCTCAACCAAAAAAACATGAGATGACATGTAGAAACCATCCCAGGCCACCCTCTAGATAGGCCATACAAAATATCCATTGTTATTTTCTGATTTCACCATGCATCGGTGGGATCCGAACCAAAATCCTAACCCAGAGAAACCAAATCAAGATAAAAAGAAAGAGGAATCAAGAATGGAGGAAAAAATAAATAAACGATTTCTAATAATTTCTAGAAAAAAACTCAAAACACCCCAAATCTAAAGAGAATTGAAATGGGAAGAGAGGATTTGGTTGGATAGGGTGTGAACATGAGGGAGAGGGAGAAATGGGGGGAGAGGCATAAAATATTAGAGGTGAAAACTAGTCATTTACCACTTTTTAATGAAGTGTATGGTTTGAATTCATGGTTAGATAAACTGTATGATGACCATGTAAACTTCACTATCCAAGGCCATCACTCTCACATAGTTGGGCCACATGCTTTCCCAAACCATGAACCAACCTTGAAAAACACCACTAGACTCCTTTATAAAATTTCACATGGTTTTTCTCTAATCACACGCTAGGCCCTAGTACTAACCAACTCACATGGTTTCCTATGAGATCCACATGATTTCCCCTTTATTATGTGTTAACCATGTGAGATAACTGTGTACTATAAAAATTGAACCAAAAACATTTCTACATAAGGGTAACCATATAGTTTTATTTAAATTGTGCGATCCAAACCACATGTTTTGAAAAAGTACTATCAAAACTTATGAAACTTAACTCAAAGATCCCAAGACTTTCTCAAACACTCGAGGCACCTCTTGAGCTTCAAACCATATCCAAAAACATTCCCCTAGGATAATCCAACTCTCAAAATTCAAATCTGAATCTCAACTCAAAAAACGACCCCTACTCCAAAATTTCTAAAAATTCAAAGCCAATATACATTTCATAACTCATAAAGGAGAGATGTTTTACAACTTATCCACTTGAATAATTATAATCCTTGAGAAGTATCATAAATATTTAAACCATTAATCTCAACCCACTTGGGTTTCCAATTTACACTCAATTCATCACATTCTGCCTCAGAATTCCAAATAAACTTCCAATTCACAACTCCAAACACATGGAAAAATATTCATTGAAAACCGATTCATCACTCATAACCACTAACAAAACACTAAGATTATTCTCACATATGTCCTTCTAACCCATGACATCATGGTTTCATCAAATGGTTCATCTATGATCTCATGGTGCTTCCCACTATAATTTTCTACTTAGACAGACCAATTCTGATCTTTGAAGATAATTACCATAAAAAATCCTAAATAAACACAAATTCAATGACCCACCAACCCGCTTGGTGTGGTTTCCATCACGCCACACCCCATATATAAAAAACACTGACCAAATCTCCTTAACCTAAATTTTCCTGAAAACACTTGGTGTCACCTTATGACACACTATCCTATCACCCGATCATGATGCCTTACTATTAGAGGCATCCCAAGATCATATTACACCTACAATTATTTCTAAACTCAAATTTTTGTGTAATTCCTTGGCTGGATCCTTAATCACCAACTAAAACAATAATTATATTGCCTTGGGAACAAACATATCTTAGATCCAACCCATACTTGGATCCCATTCAAACACCTTGATCCTAATGAAAATGCATGGAATATATCCAATAATATATCTGAATCTCAAATATAGTATTCTCTATAGAACCAGATATAATCAACTTCACCTATTCATCAACATCCAAGTACCACCTTGAACATCCAATAAACGGTATCATCATTCCCATGACTCTACCCACATAAGGGTCGTTGCTCCATGGAACATGATCTACCCATTACCACAAATAATGAAATTTTGTATTCATCCTGCTCATAACCGAGTTCCAACATGAAACACTAATTATTACTTATTCTCGACTCACTAGAATATCATATTAGGAATACACCAAAATTAAATATAAGACACGGGTCACACCCTACACCAACCAATAATGCACTACCTGTCACAAACCAACCCGAGTCGACCCTGAACTGGTCACCCAAGCCGGCCCGTGACATGGACCGAGAGGCATTCCCGATCCTCTTGGGCTGGTGACAAGTTCCAGGGCATCAAAAGAGGAAAATTGGGAACAATTTCACGCAGTGAAAAAAATAAAGCAGCGGAAAAGTAGAATATCGTAAAGTAAATAAACAACACAAAAAGAAAGAATGATCAAACACAACCAACTAACCTGACCACGACCAAAACTCCTCACAACTCTGAGAGTCTCTCACCAGTCCACAACCAACTCTTACCCACAGTGGTCAAGCTTGAGTCAAACCTGCAACAGAAAATAAAAATAGGAAAACACTATAGGCGTGAGTATTAAAACTCAGTAGGCATTCCCAACAAACTATTCCCAATGCACTACCTTTAAATAAAGAATTTACCAATTTTAGGTTTCAACTAAAGTATATAAAATATGGGTTTCCACACACACTTTAATTTCTAAAACAAGTAAATGTCCACTACTCTTTTTAATTAAAAAAAACAAATTTAATGTTTGAAAGAAACATGTGCATTGCATTTGAAAATCATTTTTGCGAACAATTTAGAAATCCAAATTTTGGTTATTAGTAAAAAGGGAAAACCACACAACACGAAACACACACTAAGGGCAATGGAAAAAGTGGAACACAAGGGCCAACTATCGAACTAGACCTCTCAATAATCCGCCACATACAAATAAACACTAAAGGAAACATGGGTCAAACCTAGAAGCTCGTGAAAAATTCAGAACGTACTATACATGTGACTCATCCTGAAGGCATGCCTACTCTCGATGACGTCATAATGCCCTAACTCCCAGTGTTTCCCTACATGGCCTAACCGATGGGCCCAATCCCCTAACAGAGTGTTATCCGTACTAGGGGCCACTAGCCAGTGCGTAATATAAACTAGTGCAACAATCGTTCTCAGAAGATTCACTTATTATGCCAAGTTCCCATGTCAACATGTTTAATAAACAGGAAAGGGGTGAGTCAACAAAGTCAATCAAGTAGTAAAAACATCACACACAAATCATTCAGTCAACTCACACCAAATATCACATCTAAGTCACCCCAAATAGAGTTTTCCAAAATAATTTATTTTATTAAAGTGCCAAATGGGCCTTCACCAATTTTAAGGAAAATCATCATTTATCAACTGAACCAAAACACTTGTTTGTGTTTAAAAATAAACCATTTATCAATAAACCAAAACTATATTTAAAATTACATGAATTATGTTTAAAGGCCAAATGGGCATTATTTCACCGCTGGGTGTCTGCTCATCAAGAAAATGTTTCAAGTGTCATGTATAAAATAAACAGCTCTTTTTACACCAAATAACCATTTAAAAATTAATTATCTTATATTATATCCCATTTATTAAAATTAATAAAATATCAAGAAATTAATAAATTCTAAATTCAAAGGCGAGTGCAGTTGGGGACCTACCTCAATTTGTAGCTTGAAAGCAATGACGTGAAACACCTCCCAAATGTGCGGAAGCATGCACAAGCCGATGATTGCAGTATCAAGGGTTATCCTCACCGACACACTACAAAAAATGTACAACAACTAAAAACTCATAACCACTGATTTAAGACAATTCAAACGAGAAAACAATGCGAAAGAACCACCTCGACATGTTTTCAAATCACAACTCGCACCACTGAAACTATTTACTAAACCACTTTAAAATTTATAAAACAATTTTCAAAAGGTATCTCACAACTTTACACACCTAAACAAAACACCTTAGAAAACCTCTTTTAAGATCAACCGCACAACCTCAACATTCTAGAGCAGAAAACGCACCACTTGCACCGTTAAATAAACTAATTTCATAACAAAATAAAAATACACCACACGATAAAACCCATTTTGAAACCATGAACACACCACTTTTAAAACTGTAATCCAAAATTATACTTTTAAAATCATGTGAACCTCAAAATATTTCCAAAACATAATGTGCACCACATATAATATTTAATTAACTAGTTAAAAGTTTATAAAAAATATTTAATAACATCTCAAGCCACTAATTAATTATCACCAACAATGTGAAATACACAAAACATGTGAATATTAAATAAAGAAGATTTTTGAAAAGAGGAAAATCACCTCAATTGATGAAGAACACCCCAAAAGTGGCGCGAAGCATCATTCACACCTCAACCACAAACTTCAGAATTTTAATTAAACCCTACACAATAATGATTGAACCCAAAGTGAAAGATATCTCAAGAAAACTAACCCCAACACATAGGGTTGTAGAAACAACTAAAGACCCCTCAAAGAATCTACTAACCACAAACCCTTACCGGAAGTAAAAACCTTGGCCAGAGGTGGGGGGTTTTCAGTTCAGCCAAAAGTAGTCTCGGGTTGGTCGGAGGGTCACCGATAGGGAGTCTCGCATCGCACGGAGGTGGTGTGGTGTCTGAACGGCGTGGGGGAAGTGGGTATACGGTGGCTGAAGGGTGCGGGGAGGCCGGAGACATAAAGGGAGGCACTGCAAGTGGAAAAAAGGTAGGCGGGTGTTGCAGTAGTTTGGTGAGTCCGATAGGGGGACACTGGACAGCTGGAAGCGCATGGCGTTGGGCGGTGCGGGGCGGTGCACTGCCTGGGTTGAGATGTAGGGCCCACAAGGAGGATGTTGTGCTCTAAAGGGGTGTGGGTAATTGTAACACCCCTTAATGCTAAAGGGTTAAATGAATAAATGATATGACTTATGTCAACAAGGTGCACCTTCATTTTCGGGAGCCTGCCTGATTAGAACTCCACAATTAAGTGTGCTTGTCCTGGAGTAGTGATCAGGATGGGTGACCTTCTGAGAAGTTTCCCAAGGTGTGTGAGAGTGAGGAAAAAACATATTTTAAAGGACATGTGTTGTCATGTGGGGACTTTCATTAGTCAGATGACCCATTCGGGCATGTGGGTGGGCCCCAGGGTGGGGACCATGTGTCTGCGGGACAACTGGTGGGTGGGCCAGGACCCAAAGACCATGTTTAAGGTGGGGGTGTCTGTGCTTTCACTAGGACCCAGTTGTTACAATACCCACCACAATTTTCCTTATATCTCTATCTGCGCATAGACCTAATGAGTTCCATTGTTTCACATGTGTCACTCCTCCCAATCCATGCTCATCTCATCCCAGAAAACATCTATCCATGATCAATTCTCAGATAAACTGTACCACCCCAACCAATCTATTTACTAAATATATCCCTCACTATAGGGGGTATTCCTCATTTCATTAGACCCTTAGGAAACCAATCCTCTAAGTAAATAATTTATTCCATCAGCCTTTAACTCACACATGGTTGTTCAATGTTCTACAACTTAAATGATACCGCATGAAAACAACTCACACTAGATCGATCTCATCCAAACTCCACAGGCATATGCTATATTATTTCCCAAATAAAAAACTTGACCCATGATCTCATGACTTTACGTCATCATACCTAGGACCACATGCCTAAATCACTGACCATTCCTATGAAACATGAATCCCATCAAATTGAATCAATCCTATACTCTTTTACAATACCCTCAACATATTTCACATATCGAGGTAACTGAATGATCACCCATCAACCTAAACAACATACCAAAATCAAAACGTGTCTACCCACACTCTACAATGTCTCAAAAAATGCATTAAAAATCAACAGGGTCAGGTACTCAATCGGTCCTACCCTCAAAATCAAAAATTAATACCAAAATAACTCTTAGTTCCATACAACATAAAATTCCAAGGCGCCTCATTGCCTATACCACATACCTAGGAGCACCTCATGTGAACTGATATAATAAAACAAATAATATACCCATGATTCTAACATCTAAGGCACTCACAATCCTAGACTAACCCTTACTAGGTTACCCTCATAAAACACATATAATTTCATCTATAACACGTAACTCACTAACCCTAATCCATAACTCAGAACAGTAGGCTCTCTCACCTAATCCATAGGTAATATCTCATATAATTCATAGCTCATAGGAAAGATCTATATTGTCATATCAAACCTTTAGTATCTCATATCCTATACTACCAACTCCAAGGCCCTCATATATAATATAAATCTCCGATATCACATGCCAAATTATCATCCAACTAGGCACTATTTCTCATTGGGAATCCATATATGGGACTGCCCCCTAAAGAATCAAAATATCAGTTTGATCCTCATTGGGCCTCCACATGTGGGAGTGATCCCCTTAAGTATAACATTCTCATCTGTCAGCATATACACGTATAATGACATGGCATTACAATGACCTATATCAAGTATCCCATAGTTAGACAAAAGAGTTAAGTAGAACTCCAACACCAAGATTTATGGAAATACACCATATAGGTTGTTACTGAAACTTTAAATAACTAAACCTATTTTCTCATTTAGAAAAATTATCCCAAACACCCACTTGGGGTCCACCTATAAGGCATCTAATTCCAGTAGAGACCTACTAGGGTTATTGTACATCCCTTACCCTGAGGGACTGTATATTCATAATCATTATCAATAATCTCATAGTATATCCACATTATCCATCATCAGAATAAAAATATACTATGGTTAAGTTGATTAAAATGAAATTCAATGTTTTATGGGAAAACTCTATATAAGTTTTTATTGAATCTTTAAACAACTAAAACCTTTATTGTTAGTGATATCAATCACACATAGGCATGTGTATGTCATTTGAATCTTATGTACATACACGATGCATGAACACTAGCCTCTTTCCATTAGAATGTGATCCAAAAACATAAACCATAAATCCTAAATCCTTGAAAACTAGTTACATCAAACTAGGTAAAATCATCCAACTGTAAAATTAGAAACCAATAACAACAATCCCATGCCCCTAATAACTTGGAGTTCCTACCAGAAAATGTGTTCATGAAGCATTAGTCCAATATCCATCAAAAGATCCAACAAATACCTATGTATCATATCCACCATATCCCCAAATATTATTAGAAAATAAAACTCTGATAAAGCTATGATATCATCCATATGAATGCTCTGATAGCACTTTTTAATGCATCTTAACTAGTTTATGACCACTGAGCGGTGCTCAGACATGGAGAGTATCCATTGGACCTCATGAATATCTCCTTGTATTCAAGAGGCTAATAACTAGTAGTAGGGGTCTAGGGTGTTACCATGGAAAGGATATAACCCCATATTAATGTGTGCAATAACAGGAAAATAAACCAAGAATTATACAATACAATAACAACCATCAGAGTACAGAGAAGTAATAAACAAGAACCATAAATAATAATAATGAATGTATAAGCATAAATTCATAGATACTAACCATTATATATCAAGATCGATCACTCACCATATCAATCACATATAAAAAGTAAAACAAAGAACATAATACAAGAGGCTCAAATATACCCCTAAGCCTCACCTAATCCTAATCTCTAATCATATTCAAAATATCCAACTCAATCAAGGTACTCCGAGCCTCTTCCCAACTCGAACCTACAAATAGTGAGGTCTGCTTGGGTGCCCAAGTACCATGGATACCCAAGTATGGTGTGAGTACAACAAAGTGGGGTACCACCAATGAGGTATTATACATAACTAGTAAATGTTGTTTATACATGTGATATGATCAAAAAATAAATACAACTATGGAAGCATAAATAAATTACCACTATTGATCTTCAGGTTCCTCTATTTAATCTAGGATCAACCCCAACTTGATTCGATTAGTGTTGTGGTGTCTTTGAGAACATCACACGACTTTACTAACCCAATATTATTCTGGTCCTAAGGAACCATCCCAAGTAAACCCAAACCTATGGGGGGGGGGTCTACATCCAACCCTGGAACTAGTGTATTCTATCTACTCTAAGGATAAAATACGAGGTATCCCAAATTGTGGTATCCTAACTCCAAATCCAGGGTAACCAAAATCATAGTATCCCATCTCCAATCCATGGTATCCCAAATCATGGTACCCCTAACTCCAATCCATGGTAGTCCAAATCATGATACTCTTAGATTGAATCCCTGACATACCAAATAATAGTATCCCGACTCCAATACATAGCATCCCAAATTATAGTACTCTCAACTCAAATATATTACAACAAAAATCATGGTATCCCAACTTTAGATCCACAGTAGCTCAAATCATGGCATCTCATTGGACTACACATCCCACCATACGAATCCCAGGTTCCTAGTCTGAGGCATTCCAAATCTTGGGTTAGAATTAATCTCAACAACTGGATCCTAATATCATCTTCTAGGAATCCCATGTATCTTAAATACATTACGGTGGGTAGTGTGTCCCACCCAAAGAACACTATCAATATCATCTCAAAGGGTTTTCCATCTATCTGAACCCACCCTACTCTATTTCCACATCCATAACATGCTTCAAATAATCGATTCAGGTTCTAATGTGACACTTGTAATCACCACTAAAAATTTCCTAAAAATACCCTTGATAGGTTCAATAGATCATTGGGGTACCCACTAGGGTCCCCTAGGCCACATCACTATGTAGAGACCTCTTTAGGGACCCTCAACCTCAAACTCATCTCTCAGGTCAACACCAATCACTTAAAGGGATGATGTCCCTTGATGTTTTCAAGGTCTCAATAGCCTCATAGGCTATCCTGTATTAGTATCGCATAAGGGAGATGACCTTAATCCATCCTCCTTACCAAGAAATAACTAGGTCAGTCCTTTCACAAAACCTATCCACAAGTCTTGGTCAGGGCATACCCGCCCAGGTTATCACATCTCAAATGGAAAGAAACACTCTCCCCATACTCATCCAAACTATCCCAAAGGATTTAAGTCATCTTAGGGTTCTCACATGACTAATTCTATGCCATCCATCCCAAAAAATTACTCTCCCCTATTTAGAGGTCTCTAGGGGCTCTAACCCTAGGGTTACCTCATTATGTTTACTTAAATTGATTAACACCCCTTGAGGTCCATACTTCTCAAGGAACAATGTTTTTAAATATGGATTTTACCATCAGCGACTGAGGAAATCAAGCCATTTCCCAAGGTCCCTTAAGGCCTTAGCGCTTTGTGCAATTCACTCAAGGAAATTCAAATAAATCTAAAAATTCATTTAGTTTAAAATAATATATAACCCAAATGTTGTGAGACCACCAATAACACACCATAAATAAAATTCATAATACCATAGGGATGTATAGGGAACACCAACCTCAATTTAGAGTTATTACCTTCTTAATTATCACTCTACTATCCTCAATGAGATCCTTCCAAGCTTGCATCAACATCCCAAGAACCCATATCGAGCCATAATTCCCATTTAATTAATTATAATAATTTATAATTAATTAAACAATTTATAATCAAATTCCCAACTTAATTCAATTAAGCCTAACCACCTAATAACTCACCAAGGTTAGAGACTCACCAAAACCTTGATCCATATGGTGTTTTCCACTCCTAAAATTCACCTAAACCTAGGCTACAATACGCCATTTATTAATCACATAAATATTAATTAATTTAATAATTAATCCAAATAGGTATAATTCCTAAAAACTCACTAGGAACTCTCACCACTTTATAACCAACAACCAAAAGCACATGGGAGGTCCACAATGAACTCCCAACACCAACCTGAGAAAAATCCCTAACAATCAGATTCAAACCCATCATCAGTTTCATTTAATTTAATCCAAACCATAGAAAAATCCAAATGGTGATATAACTAAACTAAAATTTCATGAAAACACCATTTTGAGTCCTCCTCTATAAAGTCCATACAAAATCTCCATTGTTACCAATTATACCATGCTATAGTGGAATCAGAACCAAAAATTTAACCTAGAGAAACCAAATGAAGAGAAAAAGAAAGCAGAATCAAGATCACAAAAAAATCGAAGGAAATAATAAAAAAAATTACTATAAAATGATAAAAAAACATCCCAAATTGAAGTGGAATTAAAGGAGTAAGAGGGGGTTTGACTGGATGGGATGTTCACACAAGTGAGAGGGAGAAATGGGGGGAGAGGATTAAAAGAGCAGAGGGGAAAACCAATCATTTACCAATTTTTAATTAGGTACATGGTTTTATCATACAGTTATCCAAACTATGCACCTACCATGCAACCTTCATTGTCTAAGTCCATCACTATCGCATGGTTGGGCCACATGGTTTCCCAAACCATGAAAAGATTCAATAGAATCATATGGAATTTTTTTCTTGGTTTATCTTCAATTGTATGCCAACCATGTTCCAAGCCGTAGGTCTAAGCCACCTCACATGGTTTAATATGAGATCTATATAGTTTACCATTGACAATGAACTAACCTTTCACTATACAAATTTAATTGAAAACCTCATTATGTGTTGGTAACCATACAATTTGATTTAAAAAATTTATCCCAAACTATGTGATAAGAAAAAGTATTCCAAATCTTTTAAAACTTAACCCGAAGCACTTGAGACTCACTTGAGAACCCGAGGAACCTCCCAGGACATAAACCATATCAAAAAAAATGTCATCAGGACACTCTAACTCTCAAAATTAAAATTAAAATCTCAATTCAAAAAATTACCCATGCTCCTAAATTCTAAAAAATTCAAATTCCCTTTTTAATTTTTTAAATGATAAAGAGGTATGGGTTTACATGAATCTTAGGTAACAACCTAGTAATTCTATAAGAAGTAGCTGCAAGCTTCAATTCCTAATAGGTAATACTAGGAAATAAAATAATATCAAGCTCAACGGTTTAATCCTAGGTAACCACCTAGGAATTCTATAATCTGTTAAGGGGGAATAACACCATGCCTGAAAATCTCACATAATCTATCCAAGGGAAAAAATTCCCCAGGTAATATCCTTGAGGTTAATAACACCCAACTCACAAATATGCATAAAATTTTATTCCTAGGTAACCACTCCAGAAATCCATATAGAACCAAAGGAGGAATCATACGTGGCCACTTAGGCATTCTATTAGGCATAACAGCCAAATCTAAGGGAATTTCCCATGACATTCCATATAGGCATAACATCCAAATCCAAGAGGATTTACCAAGTCATTATATATATACCTAAAGGCTAAATCCTAGGTAACCACCTAATAATTATATATAGGAAACCATATAATCCTAGGATGTCACCTAGGAATTTAATTCATATAGAATTGAGGTTAGAGAACCCCTATCATAATATCTCATAAAACACATCTCATAAGGGTTGGCCATATGGCCAAATACACCTCATATAATTAATTCCAGTAACTGAAGAGAATAATATAAACTCATAATTATAGCCATATCGGGCTCATATCATCAATTTGGGTTCTAAAGTGACACACACAATCATCTAGACCCCTAACCGGACACACTTATCTATAGTAAATATATCTATAGGGAACCCTCTAGGGTCCCCTCAGTCACATCATAGTACAAAAACCCTACAAAAGTCCCTTAATATCAATCTCAAATAAAGGTTAACACCTGTCACTCAAAGGGAATAACTTCCCTCAATGTCATCATATTAATAACATGACCTCATAGGCCTCATAGGCAATCTTTTATCAATATCACATAAGGGATATGACCTCAAACACACCCCCTAATCACAAAACCTAAGCCTATCCTTACACACCCAACCTATCCAAAAGTCTTACCCAAGGCACACCCACCTAAGTTCTATCATACCAGTGGGGAAGGAATAATCACCCCATGACCATCCCGACCTTCCCAATGGATCTAAGGAATCTTATGGTTCGATCACAGACTATTTGATCTATTTATTTCAATTCATAACTCAAATTACTCAAGGGAACTAAGGGAACTTATCAAGGTATGCTAAATTCAATTAATATATTTAATTTACACCCCATAAGGTATATTTACCTCAAGGATTACATTTATAATCGAGGCCTCATCCATCGACATCAAATGAATTGAGCCAGTGCACAAGGGTCTATTGTAACCCCTAGAAATTTTCCAAATTCTAGGAATTTTATTTAATTAAAAAATTAATTTAATCAAAAAGGTTGACCACCCATACTGGAGAAACCACACATATCACATGACATATATATAAATAAAATACCATAGGGGTATTCTCAAGAGTTTAACTACCTCAAATAGAGTTATTCCCTTTAAAGAAGATAAAAAATTCTCTCCCATGTTCACCCATGTCCATCCAACCACCATCCATAAACACAAGGCCCTATGTCAAGATATAACATCCAATAATTATTTATAAATAATTTATAATAAATTATTCCATCAATTTTAATAATTTATAATTAATTACTCAATTAAATTTAAATAAGAATAAATCCTAAAATCTCACTAGGCACCCTTGTCACACAAAAACTATAACCAACCACCCATAAAAAGTCTATGACGTACTCCCAATAAAATACTAAGAAAAATACCTAACATGTGACACTAATTCAATAGTAAATTTCATTTAATTTAATAAAAAACCCTAAATAAGACCATAGGGTGACATACCTTCGTCTCAATGGCATGAAACAACATGAATTCCTTATCTTGAGATTCCCTCTATCCACATCGAGAAAAATCCCAAACATATTGAATTATTTACACCATAATTTGGTGAAAATCATCAGTAAACCCTAATACAAATTGCCCAAATCAGAAGGATAAGTAAGAGAATGAAGAAAGGAAGAAGAAGACAAATATCTCACCAAAAAACGCCAAGGTAATTCTATGAAAACCACCTCATTCAAAAGAGGATAAAAGGTGAAAAATGGAGAGGGAGATGCCTAAAAATCCTAAGGAAAAAAATATAACATTTAATATATTTTAATGAAACATTGGAAGGCTTCACAGTTTGTCCATATAATTTTCCAACCGTGTAGTTGGAATTTTCTGAAGCCACCCTCAATGCATGGTTTGTCCGCATTGTTTTCCAAACCATGTGCCAACTGTGAAAATCACCACTGAAATGAAATTGTATGTTTTGTGTAGTTTCTTTACAACTGTTCACCAATCGTATTCCACACCCCTATACAAAACAATCTCACATAGTCTACCCACATAGTTTTCCTTAACCACATGACAACCATGTATTGATAAAAATACTTTCTGAAATCCAAATCTTCATCTTGAATCTTATGATACCCACCTGAGAACCTAAGGAATCATTCGAACTCAATTCATATCAAAAAACATTTACTCAGGATACTCCCACTATTGGAATTATATTCTGAATATCAATTCTCAAAATGGATTCTAATTCGAAAGTCAAAAAATAAAACTCCTCCTGAATTTTAAAACCCAAAAACGACATGAGGTTTTGCAACATCCCCACCATAACAATTATCATCCCTAAGAATCTTTAGGGGTCATTAAAACATTAATCCTAACATAATTTAGTCATTAATTCAAATCTAACTCATTATGTTCTACTCTAGAATGAAAAAATAGCTTCCAATGAATAACTACAAACATGAGTCACACTATTCATAAAAAAACCAAGCCACCCACTCACCACAATTTCCTAATTACTGAGATGATGACCAATGGAACCAACTATCTTGAGAACTATGGTGCCATTGATCAATTAATTTAAAGGATTATAGTGATCCCCACCATAAGAATTGATCCATAAGGATGACTCTGAGCCATGGTGATCCCTACCATTAGAATTACCTATTGAAACACTATTCCAGCAATCCAGTGACATGCTCAATTTGGTTTCCATCACACCACAACCAAATTCATGTAAAAGAATTGGCCATATTTTTTTCTGGTTGACCTCCAAAAATTCTCAGTTGTACTTACTGACACACTATCACATCACCCAATCATGATTCCTAAACTCCCAATGGCATCTCAAGATCATATAAATACCCAAACCAAAGTCCAAACCTGATATTCAGTGTAATTCCATGATTGGATCCTTGAGAAACAAATCCACCATCATACTCCACTCCTGAGCACTAACATATCTCAAATTAGACTCAATCTTAGATCATATACCAAACCATCTCAAGCCTAATGCCAATGCATAGACTTAATTTGATATCTCATTCAAACCATACATCTAGTATTTTTCAAGTAACCATAAAAAATTAAATTCACTTATTAATCGACTTTTGAATTCTATATCAACCGTCTAATGATCGGTCACATGCACCAAAAAACTTACTAACATGAGGAAATGCCTCCACAACCCATGATCCATCCATTAATAAACGTTATGACTGGGTGTGACCATCCTTCTCATATTGAAGCACCAGTGTGAAACATCAATTGTTACCCATCCCTAACTCACCATGAACATCATCCACAACACCCATTGAAATTCATCTATAAAAAGGGGATACACCCACTAATGACCAATGGTGAACTCCCCACTATATAGATTATTTATACCACTCCTCAAGTACAACCTCAAAAGGTTATAACAACACACCTTTATGACAATCCATGTCAAGGAACACATTCGAGTCGATTGTACCATGACACCCTGATCTATCTCTAATGTCACCTGTCACCATAAAGGGACATTTACTTTTTCATTAAATCTTTGAGAAACCCTACATGCATGCATATTATCAAACCATTGATCCTAAATCCACACAAAACCACTCCAATTCATAATTTAATGGCACCAAAAATAACTAGCATGCACTAACTTGATCTCATCTAAACCCAATGGGTGTGTACTCCCACACAAATCGATTTCACCACCAGACTCACACTCCCATGTTTCACACACCATAAACCCAGTCTTAACACCATATCTACATGCTATTTCAATAAAAATGACTTATTGAAGCCATTAATTTTCAACTCATGTATCCACATGAGTTTCCCTTTATAATGGTGCTCATCAACCCCCATTACTAAGGATAAATATCCCCAAGAAGGCATACACCCCCATGTTACCTTTACATATCACTCAAATCATACTTTCTCAAGTCATTCCTATCAACCGTAATCTTATGGGACTAAACCACTGACCATACTCTTTGCATGTTAGTCTCGTATAATCTGAATAACCTTTGATGCTCCTTACAATATTCATAACACATACCACTCGATCCAAGACAAACCGCACAATCACTCACTAATCAAGCATTATTATAAAATCATAATAATCCACCTATGATATATATCCTAAATCTGAAAATCTAGTATCAAAACCCACTATATCATTAGGAACCACACCTGAAGTCACCAGGGTCAAGCACCCAATCGATCCTATCCTCAAAACCAGATCTTGATACAAAAGCACCTCAAGTGATTTATGTCACAAAATCCCAAGGCACCTATATGACTATACCACATATCTGATATCAATTTTGGTGTATCAAACTTAAACATAAAGAATCTAATCATTATTCCAGCCTATAAGGAACTCACAAGCCTAACTAACCCCTCTATCAGGACACCCTTATACACAACACCCAACTGATCAATATCTTGAGCCATGTATCAAAACACTAGGCTCTCCCACACAGCCGATAAACCACCCCAAATGGGTCATAACTAATAGAAAATATCCATGTTATTATCTAAAAAATCTCAAATCAAATTACAATCCACAACACACATACTACAGGGTTCCCAAATACATATCAGGTATCACACAACAAGTCATCATCCTACTAGGGTACTGATCTTCATTGCAAATCTATATTTGAGACTAACCCATCAAGGACCAAAATCACATCCATGAATATAAAATGAAATCATACTATTACGATCCATGTTAAGTATAAACTGGTTATATGGTTTGGTTAAGTAGAATTCTACCAACAAGCAATATGAGAAAACACCATAAAGGCCATTGTTGAAACTTTAAATAATAAAACTTATTTCACTTTCTTAAATTAGTATTATAATCACCCATAAGGGGTTGATTATCAAGATATCCAATGCATGTACTGAGCTACTAAGAGTCAATATAAACCCCTTACAAGAGGGACTACATAGTCCTCATTAAGAGAATACCATTATAAGATCCACATTACTAGTCATCAGATAAATTATACTATGGTTTATCAGAATATAATTCCACCAACAATTTATATTGGAAAAGACAGTATAAGTTTCTTTTAACACTTTAAACAACTAAATGATCTGTCATCAGTTATATCAATCATATTAAAGAACATGTATGTCATATTAAAGAACATGTATGTCATGTGAATTGTCACACCCATTTTAAAAACTAAAATAACAATAATAAAGAGATTAAGGGTTTTTATTTGAAGAAAAAATAGAATATTATAAAGTAATAAAAAAAATCAAATAAAAGTTGTGGTGGTAGGAAAATATATTGATTCTATATACATTAAAAATAGAACATTCCTTTTTTCCTTTTGTAAATAAAGTCAAAATGTTCGGTATAAAATGCATAAAAATATTCCTTTTGAAAAAAATTATAAGAAATTAAATAGTGACATAAAATTTACTTAATAATTAATTTATTTCCATAAAAATTTATCCTTAAAATAATTTTATGAATAAAAACATAGAAGAAAAATATTTAAAAAAAATCATTAAAACATTTAAAATGAGGTTTTTAAGGTAAAGTGTCCCTTAACTTGAGTCTCATTCATCATGTACATTATTTATTTTAAAAAATAATAAAATTATGTTAATTATTTACTTACTTAATAACCCTTTACAACTTTATTATTCCTTTTATTTTTTATATTACCATGTTATATTTAATTACTTAATCAATTTAGTTCAAGTCAGATGTTTTGTTGATATTCAACTCATATGTCCAAAATGAAATCGGTAGGTTTACTATGGTCAAAGAGGTCATTGGTACATTATATACATAATAATGATCAGGTAATAATTATAATTTTAATACATAAATGATATTTTTAAAACTAACCATTAAGGATGGTTATGAAAAATGAACTACGTTACAATCATGGAGATGGTAGGATGTATGTACGCATGAGTAACATTTTCACTTTTCAAAGAACATGAGAGAAAGATGGTAAATATTATTATTTTTGTATATAATTATAATTATATCAAAAATATCATATTATCTCTTTAAATAATTTATATATACCTTCCATGTGAGGCATAGATGAAAAAAGAATCACCTCTCTTTGTAAAGGTGGTAATCCACGTACACATGAACGACATTATCATTTTTCAATGGATGGAATGGTAAGAAAAAAGATAATATATTATATTTATAGAATGAAAATTATCTCATGAATAAAATATATATACAATAAATCTATTATTATAACCATCCATGATAAGTGGTTATGGAAAACAAATTACATCAGTTCGCGAGGTGGTAGTCTGCATAAACACGAACTATGGATTCATTTCCCATTTGATGGAAGAATGAGATGGAAATAGGTTATGCAATTATAATAAAAAAATATAATTATATTTAATATATTTTTAATATTATTTCATCATGTTTGAATAATATTTTATGGAGGTATAATAAAAAACAATACTAAAACATTTGGTTAAAAACTATACGTCTTCTTCAGACAATCTCCTTTTCTTTACACCTTAATCCCTATAAGGTTGGTATTATTACAAAAATAAGACCTATATAACATTGGTGTTTATGTTAGAAATGAATTTTATAGGTTTTATCTAAGATATAGTTCTCAAATTGTCTGAGTAAGATAAGGGAGGATGTTCCCTTTTATAAGTGAGGGGAAGGGCATTCTTGGAATTTCTTGAAGAATTAAATTAATATAAATTAATTTTCATCTTAAAGTGGATTAAAATTAATATAATTAAAATATAGGATTATTATTGATCAAAAAAATCTCATAAAATAAAATTTTTACAAGTTTAGATTAAGTTTTTACCCATATCTCTTTGTTTTAACCCTCTATTAACCCTTTTGACAAATACTGTGATATCAATATTTTTTACTTTTTAGGGATCTATAAAGTCACTATAAAAGGATAAATAACCCATAAATGGAACATGTTTGGTATTTTAAAGCATATCACATTAACCTAGATGAATATAGCATTTTTATTAATTTTAAATAATTTAATAAAATATTATTTATTATAAAATATCATCAATGTCATTTTTGAAAATATATGAAATATTATAATATAATATGTGTATAACTCACATAAAATGGTTCCAAAATGAAATTTATTATAATATAAGGATAATATGGTATTAATTTGATCATAAAATCTAATTTATATGGGTCTATATATTATTTTAAACCATATCTTTTGGTTTAACCCCTTGGTTAACCAATTTTAATCATAACCATGGTAATGAATTTTTCAATATTAAAGGGTTATAATTTTACTTATGAGGAAAAAATTGGCTCATAAATGAATAAGTTATGAAATTTTAGAACATTTATCATAATAATTTTCCTATTTAAATATTTTTATTATTTTTAAATAATTTAACAAAATATTATTTAACATAAAATTTCATTAATGTTATTTTGACACTATTCATTTAGTTTGGCTTTAAAGATAATAATATAGAAATAGATTTAGAATATAAAACTTTAACACATCCCTAATATGTTATATTAATATATAAATTTCATGGGATGCTATAAATAATCCAAAAAATATTACTTTTAGATTTTTTAAAATTATTTACTTTAATTTTCTACTGTTTGCACAAGCATCATGTATGCATTGTATAAGTGTTTAAGGTAATTATTTAATCACTAGAAATTAAAAATAAATTACCATGATAAAAATAAATAATTTAAATTTAATATAAATATTTATAACCTAAGATAAGTTTTTTTTATCAATTTCACAAAATATTATAGATATTAAAAGAAAGAGAGTGACATTTTTGGCTTTATCCTTTGCTGAAAATAATATAAATTTTATAGTCAAAGAAAAGTGGAAATAAATTGATAAATGTTTGAATATTAGATGGTAATGGTCGTAAAAAAACTCATAAAATTAAATAAAGGCATTTTGGGTGATTTTAATGTCTTATCCCATAGTTTTAATCTTGTTTTACCTGTTTTACCCTTACCAAGATGACAAATATTCACTACAATTACTATTAATAATGAAAAAAAATAAAAGGTAATTTTTACCAAGTTTTAACCTCATGATTACAAATATGGGATTAAGTTTTAAATATTCAATTCATATAAGTTTCAGATATTAATTTAATATAAAAATGCAAAATGCAACGAAAAATAATTTTTAGAAAAATGTGTTCTTAAACCAAAAAATAAACTTATACCAAGATCAAGTATAATAATGATTTTTGTGTAATTAATTAGATTATTTATAATTAAAGGATACTTATATTAATTAAATATAAAATTTAAATCATAATAGCATTTTTAATGAAAAGAAATGATGATTTTACAAAAATCGATATTTTTCACTATTCACTAAAAAATCAATCTTTTCAGAAAAATCCAAAAAATTCATCCTAATATAATTTTGATATGATGATTTAAAAAATTATATAATTATTACAGAATATAATTTCTAAAATTTCTAAAAATTAATTACAACATTTTCTCATAAAAATAAATAAAAACCATTTTGGAAGAAAACATATTTTGAAGCATAAAATGACGACTAAAAAATTGAATGATTATTTATTAAGAATTAATAAATAAATTTTTATTGAGTAGGACCATTATTTATATTTTATAATTTAGTTAATCCTACTCATACTCACCAATTTAACAGTTATAACCATAACATTTAAATATTAATATTTTTGGTTCATTCAAGCTCATTGTTTCATGTTGTATACAATATCGAATATAATGTTAATTTAAAGTCTCAGGATATTAAATTAATCATGGGGATCCTAGGAATATTAATGATGGATTGAGAGGTGGATACTCTCTATTCATGATTAGATTGACTATATCCCTCTTAGTATGGCATGAGCCTAGGTCTTGGGGGAGTGCCACCTATGAGGCTAGGTTAGAGCAGTAAATTGGTTATAGATGAGGAATGCATCGATAGGCCAATGGATAGTTCCACTAGAGTATGTCTAGTATTGCCTCATGGAATATTTAGGAATTTCAAATGATAATATATCCTTTATTCTTTCCTATTTACAACACCAAGCCTATATTTTTTCTCTTATAATATGTTATAATACTTCCAATTTATATTATTTTTCTACCTTGATTGAACTTTTATCATTACTTCCCCTATTTTATTATTTTTTAGGGAATCTAAAATATACTATTATTACAGTTCTAATTTTTCTGATCCAATTTATTTATTTAATAAATGTTTCATTTTTATTCCTTTTGAATTATTCTTTCATGGGTTAAAAGGTTGTTTTAAAGGTTGATTTCCAAATAGATGAGGTTTAAATTTAAAGAAAGTTTTTAAAGGGTTATTTAAATCATGTTTGAGTATTAAAATCTATTTTCTGGGAAATATTGTGGTTTATTTATTTAAAAGATAAAAACCTATTTTCTACCTGCATTTTAAAATAAAATTTATGGTTTGTTTTGCTAAATGAAATACATGGACTCTCTGGTAATTACCTACTGGGATATTATGATTATACCCTAATTGTGCCACTAGGAATTGATAGAACCAATATCGTTTTACAGGTTCATATTTGGTTCTTGATTGATTTTGGAGTGAGTTGGTATTGAGGATGGATGATTACCATGGAGGTTACATGAAGATTGTTCAGGTGTCATTGTTTTTATTTTGTTTCATGGATGTATCATCCATGTAAGACTTATGTATTCTGTTTGTTTTATCTGTTTCATAATAGTTGTATATTTTATTTAGAGTTTATTTATTTTGGTTATTGATAAAACACTATTTTATTGAATATTTAATTGATAAAAAATGATATAATTTCCTCACATTGTGTTAAACATGTTTATTTATAAAATATTTGGGATTTGATCATTCATTTGAAAATTTGGTGAAAATTCCAGTTTTACCCTTAATAGTGCACTGTAGTATTTCGAAGGTAAATATTTTTATATTTATTATTTGAATTTGAAATTTTGTAACAGTGTTCCTAACTTAATTATCTACAACTTTTATTCAGGACACTAAAGCTAAAGAGTTCATTTGGTTGTTGAAATTGGGCCATGAAGTCAAAGTTGGGCTGGGCTCGCCAGAATGGAGAAGGTTCTGTATTTGGGCCATATATTCTACATACGGGCTTGGATTGAGCCCAAATTTTTATGAAAGCTCGGGGACATGATGTGGCACAAATCATCCTTCTGGAAGGCCGGAAAATTCACGCTTTTTGGTGGTAAAATGGGCGGTGCAAGTTGTCATAAAATATTTGGCCGAATTTCCACATTCACACTTGAAACCACTTGTAACCTCTCCTCCCCTCCCCTCTATAAATTGGAGTTTTTCTCATTTGGAGGGGTTGGGACGTGAATTGGGAGATTGGAGGCAGAGGATAATTTGTTTCACCCAAATTCTCCAACCATTGTAAGAGGGGTATCTCTTGAAGCAAGGATCCCCTCATCGAAGCCTCCTTCTCTTCTTCATTTTGTAATGTTTTCATTTGTGTAATAAACTTCATTGCTCTTCTTATATTTCTTCTCTTTTCTTCTGTTTTGTTTAAATTTATTCTTCTCTTAATCTTTCTAATTGGGCTGGAATTCTTGAGTAGAAGCGTTATTGGGTTATACCCATTTTAAACCTTTGCACATGCAAAACGCTTCTACGATGATTACGCCACCCATGGAAGAGTTGTCTTTTAGTAATCAATCTATCTTCTACCCTCTTCATTTAATTATTTTGAATCAATGAGCTACTGTAATTCACTTAATATGATCCATGAATTGTGTTTTTTAAATTGTAAGAAACTAAGCAAGCAATTGAACAATTAACATAAAAACACGCGAGGTCGGGATTTTGTGTAAATTGTGAGAGCGCGATCTTAATCGGTAATACAAGACCACACGGGATAAATTTGTAGAGTTCAAATATAATCCCTAAACACAATTCATACTCATTTCCAGAATGGATATGTGCCTTAATTTACCACTGATCATAAGCTAATCTTAGAACATCAATCAAAGCAGGGTGCTGCGATTGCATGTTCCGAAGTTAGCCTAAGGTTAAAATTCACTTCAATCTTCGTGGTAAAGTTAATTCTCGTAGGGTTCGGGATTTAACAAATTAAGGGATCATAATTAAGTTAATGTTAATTTAAATGATAATGATTAATAATAAAGTGAATAGGTAGAGTTAGATCGATTACACTTTTTAAATAGATTTCTAAAAAAACATCTTCTTGTTGTGTCATTTAAATTGAAATTCATTTCAAAACTAAAAACAAAAAAAATTATACAATCTTCTTCCAGCAAACTTCTTCTAGATTCATAAACTACAACAAACCCCAATCCTTTAAAGTAGTGTTTTTATTCTATTCTATTTTATTTTATTTTTTTAGAATACCTCTAATAAGTTGTTAAATTCACTTCCTCCTTTGAGAGACGACCTTGGTCAGCCACTCTGCTGCACTTAAGTACCCCAAATCACACTAATCATTTGAGGGCGCCCACGACAGCGCTCTTTCAAATTGGCGCCGTTGCCGGGGAGGTAAGTAATTATTTCAACCAATTAGAGGTATTTATTTTATTTTAAATTTTATTCTCTTCCTCTCTTCTTTCTTTCTTCTTTACCCAATCTGAATTTTCTTCTTCTTCTTTTATTTTCTTCTACTTCTTTTTGGACCATCAACTCAAACTTCTCATTTTTTTTACTATGGTCCACTTTCTTTCTTTTCATTTTTATTTGATCTATGACACGAACTAATCCCAAAGATCTCTTAGATCTTGACCCTGAGATTGAACGTAGCCTTAGGGCACGAATCAGACATTCTCAGTCTATGGGAAGTTTCAACATTCAACCAGTTGGAGAATTACTCCAATATCAGAACATTGAAATTGGAAGCAATTCAAATTCAACCATAAAACAAGAACCAATGGCTGGAAACAATGGAAATGAACTTAATAGAACCATTCGAGAATTGGCTGCACCTGCTATTAACTATCAACCAAATTGTATTGCATACCCAAATCTCGAATCGGACTTCGAACTGAAATATGGGTTAATTCACTTACTTCCAAAGTTTCATGGCCTCTCTGGTGAGGATCCCAATAAACATTTGAAAGAATTTAATGTGGTTTGCTCAACCCTAAAACCTAGAAATGTCTCTGAAGATCAAATCAAACTAAGAGCATTCCCATTCTCACTTGATGGAGCTGCGAAAGATTGGATGTATTATTTACAACCCGAAGATGTAACTTGTTGGAACGATTTGAAACGTCTTTTCTTGCAGAGATTTTTTCCAGCATCAAGGACAACATCCATTAGAAAGGAGATATCGGGGATCAAGCAAGCCCAAGGGGAGTCAATGTATGAGTACTGGGAGCGATTCAAGAAGTTGTGTGCAAGCTGCCCACATCACCAAATCAGTGAGCAACTCCTCATCCAATACTTCTACGAAGGACTCACACCCATGGAGAGGAGCATGGTGGATGCTGCGGCTGGAGGAGCATTGGTGGACAAGACACCAGTAGCTGCGCGTGCGTTGATCGACAAGATGGCCCAAAACTCCCAACAATTCGGTGATAGAGGTACACCACATGTTCGAGGAGTACATCAAGTAAGTCCTTCTTCTCTTGAAAGTCATTTGATTGATACTAAGTTAGAAGAATTGACAACTATGGTGAGGCAGATTGCATTGGCTCAAAAGACATCCCAACCCCCTCCTTCAAGGCCTTGTGGTATTTGCACTGAGACAAGCCACCCAACTGACTGTTGCCCACAACTCCAAGAAACAGAAGATTGTGCAGCAGTGTTCCCTGGGAGACCATTTCAGCAGCAACAACAACAACCATATCCCCAAAATAAGTTTGATCCAACATACAACCAAGGGTGGAAAGATCTAGCGGACATGAGGTATGGCTCTGGACAACAACAAAGGCCCCCTTTTCAACAAAACTTCCAGCAGCCTCCGCCTTACCAGCAGGGTTTCCAACAACCCCAAAGGAGATTTGAAGCTCAAACATCAACAAGTAAGCAACAAGGGAATATCCAACACAAGGTAGACTCTAACACTGATGATCTTTTGAAACAAATTGTTCTTAATCAACAGAATGAGCTGAAGAGTCAAGGTTCGGAGCTGAGAGAGTTGAAGACTCAAATGAGTCAGATTGCCACCGCCCTCCATGAACTTGTGAGTAAGAATTCTAGAAATCTACCTTCCCAAACCACTCCAAATCCAAAGGGGAATGTTAGTGCCATCACATTGAGAAGTGGGAAGCAAATGAACGATACATCTGCACCTACCATTCCACCGGGATTCACCTAAACTTCAGAGAATCCGCATTCCATACCAACTGATGAGCAATCCAAGGATAACGATAAAGGTAAGAAAAAGATTGATGATGTTCCTCCTAAACCCCTTCCTTTTCCAAACAGGGTTGTTCAAACCAAGAAGATGGCTGAAGAAGCAATGAAAAAGGAGGTTTTGGACACATTCAAGCGTGGGGAGATCAACATTCCTCTACTTGAAGCCATTAAGCAAATTCCAAGGTATGCGAAATTCTTAAAAGAACTTTGTACCAATCGAAGAGGGCTCAAGGGAAATGAGAGGATCAACCTTGGAAGGAATGTCTCGGCACTCATTACACCAACTCTAGCAATGCCAACAAAGTGCAAGGATCCTGGGACATTCACCATCCCATGTACCATAGGGGAGTTGCACTTCTCTAATGCTCTTTGTGATTTAGGAGCTTCAATAAATGTGATGCCTCACTCTGTATTCTCTTCCTTGCAGGTTGGTGAGTTGAAGCCAACAAGAGTAGTGGTGCAATTGGCGAATAGAGCTATGGCATATCCAGCGGGAGTCCTTGAGGATGTACTTGTCCGGGTAAGAGACATGATCTTTCCAGCGGATTTCTATGTTCTTAACATGGAGGATGATCAGGTAAGTTCTCATGCCCCCATTATCTTAGGTAGACCCTTCCTAAAAAATGCAAAAACTATCATAAATGTCAATGAGGGTACACTTTCCATGGAGTTTGGAGATGAAGTTGTGATATTTAATGTTATGGATTCCATGAAGTACCCCTCAGAGGACCATTCTGCTTTTGTTATCTCCCATTTTGAACCACCAAGTAAAAACATCATGGAATTGGATTGTCCTATGCTTAGGGAGATTATGAGTATTGGTTCTGGTTTAATGACTAAGAGAACTTCCACACCTGTTTCTAATGAACAAGACTCTCTAAAATTTGATTTTGATGTGGATTCATATTCTGATTTTGATCATGTTCACTCTGATTATGAAATGGCTGTTGAGTATGCTGATGGATTTGATGCTTTATTCTATGATTTTGATGATGTCTATTCTGATACTGATTCTCTTTGTGCACATATTTCAGTTCCTTCAATGTCTCCATCCATACTACACCCTCCTTCATTAGAACTCAATCCATTGCCACCAAATCTGAAATACTCATACTTGTTGAGTGGTGAGAGATTACCTGTTATCATTGCTAACAATCTCCCTTTTGAACATGAAGAAAGGCTTTTGAATATTTTGAGGGAGAACATCAGGGCGATAGGGTGGACCTTGGCTGACATATCAGGTATTAGCCCTTCCATTTGCATGCATAGGATTCTCTTGGAGGATGGGGCTAAACCGGTGAGACAACCACAAAGGAGACTCAATCCCACCCTCCTGGAAGTTGTTAAAAAGGAAGTTGAGAAATTGCTCGAGGCAGGTATAATCTTTCCCATTTCAGATTCACAGTGGGTAAGTCCAATTCAGGTTGTGCCTAAGAAATATGGTTTTACTGTTGTTAAAAATGAGAAAGATGATTTAGTTCCAATGAGGGTGCAAAACAGTTGGCGTGTGTGTATTGATTATAGGAAACTAAATCAGACCACTCGCAAGGACCATTTCCCCCTCCCATTTATTGATCAAATGCTCGAGAGACTAGCTGGGAAAACACACTATTGCTTCTTGGATGGATTTTCTGGATATTTTCAGGTTCCTATAGCTCCAGAGGATCAGGAGAAGACTACATTCACCTGTCCCTTTGGCACATTTGCCTACCGGAGGATGCCATTTGGACTTTGCAACGCCCCAGGTACCTTCCAGAGATGTATGGTGAGTATTTTTTCTGATTTTATTGAGACCTGCATGGAGGTATTTATGGATGATTTTACAGTGCATGGGTCTTCATTTGATGAATGTCTAAGTAGTTTGGGAAATGTGTTGAATCGTTGTATTGAGAAGAATCTGGTCCTGAACTTTGAAAAGTGTCATTTTATGGTAGAGCATGGCATTGTCTTAGGGCATGTGGTGTCAAAACATGGGATAGAGGTTGATAGATCTAAGGTAGAAATTATTTCATCCTTACCCTATCCTTCATGTGTGCGTGATGTTAGATCTTTCCTAGGGCATGCAGGATTTTATCGGCGCTTCATCAAAGATTTTAGTAAGATCGCTCTTCCTATGTCACGATTACTTCAAAAAGATTCTGAATTTGTGTTTGATGATTCTTGTAGGACTTCCTTTGATGAGCTAAAGAAGTGTCTGACCACTCCACCTATCATACAGCCCCCACGGTGGGACCTTCCATTTGAGCTTATGTGTGACGCCTCCAACTTCGCGGTTGGAGCTGTCTTATCTCAGAGGGTGGAGGGGCGTTCACATGTGATCGCCTATGCATCGAGGACACTAGATTCAGCCCAATAAAACTACACTACCACAGAAAAGGAGTTTCTTGCTGTCATATTTGCTTTAGATAAATTCCGTTCATATTTATTGGGCTCTAAAGTAGTTGTTTTTTCTGACCATGCAGCTTTGAGGTACCTCCTAAAGAAGCCAGATGCAAAGCCACAACTTATCCGTTGGATGCTCCTTCTTCAAGAATTTGATATTGAGATAAAGGACAAGAAGGGATCAGAGAATTTGGTGGCAGACCACATGAGTAGGCTTACTCACACACTAGAGGATGACACCTTGGATCAGGTACCACTTCGGGACACTTTCCCGGATGAGCATCTCTATACCATCTCAGGTACGCATCCTTGGTATGCTGATTTAGTTAACTACCTTGCTGCTTCTGAAATCCCTAAAAATTTAAAGAAACATCAAGTCTAAAAATTAAAAAGTGAGTCCAGGTTTTATGTTTGGGATGATCCATACTTATGGCGCATGTGTAGTGACCAAGTCATTAGGAGGTGTGTTCCCGATCATGAGTTTGAGTCTGTTTTACATTTCTGTCATACACTTGCATGTGGTGGACACTTTGGACCCCAACGGACAGCTAGGAAAGTTTTGGACTCTGGATTATATTGGCCTAGATTATTCCATGATGCCCATGTGTTTTGTAAGTCATGCTCTCGTTGCCAACACACTGGGAACATTTCTAGGAGACATGAGATGCCCCAACAACCCATACTATTTTGTGAGATTTTTGATGTATGGGGCATCGACTTTATGGGTCCTTTTCCTAGTTCATTTGGATTTTTGTACATTTTGGTTGCTGTTGATTATGTGAGTAAATGGGTGGAGGCCAAGGCCACCAGGACTGACGATTCTCATGTTGTTGTGGACTTTGTCAAAGCACAAATTTTTTGCAGGTTTGGAGTACCAAAGGCCATCATCAGTGACCAAGGGACACACTTTTGCAATAGGAATTTTGCTTCCCTCCTTCGAAAGTATGGGGTGACACACAAAACATCAACACCATACCACCCCCAAACAAATGGCCAGGCTGAGGTTTCAAATCGTGAGTTGAAACAAATCTTGGAGAAAACCGTGCAGCCAAATAGGAAGGATTGGAGGAAGCGCTTGAATGATGCATTGTGGGATTATAGGACAGCATACAAGACCCCCATTGGTATGTCCCCATTTCAGATTGTTTTTGGGAAAGCATGTCATCTCCCAGTGGAAGTCGAGCATCGGGCATATTGGGCTATAAAGAAATGCAACATGGATTTGGCCCAAGCTGGAATTCAAAGGAAGTTGCAAATTCAAGAGCTTGAGGAGATTCGACTGTCATCATATGAGAACTCAAGGCTCTACAAGGAAAGATCAAAAGCAACTCATGACAAAATGATCCAACAAAGGGAGTTTCATGTTGGAGAGAAAGTCCTTCTCTATAGTTCACGACTGAAGTTGATGCCTGGTAAGTTGCGTTCCAGATGGTTAGGTCCTTATATTGTGTCTAATGTTTTTCCTTATGGTGCAGTGGAGATCACACAAGAGGACACTGGAAGGAGCTTTACAGTCAATGGGCAACGTTTGAAGAGATACATTGAGGGCCATCCTACTGATGCAGTGGATTTTATCACACTGCATGACCCCATCATCACTTTATCACATCAGGCTGTTCCTAACCCTTTCACTTTTATATTATTTGTCCTATTTAAAAATTCTGAATTTCATGTGCATATATCATCTCATGGGTTCACATTGAGGAAAATGCAATATTTTAAGTGTGTGGGAGGGAACCTTTTAGTTTAGTAATTTCAATTGTTTTCCTGTTTTAAAAAAAAAACCCAAAAAAAAAATTGTGTGTTTTTCAAATTTTGTGTGTTTATTTTACAATTTTCTGTGTGTTTTTGAAACTTTTGAGCTGAAATGATTCTCATCACCATTTTTAAATCCATATCAATAAGTGAAACAATTTAACCCTTGAAACTAATCTTAAATGAATGCTGAAATGACTTTGTTTCAAGTTCAAATATTTAGTAATTTCATGCAAAGTACGCTGAATTTTGAATCCCATGCCAATCTCACTGTCTTTATATTTGAAATCACTTTCCTGTTAGGCTTCTAAACCATTATTTTCATATTCTTTACATTCACCTCACTTCTTGAGAGAACCAAACCATACTTGATTTAACCAGAATTTGATCTATTCCTGTCAAAACTTGAGGGTTTGAGGTACTTGTGTTTAAATGATTGAGGCATTTGTTTGGTATTAAAACCCCTATTTCAAAGAATCCTTTTTTATAATGGCCTACCTTGAATATTTAATCCTTGTAGCCCTTAGAAGCCATGCACAACCTGTTAGGTTAAGCCACATTACAAGCCAATTTTCCCTATCCAACCAACTCTTGAAGTGAAATTGCATAATCTAGTTGAGCTTAAGTGTGGGGGAAGTTGTCTTGGGTTTTGCCACCACATTCTGTGATACTTTGGGTGGAAAATTAAATTCTGAAGAGATGTGTTTGCTGCTGAAGAAATTCATTATATTGAAAGCTGTGCCTTTTCTGGAGCTTTCATGACAAGTGAAGCTGTGCCTTTTCTGGAGCTTCTAATTGAGGTGGAAAGCTGTGCCCATCTGGAGCTTTCAATAAAATCATGTTTGAGAATATTGACATTTTTTTTATGCTGAAATGATGAATGGTGTAAACCTTTCATGACTTTTCATGATGATAGAGCTGAATTGATACTATGGGGATTGAAGAGAAGACCATATTTAAGTGGAAATTAGATTAATGCAATTTTGCTTTAAAAGAGTCAAGCCCTCCTCATTCAGCCTCAGAGTTTTTCACATCTTAATCCTACCAACCGAAAGCCACAGAACAACCCTGAAAAGTCCTCATGATAAACATATGTCCTTGACTCACATCGGGTAGCGATGTAGGAATATATCAAGCCTATGGTGACCCTTGTATGAGTTTGGATGAGAAAGACATTGCAAAAAAAAATTGATATTTGAGTGATGAGAGAAAATTCAAGCGAGGTAAGTGTTTTGTGCATGGGCGGATAAATGAAGTGGAAATATATTGAATGATATAAATGGAGAACTTGAAATAATGTTTTTTATGAGGAATGATATCTTTTTTATTCTTGGTGTGAAATTGATTGATCTTAAAGATATGTGTTTTAAAATTGGTTTTGATTTGATATTGATGTTTACTTGATATGAGGTTTTGCCCAGGTGTGCAAAAGGGTAAGTGTGGGGGAGTTGATAAAACACTATTTTATTGAATATTCTATTGATAATAAATGATATAATTTCCTCACATTGTGTTAAACATGTTTATTTATAAAATATTTGGGATTTGATCATTCATTTGAAAATTTGGTGAAAATTCCAGTTTTACCCTTAATAGTGCACTGTAGTATTTCGAAGATAAATATTTTTATATTTATTATTTGAATTTGAAAGTTTGTAACAGTGTTCCTAACTTAATTATCTACAACTTTTATTCAGGACACTAAAGCTAAAGAGTTCATTTGGTTGTTGAAATTGGGCCATGAAGTCAAAGTTGGGCTGGGCTCGCCAGAATGGAGAAGGTTCTGTATTTGGGCCATATATTCTACATACGGGATTGGATTGAGCCCAAATTTTGATGAAAGCTCGGGGACATGATGTGGCACAAATCATCCTTCTGGAAGGACGGCCAATTCACGCGTTTTGGTGGTCAAATGGGCGGTGCAAGTTGGCATAAAATATTTGGCCGAATTTCCACATTCACACTTGAAACCACTTGTAACCTCTCCTCCCCTCCCCTCTATAAATTGGAGTTTTTCTCATTTGGAGGGGTTGGGGCGTGCATTGGGAGATTGGAGGCAGAGGAGAATTTGTTTCACCCAAATTCTCCAACCATTTTAAGAGGGGTAGCTCTTGAAGCAAGGATCCCCTCATCGAAGCCTCCTTCTCTTCTTCATTTTGTAATGTTTTCATTTGTGTAATAAACTTCATTGCTATTCTTATATTTCTTATCTTTTCTTCTATTTTGTTTAAATTTCTTCTTCTATTAATCTTCCTAATTGGGCTGGAATTCTTGAGTAGAAGCGTTATTGGGTTATACCCATTTTAAACCTTTTCACATGCAAAACGCTTCTACGATGATTACGCCACCCATGGAAGAGTAGTCTTTTAGTAATCGATCTATCTTCTACCCTCTTCATTTAATTATTTTGAATCAATGAGCTACTGTAATTCACTTAATATGATCCATGAATTGTGTTTTTTAAATTGTAAGAAACTAAGCAAGCAATTAAACAATTAACATAAAAACACGCGAGGTCGGGATTTTGTGTAAATTGTGAGAGCGCGATCTTAATCGGTAATACAAGACCACACGGGATAAATTTGTAGAGTTCAAATATAATACCTAAACACAATTCATACTCATTTCCAGAATGGATATGTGCCTTAATTTACCACTGATAATAAGCTAATCTTAGAACATCAATCAAAGCAGGGTGCTGCGATTGCATGTTCCGAAGTTAGCCTAAGGTTAAAATTCACTTCAATCTTCGTGGTAAAGTTAATTCTCGTAGGGTTCGGGATTTAACAAATTAAGGGATCATAATTAAGTGAATGTTAATTTAAATGATAATGATTAATAATAAAGTGAAGAGGTAGAGTTAGATCGATTACGCTTTTTAAATAGATTTCTAAAAAAACATCTTCTTATTGTGTCATTTAAATTGAAATTCATTTCAAAACTAAAAACAAAAAAAATTATACAATCTTCTTACAGCAAACTTCTTCTAGATTCATAAACTACAACAAACCCCAATCCTTTAAATTAGTGTTTTTATTCTATTCTATTTTATTTTATTTTTTTAGAATACCTCTAATAAGTTGTTAAATTCACTTCCTCCTTTGAGAGACGACCTTGGTCAGCCACTCTGCTGCACTTAAGTACCCCAAATCACACTAATCATTTGAGGGCGCCCACGACAGCGCTCTTTCAGTTATGTTTTTCTTGCATCATTATTATTTTATATCCACTTCTTTATCTATGCATGGAACTTTGATATATGAGGTAGTCTTGTTGAACTTCTAAGTAGAAGTTTCATTTTTCTTTATGATTTTGGGTTAAATCATTTCTATTATATGTAATTTGATTCCCTGATACTAGTTTCTAGCTTGAGGTGAATGAGAATGTGCCTCAGGTATGTCATAGTCTAGCTTGGGTTCCTAGTATAGGGGTGTCCTGGAACAGGTTTTTAAGAAAAGGGTATTAGATTATAAGTTCTTAAGAGGAACTAAGTTCTTAGATCACCCTTTTTTATTTGGATTATTCAGGTTAACTAGAGCTAATACTGTTGAAACTCAAGAGGTAGGTGCGAGAAGAGTATAGTTATGCATTCTCCATTCCAAACCACAAATTTCCATGGGAATTTAGATTATTAGTCTTGAATTGGGTTTTTTGGTATGTTTCAATTTATATTGATAATATTCCAGATTAAATTGGGCTTGTATAGATTAATTAATGATTTTTTTAGATTTTGGGATGAAAATAATAGTTGAGATGGGGGTACATGGCAAGATCACACAGTATGAAAATCTCAATGAATCCTATATACATGTTTCAAAATAACTCTTAGTGATAGTTTTATGATTGGAACATGGTCACCAATCCATGCGATGAATTCATGAATGGTCACTAGTTCCATTTAAGTTAGTCCTATGTTTAGTGATGTGGATCGATTAGATTTTGATTAATAATTAATAAAGAGGATTTTAAAATGTACTAGTATTTGCTAATATTTTAAAATAAGTTAAGGTGAATTTTATTTTTAAAGGTAGGTGGGTGTTTTAATAAAGGATTTTTGGAGTTTTAAAATGGTTTTCAAGTAATGTTTCAAAATTTAAAACAAAAATATGATTTTTAAGTTGTTTTGAAAAGAGAAATTATGAAAACCTATCATGGGGTGTGGGAAAAGCTTAATTATTTCCCTAAGGGAAGTATTATTAATAGTAACATAAGTTGTATCCAAGGTGTAGTGCTCTAATATAGTTGTCATGGGAGTAAAAGTAAATAAGAAGATTTTGATTTCTAATAGTAGTTAACAATGAAAAAAACTTAATAATCCAAATCAAGAGAGAAGTGATTAGGTTAGTTATACCTTCCAAATTATGTTTCTATCACGGTCTTCAAAAAAAATCCCTTTTCCTTTTTAATTGATAAATAAAAGGTTCCAAAATTGCTTCTCCTATTCAACCTTGAATGATTGATTATGGAGAGATCGACCTAACCAATTATTTTATTCTGTCCGACCTCATTATAATGTGTTAAATACATAATGAATCACCCTTAAATACCTTAGGAAATACCTAGTCAGGTATTATGATTCCCAAGTAAACCAAGAATAACCACTGTAACTTCTTCACATGTAAACAATTTATAAACACTTCACTACTTAGACTTAGATCATTCAATCGAGATGATATAAAACCAAATAGAGGGAGGTGATAGATCCTAGTCCAAGGAAATACATAATATGAAAAAATTAACTTAATTACAATCAAATTCATGATTAAATCCACAATTAAATATTAAAACCAATTAACAGTGAAAACGAAACAATGATTTCATTGAAAGATCGAAGACTTAAGCATCAAAAGAGGCTCACATTCCCTTCCCCAATCATTCAAGAGTTATACCCCTCTATTAAAATTTAAACAAAGTTTATAGGAGTATATTTCATATTAAAACAATGTAAAGTATAAAGGAAACAAAAAAAATATAGGGTTGTAGGACGAGTCTTCTATGATCCTCCTCTTTATGTGTCCACGTGTCCCCGTGTTAAAAAGCTTGAATCGATATTTATAGGCAATATAAGTCTCTAAAGTATGGCCCTTATATTCTAAATTTCTACTTAAAATGCATGAAATTTTTTCTCTTTGAAATTATTCAAAGTTTATATATTTCTAGTATGAACATTTTGGGAGATTTTCAATTCCTCATGACTCAAAACAAAAAACTTCAACCTTCATCGAATCATGTGTTATCTTCTATGAGAATTTAAATTTTCATGTTCATGTCATTCACATAACTTATACATGAGTAGCTTAATCAGAGACATGGAAATTATTCCTCATTTGATTACTTCCACACTTGAAAATTACCTTATACATAATTTGGGACTGCCCCACATGCATGGATTCATTAAAATTCTTTATGTGACATGGAACTTTATGCATAGACCTCATGAAAATTGTGCACTCCTTGAGTGAAATACTTCTATATAGTAATTACCCATTAAAATCCTTCATTCATATCCTACTCATATTCATCCCAGTTTCTTCATGTGAATTACCTTTAAAATTACCATCATATTCCATTCTTGGTTGTGGATCGAGCTTCCATCCTCCATTAATCATCCACGAACTCATTCATTCATCATAAACCTAACTTGAGTCAAGGTTCTTCAGAAATAAAAGATGAACTATCCATATTAAAAACCAATTTTTTTTAGTTTAACTTCTATAAAATAGGGAACCACTGAATAATATTAAGTTACAGAGGAAGAACCAATGAAACAGTGGAATAGAAACTGGCGGTAGTAATGGAAGTAGAATTACTCAATGATATTGCTTAGTGGTAGAAGGAAATAATATTGGATAACAATCGTAGAGGTGGTGATTAGAGGTGATGGTAGAACCTACAGGTAGGAGGAAATAGTGGTAGGACTATTATCCCCCAGTAGCAGTATGTGACAACACAAAGCAGAAGTAGTATAGGCAGGTAGATCAATGGTAGCATTGAGTAGTATTAGGCCAATAGTGGCATTCAACGGAAGTATGTCTATGATAGGATGCACTAGTAGTGAAAAATATTATACTATAATGGCACTGACAATAGCATTCCATGATGGTAGCATAAAATTTCCCTTTTTTGACTTCATAGAGGCATCACTTGAGATTCAAATGATCATCTATGGAAGTTTTAGGCCTTGAGTTGGTGTTCTAGATCGATTACAAGCTTCATCAGTGGAAACCATGGTAGAATACAATGATAAGGAGTAGTAGAGGAAGTAAAGAAGATGTTTCTGAGCATGAGGATGCATGACTAAATCATGATGATGTTGTTTTCTAAAATGATGAACTATTACCATGATAAAATCCCACATCATTTGAAAACTCATGAGGTTTATCCCATATATTTTTAATGCATTATCTTCATATCAAAATTCCATGGAAGTAGGGGATAAATGATTGTATACACTCACACACATTGTATATCATGGGCCTGTGATGATATGCACAGGCCCATCGAGCCTTGGACCACCCTCCATGCATGCTGTTCATGGGCTCTTCCTTCTATGCCATGCCCTATTTGGATCTTAAATCTAGGCTTGTTCAACTACCTCTAGGGTATTCTAAGTGACTTAGTTGGGGGGTGGGGGTGGGGTTGAGGGCTAGGCTAGGTGATGGACACTTTTCTTTCTTGAAATATTTCTAAACACTTAGAAAAATTAAAACAAAAATTCATAAGCACAAAAAATATTCAAATTCAACATTTTTATTCTTTTTCTTCCAAATTATTTATTTAAATTTAATTTACCTATATTTTAATAAAAAATTTAATTATTTGGGAAAAATAATTAAAAAACATCGAAATTCATTATCAAAGGATCAAATTTTTTTCATGAAAATAAAGGGACTAAAATACCACCATAATAAAACTACGATTTTTCTCAAGTATTGAATCTCAACAATAAAGTGAAAAGGTCTCTGATGATACCACTATTCAGATTTCAAAACAATAAAATAAAATAATTATTAGTGAGAAAATCAAATTTTAAAGAATCACCTAAAATTTTAGTCAAACTTCACACTTTTCAAAGTAACTAATAAACCCATGTATTTTACTCTTTCCCTTTAGAATTGGATGGGTATTATCCTTCATTCCATTAAAGAATCTCAATTTATTAATATTAAACATGTTAAGTTGTGATTCACCTCACACTAAATTATTTTCTTCTCTTTTCACTCATAATACAGATTCAGGTAGAGTTATGCTCATACCATGAGTACATGTTCCTTTAATATAGGATTTCAAAGTACCCACATTATCCATTTTATAAAGACAAAAATCACATGAAATAATGAGAATTTTTTAATTGAGGTTATAATAACTCTAAGGATTTTGGGTTTCTAGGTAATTATGGTTTAAAACATTAAGGATCAAACAGGAGGTTTAATCTAAATTAAAATTCATGATATATAATGGAAAATATTAATTAAAATCCTCTCTTCAAAATGAAAACTCCTACTTACCAACCTCAAAGTAAGATCATGAAACAATGTAAGCTCAATGAATGTCATATATCCTCTTGAATTTTATTCCTTTTTTTTCATTTTTTTCTCTTTTTAAAACCTATTTTTTCAATTTTTTCATTATTTTTTTACTTTTTTGAAATTTATGCTTGTAAAAAATATCATATTTACCACCAAAACCCATATGATAGAAATCATCTATCTAAAATTGGTGATTTTTTATTTTCCCATGTCACAAACCCTTTTTATCTTTTTTTCAAGAGGGTTAAAAAATGTAATACAAAGAATAAATAACATGAACCTTTCCTAGTATCCACAAGAGCATGCCCACACTTATTTGTTTCAATTTTCTGCATCCCTTCCACCATGAATTCCCTTATCCCCACAATTAAACTTAATAATATCATGAAAATGCATATAGTAGGCTAGAAATAGGAAATACTATTTTTTAATTTAGATAATTCCTTACAAGGTTATTCATGAAATCCGTGGGATAAATAAATATTAATACAAAAGTTGGTCTCAAGGATAAGGGATATATCACAAATGAATCAATCATATTAAATGTGACTCTATTCAATATTAAATTATATAGGTTCCTATACAAGTTATAACAGGTGGCATGAACCAATATCTATCAAGAAATATGATCAAGATAGAATTGAAAAAATTAGGTCTAGAAATAATATTGGGAATGGAACATAAAATTTGGGACAATCAATGATGGAATTTAATAACAATAACAAATCAATTAATATGAATTTAAAAAATTAAAAGTATAAATAATGGTAGGGAAATTTATTTACATGAATAAAAAAATTCCCTAAAATTTTGATTCATCAGATTACATCCTATATTATTATATAATCATCACTACTAAAAATTCAACCTTTAGCGACCGTCATTGGCGGTCGCTTTAGGCCCGAAACTGTAGGCCTACAGTGACCGTTAATGGCAGTCACTGAAGGTGGCCAAAATTCCGGCCTACAGCGACCACCAATGGCGGCCGCTGAAGGATTGCTCGACCGAGCATTAGAGACCGCCATTGGCGGTCACTGTCCTGATGCTCGTCCGATCTCCAGCGGGATATAGCGACCGCCAATGGAAGTCGCTAACCTGGAGAAGTTTTTTTTAAAAAAAAATTCACGGTACCCAATCAGAAAAAACAGGATAAAATTCATAAAAAATAGAAAACAATTACAAACATTATAAACATAAAAATCGTCATAAACAATAAATGATATACGTGCTTCGATGATCCAAACAGGCCCATCCATTTCAATCATGCTTCAATAAACCCTCAATAAGATACAAATAAAACAACTAAACAAAACAAATGTAAATTAGACATATTTATTCAGTTATTATATACATAAAATAAAAATAAATCTGACATCAAATCATGGGTAATATAATAATTTTAAACCCCAAATTTAATAAATGTTATCATTTTAGGATTTTTTCCCTTGTTTTGGAGTCTTTGGTTTAGTCTGTGAAAGTGTTTTGTTGTCTAAAAAGGAATGTTCTTCGCGCACACCGCGTACAACTACTCAAAACGCCATATTCGAACGTACCACACACACCGCACATCCTATGGATATTAAGTCTCCTCCTACATTTCATGAATAATATTCTTATTGTTTTTGTGTGATTTCAAGTCATTCTGAGCACGTTTGCTCTGAATTCGACCGTTAGACGCCGTTTTGGTGTTTTTTGACTCTGGAAATGCATTTCCGGTCACCGCGGTAAAATGACACCCCCGATTGATGTTATGTCTACCAATAATTTCACAATTCACACCACAGTCGTTTACGTATGATTTCATGTCATTCTGAGATCGTTCGACTGGTTTTGACCACCCAACACGCCCTTTTAGAGCGCACTGAACTGCTGAAAACGGCATATTCGGACATATCGCACCCACCGAACATCCTATGGGTGTTCCGTCGCCTCCTAAATTTCATGAATAATATTACTATTGTTTTCGTGTGATTTCAAGTCATTCTGAGCATGTTTTCTCTGAATTCGACCATTAGACGCTGTTTCGGTGTTTTATAACTCCATAAATGCGTTTCCGGTCACCGTGGTCAAAAGACACCCCCAATTGACGTGCTGTCTGCCCATCCATTTCACAATTCACACCAACGTTGTTTTTGTATGATTTTATGGAATTAAGAGGTCATTCTCCTAGTTTTGACCACCCAACACGCCCTTTTAGAGCACGCCGAACTGCTGAAAACGGCATATTCGGACGTACCGCACACACCACACGTCTGATGGGCATGTCTTCTCCTCCGACATGTCATGGATAATACTAATATTGTTTTTGTGTGATTTCAAGTCATTATGGGCATGTTTTCTCTGAATTTGACCGTTAGACGCCGTTTCGGTGTTTTGTGACTCCAGAAATGCGTTTCCAGTCACCGCGGTCAAACGACACCCCCGATTGATGTGTCGTATGCCCAACCATTTCTAAATTCATACCATGGTTTTTGTCGTATGATTTCATGGAATTCTGAGGTCATTCGGATGGTTTTGACCACCCAACGCGCCCTTTTAGAGCGCACCAAACTGCTGAAAACGGCATATTCGGACGTACCGCACACACTGCACATCCGATGGATATACCGTATCATCCTACATATCACAAATAATATTCCTATTGTTTTCATGTGATTTCAAGTCATTCTGAGCAAGTTTTCTCTGAATTAGACCGTTAGATCCCGTTTTGGTGTTTTGTGACTCCGGAAATACGTTTCCGGTCACCATGGTCAAACGACACCCCCGATTGACGTACCATCTACCCATACATTTCAAAATTCACACCACAGTTGTTGTCGTATGATTTAATGGCATTCTGAGGTCGTTCGGATGATTTTGACCACCCAACGCGCCCTTCTAGAGCGTGCTGAACTGTTGAAAACGACATATTCAGACGTATCGCGCACACCGCAAGTCCAATGGGCATTCTGTCTCCTCCTACATGTCATGAATAATTTTCCTATTGTTTTCGTGTGATTTCAAGTCATTATGAGCACGTTTTCTCTGAATTCGACCGTTAAACGCCATTTCGGTGTTTTGTGACTCCGGAAATGCGTTTCCGATCACCGCGGTCAAAAGACACCCCTGATTGACGTACCATATAATCTACCATTTCACAATTAACACAAAATTTTTTCGTATGATTTCATGGTATTCTGTGGTCGTTCGGTTGGTTTTGACCACCCAACGCGCCATTTTAGAGCGCGCCGAACTGCTGAAAATGACATATTCAGACGTACCGCGCACACCGCACGTCTGATTGAAGTTTTGTCTCCTCCTACATGTCACAAATAATATTGATATTGTTTTAGTGTGATTTCAATTCATTCTGAGAACGTTTTCTTTGAATTATACCGTTAGACGCCGTTTCGGTGTTTTATGACTCCAGAAATGCGTTTCCAGTCACCACGGTCAAACGATACCTCCGATTGATGTGCCGTCTTCCCGACCATTTCAAAATTCACATCACAGTTGTTGTCATATGATTTCATGGCATTCAGAGGTCGTTCAGCTGGTTTTGACCACCCAACGCGCCCTTTTAGAGCGCGCCAAACTGCTCAAAACGGCATATTCAGACATACCGCGCACACCGCACGTCTGATGGACGTTTCGTCTCCTCCTAAATGTCAAAAATAATATTCCTATTCTTTTCATGTGATTTAAATTCATTATAAGCACGTTTACTCTGAATTCGACAGTTAGACACCGTTTCGGTGTTTTGTGACTCAAAAAATGCGTTTTCGGTCACCGCGGTCAAATGACACCCCTGATTGACGTTCTGTCTACCTGAAAATTTCAAAATTCACACCACGGTTGTTTTCCAATGATTTAATAGCATTTTGAGGTCGTTCGGCTAGTTTTGACCACCCAACGCGCCCTTTTAGAGCACACCGAACTGCTAAAAACGACATATTCAGACGTACCGTGCAAACCACATGCCCGATGGGCGTTCTGTCTCCTCCTACATTTCAAGAATAATATTAATATTTTTTTCGAGTGATTTCAATTCATTCTGAGCATGTTTTCTCTGAATTCGACCATTTGATGCTGTTTTGGTGTTTTATGACTCCAGAAATACGTTTCTGGTCACCATGGTCAAACGACACCCCTGATTGATGTGCCGTCTGCCCGACCAGTTTACAATTCACACAAAAGTTGTTGTCATATGATTTCATAGCATTCTGAGGTTGTTTGACTGGTTTTGACTACCCAACATGCCCTTTTAGAGCGCGCCGAACTACTGAAAACGGCATATTCAGACGTATCGTGCACAATGCATGTTTGATGGGCATTATGTCTCCTCCTACATGTCATAAATAATATTACTATAGTTTTTTTGTGATTTCAAGTCATTCTGAGCATGTTTTATCTGAATTTGACCGTTAGATGCCGTTTCGGTGTTTTGTGACTCCAGAAATGAATTTCTGGTCACCGCGGTCAAAAGACACCCCCTATTGACATATCGTCTACCCTAACATTTCACAATTCACACCACGATCGTTGTAGTATTATTTCATGGCATTCCGAGGTCATTCGTCTGGTTTTGACCACCCAACGCGCCCTTTTAGAGTGTACCAAACTGCTTAAAACGACATATTTAGACGTACCACACACACCACACGTCCGATTGGAGTTCTGTATCCTCCTACATGTCAAGAATAATATTCCTATTGTTTTCGTGTGATTTCAAGTCACTCTGAGCACGTTTTATTTGAATTCGACCGTTAGATGCCATTTCTGTGTTTTATGACCTCAGAAATGCATTTTCGGTCATCGCGGTCAAACAACACCCCCGATTGACATTCAGTCTGCCCGTACATTTCAAAATTCACACCACGGTTGTTTTCGTATGATTTCATGGCATTCCGAGGTCATTCAACTGGTTTTGACCACCCAACGCGCCTTTTTAGAGCGCGTCGAACTGCCCAAAACGGCATATTCGGACATACCGTGCACACCGCACGTCTGATGGGAATTCTATCTCCTTCTACATGTCACAAATAATATTCCTATTGTTTTCATGTGATTTCAAGTCATTCTGAGCATGTTTTCTCTGAATTCGACCGTTAGACGCTGTTTTAGTGTTTTATGACTTCGGAAATGCGTTTCCGGTTACCGCGGTCAAACGACATCGCCGATTGATGTACCGTCTACCTGGACACTTCACAATTCAAGCCACGGTTGTTTTTGTATTATTTCATGGCATTCCAAGGTCGTTCGATTGATTTTGACCACCCAATACGCCCTTTTAGAGCGCGCCGAACTACTGAAAACAACATATTCGGATGTACCATGCACACCGCATGTCCGATGGCCATTACGTCTCCTTCTACATGTCAAGAATAATATTCCTATTGTTTTCGTGTGATTTGAAGTCATTCAAATCAAGTTTTATATGAATTCGACCATTAGACGTCGTTTCAGTGTTTTCTGACCCTGAAAATGCATTTCCGGTCACCGTGGTCAAACGACACCCCCGATTGACATGCCGTCAACCCATCCATTTTAAAATTTACACCACGGTTCTTTTCGTATGATAACATGGAATTCCGAGGTCATTCGGCCGGTTTTGACCACCCAACGTGCCCTTTTAGAGTGCGTCGAACGACTGAAAACAGCATATTCGGACATACCGTGCACACTGCACGTCCGATTGGCATTCCGTCTCCTCCTATATGTAATGAATAATATTACTATTGTTTTGTGTGATTTCAAGTCATTCTGATCACGTTTTCCCTGAATTTGACTGTTAGACGCCGTTTTTGTGTTTTATGACTCCGAAAATGCGTTTCCGGTCACCGCGGTCAAACGACACCCCCGATTGACGTGCCTTCTACCCATCCATTTCACAATTCACACTACGGTTGTTGTTGTATGATTTGATGGCATTATGAGGCCGTTAAGTTGGTTTTGACCACCCAATGCACCCTTTAAGAGCACACCCAACTACTGAAAATGGAATATTCAGACGTACCGTGCACATCGCACGTCCAATGGGTGTGCCCTCTCCTCCTACATGTTACGAATAATATTCCTATTATTTTCGTGTGATTTCAAGTCATTGTGAGCACGTTTGCTCTGAATTCGACCGTTAGACGCTGTTTCGGTGTTTTGTGACTCCAAAAATGCGTTTCCGGTAACTGCGGTGAAATGACACCCTCGATTGACATGCTGTTTGCCCGAAAATTTCACAATTCACACCATAGTTGTTGTCGTATGATTTCATGGAATTCCGAGGTCGTTCGGCTGGTTTTGACCACCCAACGCGCCCTTTTAGAGCACACCAAACTACTGAAAACAGAATATTCAGACGTACCATGCACACTGCATGTCCTATGGGCATGTCGTCTCCTCCTACATGTCACGAATAATATTCCTTTTGTTTTTGTGTGATTTCAAGTCAGTCTGAGCATGTTTTCTCTGAATTCGACCGTTAGATGCCGTTTTGGTGTTTTGTGACTCTAGAAATGCGTTTCCAGTCACCATGGTCAAACGACACCCCCGATTGACGTGTCATCTGCCTATCCATTTCAAAATTCACACCACTGTTGTTTTTGTATGATTTCATAGCATTTCGAGGTCGTTCGACTGGTTTTGACCACCCAACGCGCCCTTTTAGAGCACACCGAACTGCTGAAAATGGCATATTCGGAATTACCGTGCACACCGCACGTCCGATGAGCATGCTATCTCCTCCGACATTTTAAAAATTATATACCTATTGTTTTCATGTGATTTCAAGTCATTCTGAGCATGCTTTCTCTGAATTCGACCGTTAGACGTTGTTTCAGTGTTTTGTGACTCCAGAAATGCGTTTCCGGTCACAGCGGTCAAATGACACCCCCGATAATTTCACAATTCACACCACAATTGTTTTCTTATGATTTCATGGAATTCCGAGGTCGTTCAGCTGGTTTTGACCACCCAACGCGCCCTTTTAGAGCGCGCCGAACTGCTGAAAACGGCATATTCGGACGTACCGCACACATCGCACATCTGATTGGCATTCCGTCTCCTCCTACATGTCATGAATAACATTCCTATTGTTTTCGTGTGATTTCAAGTCATTCTGAGCATGTTTGCTCTGAATTTGGCCGTTAGATGCCGTTTTGGTGTTTTCTGACTCCGGAAATGTGTTTCCGGTCGCCACGGTCAAACAACAACTCCAATTGATGTTCTGTCTACCTGGCCATTTCAAAATTCACACCACGGTTTTTTTCGTATGATTTCATTGCATTCTGAGATCATTCGGCTAGTTTGGACCACCCAACACGCCCTTTTAGAGCACGTCGAACTGCTGAAAACGGCATATTTGGACGTACCTCGCACACCGCACGTCTGATGGGCGTTCCGTATCCTCCTACAAGTCACGAATAATATTACTATTGTTTTTGTGCGATTTCATGTCATTCTGAGCACTTTTTCTCTAAATTTGACCGTTAGACGCCGTTTCGGTGTTTTGTGACTCCGGAAATGAATTTATGGTCACCGCGGTCAAACGACACCCCCGATTGACGTGTCGTCTACCCGAAGATTTCACAATTCACAGTATGGTTGTATTCGTATGATTTTATGGTATTCCGAGGTTGTTCGGCTAGTTTTGACCACCCAATGCGCCCTTTTAGAGCTCGACGAACTGCTGAAAACGGCATATTCGGACGTACCGTGCACACCGCACATCCGATTGGCTTATCGTCTCCTCCTACATGTCATGAATAATATTCCTATTGTTTTCGTGTGATTTCAAGTCATTCTGAGAATTTTTTCTCTGAATTAGACCGTTATATGCCGTTTCAGTGTTTTGTGACTCCGGAAATGCGTTTCTGGTCACCGCGGTCAAAGGACACCCCCGATTGACATGCCGTCTGCCCGCCCATTTCACAATTCACACCATGGTTGTTTTTGTATGATTTAATGGAATTAAGAGGTTGTTCGGCTAGTTTTGACCACCCAAAGTGCCCTTTTAAAGCACACCGAACTGCTGAAAACAGCATATTCCGACATACCACGCACACCGCACGTCCGATGAGCGTGTCGTCTCCTCCTACATGTCACGAATAATACTCCTATTGTTTTTGTGTGATTTCAAGTCATTATGGGCACGTTTTCTCTGAATTTGACCGTTAGACACCGTTTTGGTGTTTTGTGACTCCAGAAATGCGTTTCCGGTCACCGCGATCAAACGACACCCCCGATTGACATGCCGTCTTCCCGTCCACTTCCAATTGTGACTACACTGCCTACCCACAACACGAATATTAAGTACTGGATGAGACACCAAATCCTGAATTTCATATACCGTTTGAATGTTTTGTTCCTCAATCTGCGATAACATTTCGACTCCTTTCATGATCTTTGGTGCTGGGATGAACTCTCTAGAACCATCAAATTCCACTCTGTCCTTTCTGAACCTGTGATGAGGGGGAAGTAAACGTATGTGACCCATGTATAACCATTTTTTGTAATGTTTAAGCCATACAGATTTTTTACTTTTATTGCAATAAGGGCAAGAGAATTACCCTTTCATACTCCAGCTTGATAAATTTGCATAAGCCGGAAAGTCATTGATTGTCCACAATAAATCAGCCTGCAGTTTGAACATTTCATTCGTTTCACAGTCATAAGTCATCACACCATCTCCCCAAAATTCATTCAAATCATCAATCAATGGATGAAGGTAAACATCAATCTTATCCCCTGGACTTCTAGGTCCATCAATAAGAGTGGAAAGTAATATAAATTGTTTCTTCATACAAAGCCACAGAGGAAGATTATACAGAACCAACACCACAGGCCATGTGCTATGAGTTGCACCAACCATAGACTTGAATGGATTGAAACCATCTGCCGCCAACCCCAATTGGACATTGCGAACATCTTTAGCAAAGTTGGGATGTCTCTTATCAAAATAATTCCATGCATGAAAGTCTGCCGGGTGGGTTAACATATCACTTTCATGAACTCTTTCTGCATGCCATCTCATTAAATTATAAAATTTAGATGGCATAAAAAATCTTTTCAACCTTAGTTTAAGGGGAAATTAACACATTTTATTTACGACAATCAATTTCCCCTATATCATAATCTGACTTTGATGATTCTGATTTCCCATGTTCTCTTTCCACCTAGAAGCACCACAAACCATACAAATATCCAAATGGGTAGTTTCCTTTCTAAACAATATACAGTTGTTTGCACATGCATCTACGGTCTCATATGTAAAACCTAAGTTCTCTGTAAACTTACGAGTATAGTAATATGACTTGGGAATCTTAGCGTCGACAGGAAGAACCTTTTACAATAACACCAACAACATGTCGAATGATGTGTATGACCACTGATTCAAAGTCTTCAAATGAAACAACTCCACGATAAATGAAAATTTATAGTAAGAAGTACATCTAGGATATAATTCTGTTTTTTCATCATCAAGTGCTTCATAAAACCTACTTGAATCACGATCTACACCAGATCAAAGATTTATCTCACCGGTCACAAGATTCTGGATGTTAATGCCTTCAGGATCCCACCCACGTACCATTTCAGTAAGCATTTCATGCATTGGATCATTCATCCTTGCATCAACATCCATCTGAACTATATCCATATTTTGACAATGAACATATTCTTCTCCATGACGAGTCCAAATCTTATAATTTTTTAGAAATTCATTAAATAATAGGTGTTCCCTCACAGTATCTCGTGTGAATTGATATCTGTTATCACATTTTCTACATGGAAAACTAATATAGTCACTTTCAAATCCTCTGGTGAAGTAAATAAACTGCATAATGCCATTGAAATATTCTCAAGATGTTTGATTTGGAAGATCAATCCAACTATTATCCATAATAATATCTGTATAAAAAACATATACATGAGACTTATTACATATGCATTTTTAATATCAAATATATTTAAAATAAATACTAATCAATTGTTTGTGGACCATTGATAAAATAATAAAATTATATCACTGAATAATAAACAAGAGAATATATAATGGAATGTAAGTGAAAGATCATGTCATACCTGATTGCGCTACAAACCTGGAAGGGAGGAGCCAAAGGCGGTGCTGCGAGGGAGAGGAGAGGCAATGGAGGGGAGCCGGAGCCGGAGGCGGTGTGGTGAGGGAGGGGACGGGCAGCGGTGGTGGTGGTGGGCCAAAGGAGAGGAGGCGGTGAGGTGGCGACGATGTAGCGAGGGTGGGACGACGAGGGAGGGGACCAAGGACAACAGGGAGTTGGAGGGCAGAAGCCGTGAGGGGATGAGTAGCAGCCGTGCATGGAGGGATTTCCGGGGTGTGGGGGGTGTCTAGGGGGCGAGGAGGGATGTCTAGGGTGTGGGGAGGGCTGTCCGGGGGGCGGGGAGGGCTGTCTGGGGTGCAATGAGGGATGTCTGGGGTGTGGGGAGGGGTTGTCCGAGGGGCATGGGGGGGGGGGGGTCTTCGAGGGGGAGGGGGGGCTGTCCAAGGGGGAATAGGGTGGAGGCCGGAGGGCGGAGACTGGCTGAAGGGCGGAGGGCGGAGCACGAAGGGGATGAAGGGCTAAGGGGGTAGAGGGCGGAGGGCTGGCGGAGGGCAGAGGCCAATGAGGGTAGAGGGAAATGAGGGTGGTGAGGGGTGGAGGGCGGCGAAGGCGGAGGGCGACGGGGGAGGGCGACGAGGGCGAGGGGGCGCGGTAGGGTTTCTCAAGGAGAGGGGGGTGGGGGGAGAGGGGGGGGGGGGGGTGCCGAAGCCTCCTCGATTTTTTTTTGCAAAACCCAGCGACCGCCAGAGGCGGTCGCTCTTGGCCACCTACAGCGACCGCCAAAGGCGGTCGCCCGTGTCAGGGGGGATTCAAAGCCCATTATTCTAGTAGTGCATACAATCCCCCCATTTTACACATTAAATCGCATTATAATTAAAATATAAAATATGGAATCATAGGATCCCTATGAAAATCATGTATCCTAAATAATTCAAGTAAAGCAGTACGTGTTAGTATGGGTTTATAGTTGTTCTCTTCATCTCAAAACATATTTTTTAACAAAAAATTAGGGAGAAGATAAAATAAAGATGTTGATATTAAACTTCCATTTATATATAAATCTCTTTCTATGTTTCCATCCTCCTTTTAATAGCATATATAATTACCTATTCCTTCCTTTCTTATTTATCCAACAAAAGAAAACAACTCATTCAAGTGTAAGGAACATTCCATTGAAGTTCAAAGGGTAAAAAGTAAATATGACTACATCCTAAAATTTTAAATCCTAACAAATCATTAAAACTAAATTTTCTCTCAAAATTTATTTTTTAACATCATTGGCTCGACCTAAAATTATGAGTAACAATCAATAGATATGTTAGAGAAGTGTGAGCTCCTCTGATGCTTCTTTAGGGAAACTTTAATGGTGATTTTTCAATCTATGAACATTAATGGTAAATGGGATCACTTTACCTTATTTATTAATTTTAACAACACTAAAAGGATAAACATGCATTATTATAAATGGATCTTCCCACTTAGAATTAATTTTACTCAACATTAGCTTTAGTCTGTAATTTTAAACTGACACTTGGTCTTGAGTTTGGGAGTTTTTTGGTTGGATTATATTATTATGATCCAATCAAGTTATCTATTTTTAAATTATAAAATTTTTATAGCATTATATTATGTTTTATTATATCTCTTATAACTGAAGTTTCCTTTCTTTTCTAATACTATCCAAGTCTAGAATCATATTATTTAAAACCCTATATTCTTGGTTCTCCAACTCCACCGACAAGTGACCAATTTTTCTATAAATAAACCAATATGGGATCATACATTTGGTTGTCTTGTAAGCTATATGGTATGGACATGTGTGTATTCAATCCATTTAATCCAATACTTCCCATTGGTTTTAACCATTTTCTCCAAAATGTCTTTAATATCTTGGCTGGACACTTCAGCTTAGCCATTTATTTGGGGATGGTAGGATGTAGATGTCTTGTGATACACCACATACTTTTTAAGAATAACCTCCATTATATTATTTAAAAAATTGACCCCTTGGACACTAATGATATATATTGGTACTCCAAACCTATAAATGATGTTGGACCTAACAAAAGAACATACAACTTTTGACTCATCAGTTTTGGTGGCCTTGGATTCCACCCATTTTGAGACATAAAAAATAGTAATAAGAATGAAAGAATTTCCAAATAACATGGGAAAGGGTTTCAAAAATTCAATACCCAAAAATTAAAAAATTTCATAGAAGATAATGGGTCTTTGACTCATTCCTTATATTTTTTAAATGTTTCCTATAAATTGATAGATTTCACACTTAAAAAATTCATGAGCATATTTACAAAAATTTAGCAAATAAATATAATATTATAAGAATTTTATTGGAGTTATTTGATGTAAAAATTTTCATCCATAGGATAATGTGTGACATAATTCAAAAATAGATTCAATTTCACTTTAGGGAAAACATATTCTTATCATTTGATTATTGAAAATTTTCCAAAGGAATGGATACACCCAAATAAAAAACTAGGATTTGGATTTTAGTTTGTGTTTTTAATGGGAGTTGAAATGATACGGTACTTAAGAAGTTACCAAATAATTCACTATTTATACATAGCATATTACTTCACCTTCTATAATATAAAATTTTTCTCCTGGCATATGATCATTTAGTGGGTACTATTATGGAATTTTTGCTTCAACGGTGTTGGGAAGTCTGCTTTGGTGATCTACAACCTAATTTTCAACCCCCTTATTATATTTGATATCCAAGTTGAAATATTGAAAAATTATCATTTATAAAACCAAATTTTTATTAAAATTGGATTTCTTCATCAGGTAAATAAGGTCTATATGATCTTAAATGACAACTACTTTAATTCCAAGAAAATAATAAATGAATTTATCTAATGTAAAAACAACTAAAAGGAACTCATTTTCAGTGGTTTTATAGTTTATTTGAGTAGAATAAAATGTACTTATGGAATAATCTATCACTTATGGTCTTCCTTTAATTATTTTAGAGAGGGATTCTCCCATACCTTTGTTCAATGCATAAAAAATTAGCTCAAATTGGTATCCCCAATCCGGTGGTTTCATTATTGGTGGGGTGACCAGTCTTCTCTTCATCTCATAAATTATTTACAACATTCATCATTAAAATAAAAAACATATTCTTTTAAAATTAACCTAGAATGTGGGATATAAATCTTACTAAAATAATTAATGAATCTTCTGTAAAAACTTGCATGACCTAAAAATAATCTAATATGTTTCACACAAGTTGGGTAGCAAAAACAATTTATCACTTGAACTTTAGATTTATCGACTTCAATGAATTTTTTTAAATTATGTTCCATAATACTATCCCTTTCTTAACCATTAAATTAATCTTTTCAAAATTCAAAACAATATTTTTTTTTAATTAAAATTTTGAATTTTTTTTTCTAGATTTCCTAAGAAATGATCAAAGGAATCACTAAAGATAGTAAAGTCATCAAAATATTCCTCCAATAAATCCTCAATATGATCTGAAAATATACTTACCATGCAATTTTAGAATGTATCTGGGGAATTGAAAAACCTCAAAGATATCTTTTTCTAGGTAAAGGTTTCATTAGGATAAGTTAATATTATCTTCTATTGGTCTTTTGGAGCAATGGGTACCTGAAAAAATCTAGAAAATTTATCCATGAAATAATAATGTGTTCTTGCTACTAACCTATCTAGAATTTAGTAAATTAATGGAATGGGAAATTGGTATTTTATAGTGAATTAGTTCAGATTCCTATAACCAATATAAAATCTCCAAATATTCTGAACTCTCATGGGAATCAATTCATTATTCTCAATTTACACAACAGTCAAACGAGTTTTATTAGGAACAACATGGATAGGGCTAACCCATTATGAATCATAAATTGGATGTATGAGATCATATTCTTACAAATTATCTATATCCTTCTTTAATACCTCTATTATACTGGGGTTTAGCATCCTTTGGTGCTATCTAATAGGTTTAAAATCCTCCTCTAAAAATATTTTGTGTGATAATATTTTGGAGTTAATTTCAAGTATGCATCCTAAGATAAAACCAATGGATATGATGCTTATTTTTAGAAGATAAATCATGGGTTTTTACTGGGGTTTGGATAAGTTATTAGTAATTGTTACTAGAAATTTTTATCCTTATAATATATATATATATATATATATATTTCAAATCACATGGGAGATGTTTTAATTCAATATTAACGGGTTGTTAAAGAGATGATATTGAATTTAGGTTCCCCACTTATAAATATTGAATCTCTTATATATAGTTAATCATATAATATTCTTCATAATCTAATAATCTATCAAAGAAATCATATGTTTTCTTCTTTTACAACTTTAAATAATAATTTACAAGTTTTTTGGCACTCACATGTTCTGTGGTATTTTCAATAGAAAAGTGCTCTTCTAAGGATAGGAATTCATGGAGAATACATGAATCTTCAATAGGTTCAGTAACTTCTTCATGTGAAAGTGAAAAAAGGTAATGATTTCATGAAGTATGCTTCATGGAGTCAATAATGTTGAAGTGAAAAGTTCCTTATCCAAGCTCCATGGTAAGGGTTCCATCATGTACATTAATTATTGTCTTGGCCTTCTTTAGGAACACTCTTTACAAACTGATTAGAGAATGAACTAGTTATTTTTATTACTCTATGGTAATCACATATAAGTCGTTTAGAAATATCAATCCTTTAAATCCTATTAGAAAATATTTTTAAAATATGGCTAAAAAAATAGTGGATATGTTTTCTAATTAGACCACCACTCTTGTGGGAATAAATTCTCCTATTTTTAAAGATGAAAACATAGAGTGAGGCATGTAATTTATGTAAGAACCAAGATAAAATAAAGAATTATAAAAAATTAAAGAACTTATTGTGCAAGGAATAGAGAAAATCCCTATATCTTGACACATTTTAGGAAATTATGGTGTGATAAAATCTAATACACTCCCCTTAGGATAATTCCCTCATTCCCATCAAGTAACTTCCTTTTGGTGAAAATATTCTTGATAATTTTGGATTACTTGGGAGTTTATCAGATGGATTATAATAGAGGGATATTGATTTTAACCTTTTCAAAGGTTTCTTGAACCGTTCTTTGAAGTTTTTCCTCTTCCATCTTATTTTACTGAGCAAACCTAGAAGGGAATGATGGGAGAATTTTTTTTATTTTCCCTTTATTTCCTTTATAAGGGTGTTTCAGGTATTTCCTTCCTAAACCTTTCCCTCACTTATTATTTCTTCTTATATTATTCTATTAGTTTGATGAGTTAATATTCAAGAATCTATTTTTTATTCCCAACATTGTTTTCTTCAGGTTTAACTTGAACTTCCTTGGTTTTAAGTGGTTGAATCTCCCTGTCACTCATTTTTGTAATAATTATTACAATATAATTTGGATTTGGGACTATTTGAGCTGAAATTTTTCTGGGTTTTTGGATCGCATGTCTACGAGAATTTCAAACTTACTTGAAAAATATTTCACTGAGGTTTTTGTATCTTCAATCTCTTTTCCTTTTTATCATTTTTCATGAGGTTGGGAACTTGTTGAAGGATATTCCTAAGGATTCTTTTGGAAGGTTTTTTTGGGTTAGTTTACTATTGGTATGGATGCTTATATGGTTTTCAAAAAGGGGATGGGTTCATGAATTACTATTGGTTTGGTATCTGAGATATATATTATGTTAGATAAAATGATTTAGCTTGATTTTGAGCTCTAAATCTTGGAGGTGATTGCAGATTCTACTTCCATGGATAATTTTATGGAACTTTACTTTATTGGAACACTTCCACACAACTCTATATCCCTTGTAATTCATCAAATTGATCAGTATAGTGAAAGTTTGATGAAAATAATCAACATACTTGAGGTGGTACTTATTGTTCAATTAAGTAATTCACAACAATTTTTCTCACTAAACTTGTTTGTTTTTCAACTTTGGTTTCAAGTAAAAATGATGAACCAAAAATTCTTACCTTGTGAATACCTCTTGTACCTGTACCCCTTGTTATGAATTTATATGAATTTTGTGATATATTCTTGACCAAAATTCTATATTCCATTAGTGACTTTTCAATAAAATCTCCTCCAGACGATTCATCCAAGAGGTTCCCATCATTTTCAAACAGTCCTTGGTAGAAGAAGGATAAAAAGTGATGTTCTTCCATAAATAGATGAGGGAAGATGACACAAATATTATTGAATATTTATTAATATTTATAAAGAGTTTATCTTGATGATTATTGAATGACATAGAGTGTAAGAACCCTGGTTTTTATAATAGGTCAAAATCCCGACCCTGTTTGAATTTTTGACTTGATCCAGAGAAAACTGGGAAAATCTGGGAAGTTCTGGAAATTTCCATACTACACACCATGTACTCTAAAATACACACCAGGTATGGGTTGGGTGAGTACCGACCGTGTGATCGCCGAGTACATTCCATGTGATGACCGTGTAGAAATTTCCTACTACACAACATGTTGTTCTGCTCAACATGCCGTGTATTCTTCTTTTTACGTACCGGTTGGGTTCAAGCCATGTGTCAAGCCGTGTGGAGCATCCAAGCCGTGTGGCTACCCCTCTTAAGTAGGAGTACGGAAAAGGCCACTACACGACGTGTAGTTTTTAAATACATGTCATGTACTTTTTTTATTCTCTTAAGTTAAAGGTCATCACGTCTTATTTCGAAAAACATCTTCTTCTTCCTCAACTGTGGAACAGGTCTGTTCCAAAGTTCCAAAGAACTTACCTAACCCTAGAATCACCGTTCTTTATCCATTCTTCGATCCGTAGATGGATACGGGGTCGCAACAACGAGGCTAACCCCACACACCCTATTTCATTCTTGATTCTTTGCCTCACGCATCACAGTTTCCATTTGAGTAGAGTTGCCAGGTTTTGACAGAAACATATATCTACAAAGATCGACTTCGAATTGGAGCTTGATATCGGATGTGACTACATCTACGAGTCTCAGGTAGGTGGTGCATACATTTTGTTGTGTTTTCTCATACCTTTGGGTGGCGAGGCTTAAAGTGTGTTTTTGGGTATTTTTAGCGAGACCCTGTATTTTCTATTATTTCTTGATTAATTGTTATATGACCTATAGTATGCCTTTGGGTATGCCCCTTTTCCTATTTTTCTTGAGCGGGGTTGGGCGAGGGGTCGTCGGTCATGTGGGGCATTTTGGCCAGGGGTGCCAAAATGGTATAAATTGTTTTTTGTTTGATTAAAATATTGAGTCTAGTTTATAAAACCTAGATATGAATTGTCAGAGGCATTCAAGACCTTAGTGTTGTTGTTTGATAACCACTAGGCTAGTGTAATTCAACTTTTTAGATTGTTTTCTTGTTTATGTGTTCTGTTTAAATGTGTTATATATGTGTGATTGCTGAATTGCATATGCTAGAACCTTGGGTTGTGTTGGGCATGGCCTAGATATTCTAGAGTGATGCTGATCAGAGGTTGGGCTTGGCCCGGGTTACATTGGATGGTTCTGATCATGGGATTGGGCGTCATGGATCTTGGCTTGAGGTAGGGTGACTGTCAGGTTGGGAATGGCTCGAGATACTTGGATGGCGAGGATGTCGAACTTGAGAAACATGGTCGCTGAGACACGTGGTGTCAGAGGTGTTGTGGCTTGGGTACTATTTTGGTGATTACCGCTCACTCGGAACTCTGAGTAGTGTGCACATGGAGAGACTCCGCGATGAGGTGGTTTTGACCACTCATGTGGGTAGAGGCCCCCGTTAGTTGCAGTTTAGGTACTTTTGGTTAGGGATGATTTCCGTAGGAATCCACGTGGAAGGTGAGGAGCCTTCAAGGGATAGCATTGAGGTTGTCGGGTTGGGGGAAGAGGCTCACCGTTACTTTAGGGAAGACATCGATGTCCCTATGGATAATTTATTTTGAGGTTAGACATCACTATCCCTCTAGGTAATTTACTTGAGGGAAGACATCGTTGTCCCTCCAGATACTTTATTTTGAGGGCAAACATCGCTGTCCCTTCGGGTACTTTATTTGAGGGCAAAAATTTCTGTCCCTCCGGTTACTTATTTGAGGATAGTAATCGCTGTTCCTCTGGGTTACTACTGTTGGGAATTCCATCGGGACATCGGTACTTGAGACACGTGGTATCAGGGGGTACATGGTGCTGGGTTACATGATAGAGATTCCGGCATTGGCCGAAGCAGGTGACACTCCATGGTGGCTGGTGAGCACCAATGGAATTTGTGTTTATTTGTACAATGTGATGTTAATGTTTTTTTTATAAATGCATGCCTTCTTAAACACTTATATTAGGTACGCACTGTTGGGTGGTATCCTACTGAGGTTCATCTCACACCCTACATGGGACCGTCAGGATGCATGCAGATTTTATGGATTTACATGCCAGAAAGAGGCCAACTTCAAAAGTTGGGCTGCATTAGCTATCGCATGGAGATGGTATGGACTCTGAGGTCTTTCCTACCTGGAGTTTATTTGTTTTGTTCTATTTTATTTTCTGTATCAGCATGCTTGTTATGTATCTACAGTTGGTTAGCCAGTGGCGCCCTTCATATATATGGATATGTATGACCTACTTTTGATGCATGTTTTGTTGTTTAGTAGTAGTTACATGCGATCAACATGCTGTTGTGTTTATTTCCGCTGCTGTTGTTTGTATTTATTTCTTCTGTTTTTTATTACTATTGTTGTTCTTCCACTATGCGGGTCTGGTTCGAGTCTGCTGAGTCATTTATTCCGCTGCATCTTTATTATTACACTTGAATCAATACCATTATTATCCTCCGTGAGGGTATAACCTCCCCACTATACCTATAAGATCGTCGCTTCTAGTGGGTATCCTTTGGCATTCTGGGAGGTACGCCTAAGGTAGTAACACTTGACCCGTTTAGCACTATTCGGGTGGCTGTTCGGGTCCGAGTCGTTACAAAGTGGTATTAGAGGAGTTATGGACAAGGATTTAGTAGCAGTCTTTTGCTGGATACTAATGAGATTGAGAATTATCTTTTTATTTCTTCTGGTTTTACTATTTGGGATATGATAGATTGGAGATAGGATGTTTCTGGAAACTGGGTTTCTAGCTTGTGGTTGGGTGCCTGCAGCCCCAGGTATGAGGGATGGACCAAGTTTTCATGGTGGGAATTACTGTTTTCTTTTTTCTTAGATTACAGTTTATATGATTTCCACCTTGGTGGCTCACTTGGTGTGTGATGTTATTGATTGTGATATGTGACCCTTGAACCAGTACAGTAAGGGAGAATTGGACCTTGGCTCGGTATGGCAAGTCTTGTTTTCATGGCTTTTGATAAGCACATTTTAGGGTATTTCAATTTCATAACTGCACGTATGCTTTGTGATGTGATAATACCATGTGAATAATATCAACTTCCATGCTCTGTATTCTTTGAAATTTGAATAGGTGAAATTCCTGATAAAATTGCTTGGTTATTGCAATGTGTTATTCCATGCCTTTTATATTTGTGCAATTGCGTGTGACAGGAAGGTACTATGGTTGAGGTGATTTTGATCGCCAATATTGGTTGACCAGGTCATCGGTTTGAGGCAACGTTGGTTGTCGGGATGGGCATGGACCAAGGTACTTTTGATACTTGGCTCTATTAAGGGCGGGTAAGGAGGCCATGAGGTTGGGATGCCGTGGGCATGGGTTTCGGTGGGGGGATAGTAAGGGTAGTTTCTTTATGATTCCCATTTACTACTTTCCTTATTTGTATTGAATATATATTGTTATATACATATATGGGATGTCTGACCATTTATGGTATTCAGCGGGTTCCTCTTATACATCTCGATGGAGCGTCAGGCCGGAGATGATATAGTGCCACAGGAGTAGGATCCGATTCAGGATCTGATGTTGGCAGAGCATGAGCCTTAGGTACATGATCAGGGATAGGATCAGGTTCAGGATCCAGTATAGGTAGGAAAATAACCGGGTTTAGCAGCATTCGGTCCGTGACTCGATGAGCAGCTTCGAGTTATCCTGGTACGCGTCTTGCAGGGGATCGATAGAGGCACACAGGATACAGAGCCATCTAGGGAATATCTGATGCGGGAGTACCAATCACAACACCCGCCACTTTTTCAGGGTGAGGGTGGTCCACAGGCGGCTGAGAACTGGATAGAGAGCATGCAAATGATCTTCGAGCATCTCGAGATGCCTCCAGGGCGGAGGGTCAAGCTGGAGACGTACATGCTGAGAGGACCGGCGAAGTGTTGGTGGGATGTACAGGTTCAGGCTCGAAGGCACGAGGGACTAGCATGGAAGGACTTCGAGGAAAGGTTCTTTGAGAACTTTTACCCAGAGACACTGAGGGCCAAGAGATCCTGGGAGTTCTTGAGTCTTTAGCAGGGAGACATGTCCGTCATGGACTATGCATCTACTTTCACTAAGATGTATCGCTTTGCACCTGGTATGGTAAGTGATGACGTGACAAGGGTGAGGTGCTTTGGGGATAGATTATGACATGCCATTCAGATCCGGGTGAATATCTTCAGGCTGGGTTCTTTCTCAGAGGTGGTGAATCAGGCGCTCATAGTAGAGGGAAACTAGAGGGATAGACCCCATGTTGCCTAGGGAACAATTTCAGGTGAGAGTTTAGATAGTAGGAAGTGAGGACGAGATGAGTTCCAGTAGGGAAGTGAGGCCAAGGAATCAGCTTGTCCACATCACAACAGTTATTCAGTGGTTTTCTTTCAGTGTGGGTAGCCAGGACATGTTCAGACTCCGTGTGATAGGCCTCCAAAGGAGTGCTAGGCATGTGGACAGGTCGGGAATCTGGAGAGGTTCTTCCTGCAGCCTTCTTAGATAGCCGGCATGTAGGGATTAGGATAGACTGTGGCATCTGGAGTTGGTTCAGGTTTGGTACCAGGTGATGGTAGCTGAGGTTCAGCTGCACACGGAGGACATGATAAAGACAGCGGGATCCAGCTGGGGGGTCAGTGTCCAATGATTGGAGAAGCACTATAGGGAGTTCAGGTATCAGGAAACCGTACTTCAGGCCAGGTGCACACCGTGGAGCTGTAGAGGTTGATCAGGCTGGTGAACCGATGATGCTTAGAGGTACACCATGGGTGTGGCCGTGATTTCCATGTTTTCTTTTTGGCATGACCTGTAGAGGCATGTCTGTTTTAAGTGCACGTGATGAAAAAGACCTATATGGACAGACTAGATGTTGGTCAGTGGGATTGGCGCCATATCGAGTGCACGATATATTTATATATATGTATGAGATATGTAGCATCATGGCATCGAGGATGTGGGTTACTTGAGGTTCCATGGGCATCATGGCATCTAGGATGTAGGTTGCTTGAGGTGCTAGGCACCAGGTTTGTTTTTGAGAATCCATGAGATATAGGACCTCGTGGAAGTGGGCAACGATATAGTGCAGAATACGTTTGGGTGTCAGAAATGACATAGGATAACCAATGAGGTGTATGGGTGACAATGCTTCATGAGAGGACCATGCATCTAGAAAACAAGTTAGTGAACCTTTTCTTATTTTGAGTTTTTTCGGGTTAAGACCGAGTTAGGAAATTCCTAAGGTGGGGAGCCCCTTGAGGAATTTAGCCAGAACCTTTGAGACCGAGGTAGTTCAAATTACTTTATTGGGGTGGTTTGTTTGGTGCCATATCTGGGTTATGTTTGATAGCTCGGGGATGGGCTATGTTAAGGTGGGGAGATTGTAAGAACCCGGGTTTTTAGAATAGGTCAAAATCCTGACCCTGTTGGAATTTTTGACTTAATCCTGAGAAAACTGGGAAAATCTGGGAAGTTCTAGAAATTTCCAGACTACACTCCATGTACTCTAAAGTACACGCCGTGTATGGGTTAGGTGAGTACCGACCATGTGCTCGCTGAGTACATGTCGTGTGATGACCACGTAGAAATTTCCTACTACACGGTGTGTAGTTCTTCTCAACATGCCGTGTATTCTTCTTTCTGTATACCAGATGGGTTCAAGCTGTGTGTCAAGCCATGTGAAGCGTCCAAGCCGTGTGGCTACCCCGCTTAAGTTGGAGTATGGAAAAGGACACTACAAGACATGTAGTTTTTAAATACACGCAGTGTACTTTTTTTTATTCTCTTAAGTGAAAGGCCATCGCGTCTTATTTAGAAAAACATCTTCTTCTTCCCCAACTTCGGAACAGGTTTGTTCTAAAGTTCCGAAGAACTTACCTAGCCCTAGAATCACCATCTGTCATCCGTTATTTGATCCGTTAGTGGCTGCGGGATCACAACAGCGAGGCTAACCCCATGCACAATGTCCCATTCTTGATTCTTTGTGTCACGCGTCGCAGTTTCCATCTGAGTGGAGTTTCTAGATTTTGATATAAATGCATATCTACGAAGATCGTCTTTGAATTAGAGCTCGATATCAGACATTCCTACGTCTACGAGTCTCAAGTAGGTGGTGCATAACTTTTTTTGTGTGTTTTCGTTGACCTTTGGGTGGTGCAGATTAAAGCGCGTATTTGGGTATTTTGAGCGAGACCTTGTATTTCCTGTTATTTCTTACTTAATTGTTATATGACCTATGGGATGCCTTTGGGTATGCCCTTTTTCCTATTTTGCTTGAGTAGGGTCGGGCGAGGGGCTATCGCTCATATCGGGCATTTTGGACGGGGGTTCCAATATGGTATAAATTTCTTTTTGTTTGATTAAACTATTGAGTCTAGTTTATAAAACCTAGATATGAATTGTTAGAGTCATTTAAGACCTTAGTGTTTTTGTTTGATAACCACCGAGCTAGTTCAATTCAACTGTTTAGATTGTTTTCCTGTTTATGTGTTCTGTTTAAATGTGTTATATATGTGTGATTGCTGAATTTCATATACTGGAACCTTGGGTTGTGTTGGGCATGGCCTGGATATTTTGGAGTGATGTTGATCACAAGTTGGGATTGGCCCTGGTTACGTTGGGTGGTTCTGACCACGATATTGGGCGTCATGGACGTCGACTTGAGGCAGGGTGACTATCAGGTTGGGCATGGCCTGGGATACTTAGATGGCGAGGCTGTCGGGCTTGAGCGGCATGGTCGTAGGGACATGAGGTGTCATAGGTGTTGTGTCTTGGGTACTATTTTGGTGATTACCACTCTCTCAGAACTTTGAGTAGTGTGCACACAGAGAGACTCCACGATGAGGTGGTTTTGACCAATCTTGTGGGTAGAGGCCCCCGTTAGTTTTAGTTTAGGTACTTTTGGTTGGGGGTGCTTGCCGTAGGAAGACACATGGAAGGTGAGGAGCCTTCAAGGAATAACATTGATGTTGTCGGGTTGGGGGTAGAGGCTTGCCGTTACTTGAGGGAAGACATCGCTGTCCCTCCGGATACTTTATTTTGTGGGCAGACATCCTTGTACCTCTGGGTACTTTACTTGAGGGAAGACATCACTGTCCCTCCAGATACTTTATTTTGAGGGTAGACATCACTGTCCCTCCGGGTACTTTATTTTAGGGAATACATCTCTATCCCTACGGTTACTTATTTGTGGACAGACATCGCTATTCCTCCGGGTTACTACTGTTGGGTGTGCTTTCAGGACGTCAGTACTTGAGACACGTAGTGTTAGGGGGAGCATGGTGTCAGGTTACATGACAAAGATTCTGATGTTGGCCAAAGCAGGTAACACTCCATGGTGGATACTAAGAACCAATGGAGTTTGTGTTTATTTGTGCAATGTGATGTTACTGTTTTCTTTTTAAATACATGCCTGCTTAAACACTTATATTAGGTACGCACCATTGTGTGGTATCCTATTGAGGTTCGTCTCACACCCTTCATGGGCCCCTCGAGATGTGTGTAGATTTTATGGATTTACATATAGGAAAGAGGCTAGCTTCAGGTGTTGGGCTACATTAGCTATTGCATGGAGATGGTATGGACCCTGATGTCTTGCCTAGCTGGAGTTTATTTGTTTTTTTATGTTTTCTTTCCTGCATCATCATGCTTGTTATGTAGCTATAGTTGGTTAGCCTGTGGAGCCCTTCATATATATAGATATGTATGAACTGCTTTGGATGCATGTTTTTTTGTTCAGTAGTAGTTACATGTGATCAACATGCTATTGTGTTTATTGCCGCTGCTGGTGTTTATATTTATTTCTTCCGCTGTTTATTGTAATTGTTTTGCTTCCTCTATGCGGGTCTGGTTCGAGTCTTCTAAGTCGTTTATTCCATTGTATCATTATTATTACACACATAACAATAACATTATTATCCTCCTAGAGGGTATATCCTCCCCACTATACCTATAAGACCCTCACTGCTAGTCGGCAGCCTTTGGCGTTCAGGGAGGTGCGCCTAAGGTAGTAACACCCGACCCGTTTAGCACTATTCATTTGGCTGTTCGGGTCCGGGTCGTTACATAGAGCTCCTTACTTATCATTATTCTCTGTAAGGTTGAAAAGAATATTTTTTATAAAATACCTTTGGAGGTCTTCCCAACCATGGATCTATCTAGGTTATAGGCTATAAAACCACTCCTTAGAGTCTCCTTTAAGTGAAAAGGTGAATTCCCTCCACTTGACATGATCTTAAGCCACTCTTATTGTCTTAAAACTTAAACACACAATGATAAATTATTGAATATTCCAGTTTGGATCCTCATCTACAAGAACATAGAATTTAGGCAGCACTTGAGTCATATTAACACATAATTCAAAGTAAATTTTCAAGGAAATCATAGATAATTGATTTTTTGATTGGAAAATTAGGGGGAACAAAGGTACCTTAAAATTTAGATTGGGTTTATTACCATATTTTGGGCTTAGAGTGAATACTAGAAGTATCACTTGATTCCTCTATATTAATTTCTTAAATTTTTTTCTCTAAATTAAGATTACTATGTCCAATTAGTAATGTTATTTATATTTCAGGATCAAAAATGGAATTTTTCTTTATTAGAAGTCCCAACCACGAAAATTTTAAGTTATATTGGAACCCTCTCCCCATTAGAGGTGCCAAGTTTTAATGAAAAACTATCGTGGAGTATGGAAAATTTTAATTATTTCCTTAAGGTATATAGTAGTAGTAGTATCCTAATCCATTTCCAAATAGTTGTGATGTAATCTAGTTTTCATGTTTGTAAAAGAAAATAAGTAGAATTTGATTTCTAGGATTAGATAACAATGAAAACAAAATTAACAATATAAATTGAGAGATAAGTGATCTGGTCAAGTATAGATTCCCAATTACGATTCTATCATGGTATTCAAAAATAAATCCCCGTTCCTTGTTAATTGATAAATGAAAGGTTCCACAATCACCTCTTCTATTCATCCTTGAACGATTGATTATGGCGAGACCGGCCTAAACAATTATTTTCTTCAGTCTACCCTCCTCACAATATGTGAAAGATACAATGAATTACCCCAAAATCCCTTATGAAATACCCAATCAGGTATTATGATTCCAAAATAAACCAATAATAACCACTGTAACTTCCTCACATGTTAGAAATTTCTAAAAACTTTACTACTTAGCCTCAAGTAATTCAAATGATATGATCCAAGACCAAATAGAGAAAGATGATGGATCCTAATACAAATAAATACACAATATGAAAAAAATTACTTAAACATAATTGAATTCCATGTTAAATTTTTAATTAAATATTAAAGACATTTAACAGTGAAAATGAAGCAATAATTTCATTAAAACTTATAGAATCAATAATCACAAGAGGTTCTCCATCCCTTCCCCAATCACTCAAGAGTTATACCTCTCCATTATAATTGAAAAATTTTTTGAGGAGTGGATGACATATTAAAACAAAGTAAATAAGAAAATAAATAATAAAAAAATTGAGAAATAGAATGAGGATTCCATGATACTCCTCTCTATGTGTTTTTCTATCCCCCGGCATAACAGCTCGACCCAATATTTATAGGAAATATAAGTCTCCAAAGTCCAAACCTTATATCCCAATGTTCTCTTTAAAATCCATGAAATTTTATATCTTTAAACCCAGTCAAAGTTTTTGTATTTCCATTTTGAATATTTTGTAAGATCTTTAAATCCTCACGACTCGTAACAAAGATATTCAACCTACATGAAACCATGTGTTATCTTCTTTGAGAATTTAAATTGGTATGTGGATAAAGTGCACATGACTTCTCCATGTGTAACTTAATCAGTGTTATAGAAATTATTTCTCATTAAAATACTTCCACATCTAAAAATTACTCCATGCATAATTTGATCATGTATTTCATGCATGGATTTATTAAAATTCTTCATGTGACATGGAACTTTATGCATAAACCTCATGAAAACTGAGAAATCCTTGGGTGATGTACTTCTTCATGGTAATTACCCATTTAATTTTTTATGAATGGTCTACTCATCTTTATACTAGTTTCTTTATGCCAATTCCATTAAAAATTCCCATCGCCTTCCATTCTTAGTTACAGATCGAGCTTCCATTCCCCATTACTCATCCACGTCATCATTTATTCATAATAACCCACCTTAATTCAGGTTTCTTCAATAATATAGAATAACCTATCCTTCTTTAAAGCTAAACCTAGTTTAGTTTTTCAACTTCTGTGCAATTGGAAACCATATAATAATATTAAGGCATAGAGGTAGGACTAATGACACCATGGCATGGAAACTGGTGATAAAAATAGAAGTTGAATTACTTGGTGGTAGAACTTAGTGATCAAAGGAAATGGTAGCAGTTAGTGTTCATGAAGGTAGAGGTCATTGGTGGAAATAACACCTAGAAGTAGGAAGAAATACTCATAGGATTGGTAACACCCAACATTATCATGTGGTGGTAGGAAGAAACAGTAGCGGAGGTAGGTGACTTAATGGTAACATCGAGTGGTATTAGAACAATGGTAGCATGAAAAAGAAATAAAATAGTGGTAAGACAAGGTAGTAGTGACATCTCTTAGATGTCATCAGCTCTGATAATATCATTCCATAATGGTATCATGTCATTTCCTTTATTCAACTTCATAGAGAAATTGCCCGAGCTTCAAATACTCATCCATGGCAGTTGTAGATCTTGGGGTGGTGTTCCATATCAAGTAAAAGCTTCAACAGAGGAATCAATAGAGAAACAAGACAATCATGAGTGGTATAGGTGGTGGAGGAGACGTTTATAAGTGTAAATATGTATTATTAAAGCGGGAAAACACCATTTTCTTAAATGATGAACAATACCAGTGATAATCAGCATCCCATATTAGTTGAAAACTCAAGAGGTTACTCCCATATATTTTTAATGCAGTAGCTCTAGTTCAGAATTCAATGGAAGTGGGGGGATTGACACCTACATACACTAACACACCTTTCATATCACAATCCCATGTTGACATGCACATGCCTAGTGGGATTTGGCCCACCCCCACATGTCTTGTGTTTAGGCTATGCCTATTATTCCATAACCTAGATGGCTCTCTTGTCTAGATTTGGTTGGATGCCCCTAGGGTATGTTAAATGAATTTCATGGTGGATTGAGAGATGGGTCAAGTGATAGCCACTTTTTTACCTAAAATATGTTTTAAAAATTAGAAAAATTCAACAAAAAAATTCATAAGCACACAAAAACATAAAATTAAACATTTTTATTCATTTTCATCTAAATTAATTATTGAAATGTAATTTACCCGCATTTTGATAAAATAATTTATTATTTGGAAGAAATTGAAATTAATTATCAAAAGATCAAATTTTTGTATGAAAATTAAGGACATCAAAAATGTTGGTTTTAATGGTGGAAGTTAATTTTAAATATATCAAAGGGGGTTTTGTGATTTGTAAATGTTTTATAGATGTGTTATGTCTGTATTTTTGTGTTGAAAAATTTGTTTTTAAAAAAATTACATCAATTTGAAACTATTAAATAGGTATTATAAATAATTAAAATGAAGTCGGTGGTTGGGGATTTAGAAATATTTTCAATGATGTTCATGTGGGGTTCAAAATGGATTTTCAAATGAATATTTAATATTTCAAAATTTAAGGTTGTGGTTTAAAAATGGTTAAAATGAGACTTTTGACTTATTTCTCATTATTAATTTCTTAATTAGAATATGTGATTTGTTCCTTTAAATTTTTATCATGAATTAAAATTTGCTTTTGATGAGGGTTATTATTTTTTTGAATGTGATTGATAAGGTATTTTGTTCTCTTTGTTATTCAGAGTATTCCTTCTAGATGAGTATGATGCATCCTTTGGTCTAGAAGATCCTCTATTATGGGTTTTTAGTTGATTGAGTATTTGTTTTATTTTTGTTGGGTGTGTTTCTTTAGGTCTTCTATCGGTTGTTTCATATGGAATATGATGCTTTGAGGTTTTTCTTTTGAATTATTGACATGGATGGGTCTTCTGGGGTTTTTTGTGGCTATAGTTGTAGTGAAATCTATTTTTAGGCTCTTTGAACATGGTAAAAACCTTGTGGGTGTGATTTTGGTATCTATAATACATTTTGAACCAGTTGGGATGACACGCTAGTTGGTGTTAATGTGACTTTTGTTGGGATTTCCATGATTTGCATCCCAGGTATGTGATAATAGGTTACCTTCCTTGTTCTTTGACATAAGGTTATAGAATATGTTGTTTTTATGGGGAATTATCATGGTTTATTCATATTTTATCTCATTTTTGATGAGTTTGTGGCTTTATAATCCTTGTCTTTGGATTTTTGGAGTGTTTTAAAGGTCATGTTCTCATTTTGGATTCTTGATATCTTATGCTCATTTAGAGGGTAAACACTTATTTTTTAGGGATCATGGATGTTCTTTGGTTGAGTCTTTTGTATTGAGTCCTCCTACTTAGAGGTTTGGGTCATACTTAGAAAATTTATTAGGGTACCTTGATTTTGTCTTATTTATTCACCATGATAGTTCCTAAATAGCAAGGAGACCCGCCTTGAGCATCCATTTTTTTATATTATTATTTATATGTTCAAGTGTGAGTTTTGGATTAGTGATATATTTTCATGTGATGGATTATATTTAATTTAGTGAAATTTTGAGATCATGTCTTGGAATGATCTTTCCTCATGAAATAGATTCTTTTTGGAGTCTTCTCTTTGATTTTAGTAATTTTTTTGGGAATAAAATGTTATGGTGGTGATAATTATCATACATTGAACTTTATTTTCCTCTTTATTTTATTTATTTATTAATTTTTATTCTTTCATTTGAGTTTATGGAGTTTTGGGTTCAAATTTTGAGTTTTGGGTTGTTTTTCATCCCATCACACGGTTTAGGGGAAACATTGCGATTTCCCTTAAATAGGGGTCATTTCAGTTCATTTTGTTCATACATGATTTGTATTCATGGGTCACACATAGTTATATACAAACTTTGTGAAATCTAGTAGAAACTATGTGAGTACTTTTTTTCATAGGGGTATTATCATAAGGGTTGTGTATAGTTAGTAGAAACTATGTACCACATGTGTGAGTGATCTACAATTTTTAGTATATCCATTTTTCCTAGCTAGAACATGGTTTGTCTAACCATGTGGCCAAACTGAGTGAGTGGCCCAGTGTGTCTAGTGGGGTATGCACAACTAGTGCATGGTTTAGTAAATTGTGCTTCAAAACCATACAACATTTATAGGTGTTTAAAATGGTGGAATATCTTCTTTTCCAATTAAAATTTTAAGACCCAAACGGGTCTCCTTCCTCCCCCATTCTCATAAAATACCTCTTGTGATGTTTATTGTCAACTCTTCATACCCCCCTTATATTTGAAGTTCTTCCTTCACGATTTAGAGGGGATTTATAATATGAATTCCCTCTTTTCTCCTCCTTTTCTTATTTTCTCCATTCTTATGGCCTTGGCATCCCCTTGGATGAACCTTAGGTAAAGGGTTTGATGAAATTTGTTGTTATTATTGGTGTTATGGTGTATGGATCAAGTATTAAGAACTTATCTTCACATACTCAAGGGTTTCACTTCATCCACACTCTGTTTGAGGTTGATGGTTTTGTGCCTTTGTCTTTCCTAAGAAAAATAGGTATACTTGAGCTTTCAAAATAATTTTCCCATTAAATTGTTGTTATTTTGGAAATATAAAATGGATTTATATAAATTTTATGGAATCATTCTTGGTTTTTAAAAGATAAGTACATATTCTAAGTGTTTGAGAATTTTTAGAAATGGTTTTCTTGGGGTGTTTTATTATTTATTTTATTCTTTGAACCTTGTTATGTTTCCATGTAATTTAAATCAAGGGTTTAAGATACTATTTGTCTTGAATTTCCATTTCTTATGGGTTTTTATGGATTTATCTTGCTGAACCTTATGCCGTTAATTTGTGACTTAGGATTATTGATATATTTGCCTCATGGGTGGTATTTTGACTAAAAACATGGTTTTCTAAAAAGTTAAAGATATTTTTGAGGGAATCCTTAGATTTCATAGTGGTTTTTGTTATACCCAAGGTGTTTTTTGGTTGTATTTATTTTCAATAGTTGATATATGATAAAAGTTAAGAAAATGATAAGTTTCTAGTTTCTGGACCAAAAAATTGTATTGAGGAATTACAATCATCCCATCGACATGAACCATTGAATATGATTTATTGTATTGGAATTTCTAATAAAAGCTGCGAGAAATCATATTGAGTCTAGAATAAAAGTCTTGATTATAATGAAAATCTGATCAGAGTATTCCTAACCCTGTTGTTGAATCTAATGATGCTTTGTTGTTTTTTAATTCATAGAATTCATAAGTTGTCTGAGAAACTTGTGATGCAATCTTGATGAAAGAAAGGGGGAGAAAAGGTACTTCCAATTATATTAATTACAATCATATTTAGGAAAATATTATTCAAATTTGATTGGAAAGAAAGATGTTGCTCAAATACAAGGAAGTTACAATACTTTCCTTGGTAATACAGACGATTCTAAATCCAATATTTAAGATTTTCAAAGTCATGAGGAAGTAAAGATACAACCAAGAGTTTGTGGAAGTAGAAAGTTTTCTGAAGGAAAAAATTTATGATCTCAAGTTCATCGGTATGGGATCACCATATTCAGAGTTGTTTGAAGGTTTTATGGATTGGTGTATCATAATCATAAAAGAAAATAAATTTCTAAAGTAGAAGCTGTAGGAACTGGTCCATCGAACGCGATATGCCAGCGATCCATCGTAATGAATTCTAACACCAATTCATATTATTTTTATCTTTTTTAAATCAGATGTAGAGTTTTATGAGAGGAAAAATGTTTGTGAAAGGTTGAATTGTATTTTAATCGGGTCATGAAAACAAAAGGTCGTACTTTGTTATCTTACAATTGGTTCAATATTAAAATAAAAAAAGTATTGATTGTTTCTCAAGAAGAGGTGAATACTCTCAGTGTTTACAAGAGGTCATCATAATGGGTTATATTTATATGTATTCATCATAATAAATAATCATAATAAATAAATCAGAATGAGAATATTTGTATTTAAATTTATGTGAAGTAAAATAATGAGGAATCTATTGTTTCACAATATTCTGCATCATAATGAGGCAGATTGTAATGAGAGAATCAGAATTAGACTGATTTTTGTTAAGAAGTATGAAGCATTGAAAAAGCAAGAGAGATCTGAAAATCAAGGAGATTTTAAGATTTGAAAAGGAATTTAATGCATCAAATATTGATCCAATATTTAAAAAGAATTTAAGATTTTGGAAATTTTGTTAAATAGGAAAGGTTTTCAGAACCACGCCTAAATAATTTTGAGGTCCCTATAAAAGGAGAGATGAGTTCATTTGTAAAAGTAACTATGAACTGTTTAAGTGATCGGGCTCCAGAATTTGTAGAATAGGTATTAGACATGCAACCAAACTTTGTGTTTTAGGTTTAGGCTGAGAAAGATAATCAAATTGACATTCAATACAATCATTCAAGCAAGATCTATCTGACAAAGATAAATAGGAACAATTCCATCAGAGTGAGGCCATCAGAGTGAAATCCATCGTATCCAGGTTCATTAGACCAAGTTCCATTTGATGTATAATTGTGATATTTTGATTGAGTTTATACTCAATTGAAGAAGGAATAGAAGAAGGAGAATCAGACTAGACTGACCACCAGACATAGACTATTGTATTGAGGTTTCCATATTGGGAAGATCAGATTGACTCTACTAAGAAATATTTCCAGACTGAGGTTCTGGAAGAAGTTTCAAGACCAACAATTTCCTTTGTAAATTGTTGAAGTTCTTAAAGGTTGTACGCATGAAAATTTTGATTCAGCTTACTTGTGGAGGAATCAAAGACTTTATGAAGTGGATTAGAAAAGAATAAGGAAAGTGAATCTTGTAGATATAGATACATACCAGTTGCTAAAAAGGATTGTTTGTGAGAATTGGATACTGTAATGGTTAGTTGGGGGTATAACCAACCACAGTAGGAAAGTTTCTATTGGGGTTTTATAACTGTTCACCTCTTGTGCCTTTGTATTCCAAAAAAAAATTATTAAAGAATCCATGTTGGTGGGACTATCCAATATGGAAAGGAGTAGGTCTTTGTGTCGAACCTTGTAAATATCATTTGATGCCCCATATTTATATTTTTTTCATACAAAAGGTGAGGTTGTGAGTTATATTTGAGTGGATTATAACTATAAAAAATTTTATAGGTTAACAAAGTTTTTTGTTAAGGGATTTAGAAACATTATTATACAAGATAAAGGGAACCACTGATTCACCCCACTCTCAGTGGTATTGATCCTACTTGGGAACAATAATTTGTATCAGAGGAATGTTCTATATGAATGATCCATCTCTAATAATGGATAATTTAAATTATATGAACTATAAGGGGATTCCAGTTTTTAATGGAAAGAACTATCATATATGGAAATATAGAATGCTTACATATCTTATGTCCCTTAGGTATGATATTTTGGAAGTTACTATAGAATGATTTCCTCATCGTATTGAGAATAACCCTCTTAATTTTACTAATAGGAGAAATATTTAGAATGATGGAAGAGTTAAAAATGATTTACTATCATCACTAACTAAAAGTGGGTTTCTTAGAGTAAAGGGATTTGGAACCACTGGAGGTATTTGGGATAAGTTGAAAAAATTTGTGAAGGCAATACAAAGGTGAAGAAGGAAAAGTTACAACTTTGGAAGCTGAAGTATGAAGATATGAAAATGACTGATCATAAATCTATTGGTGACCTATTTACAAGGGTAAATGGTGTTTTAGCACCATAAGATGTCTGTGTGAGAAATTTGAAGACTCAAATATTTTTGGAAGGATCTTAAGAATAATTCCTGATAAGTTTGTTTCCAAATTTTCATCTTTGGAAGATAGAGATCCTGAAACCTTATCTTTGGATGATCTACATAGTATTCTCATTACTTATAAAATGAGAAGAGGGAATGTTATTAAAAATAAAGAAAAGGTTTATTGATAAATGTCCTTAAAATATTTTATATAATGGAAAAACAAAGATAAGTAAATTAAATAAGAATCGAATGATTTATAATTAGAGGAAGAAGATGAAAATTTCAATACAATTTTTCTCGTTCTTTATAAGGGATATAATAAGGGAAATTAGAAAAGTAAAACTCTCAAATTTTGGAATTATGAAGGGAAGGGATATTTCACATAGAATTATCCTAGGAATTAAATTGATGAATATGAGTCTGAATATGATGATGATAAACCTTAGAAAAAAAAGTGGAAGAAACACAAGGAAATATTTCCTTCTGACAAAAATAATAAATGTTATCTGAGTAGAAGAAAGAAAAATGATTCCTCATTTGATGATGAATCCAATCATAAACTCAAATTTATTAATCAATTTATAAATGGAATTGATTCTTTAGGTAGTTATTATAATGATAAAGAGATGATTTTTTTAATGGATTCTTAAAAAGAAGTTAGAGAATTCACTAGAACAAAATAATCAACCCAAGAAAGAAAGAAGGAAGTTGAAGAAAGATGTTGAAAGTATAAATTTTGAAAATGGTGATATTGAAAGAAAACTAAAAATTTATGAATAAATATCAACTAACAATGATAATATCAATATGAAATAATTCACACTTGTTGAAGAAAGTAAACAGAATAAGTTATAGATAAATGAATCCAAAAAAATCAAAGATGTTTTGAAAAGTAAGTTGGCTGAGAAAGAAGAAGAGTTGTTCAAAACACAATAAATTCTTCTTACAAAAAAAAGTGAGATAAGAAATATGAGATAAAACTTCACCAAGGATGTTGAAGTTAAATATTAAACTTCCAAGGAAGGTGAAAAGAAAGGCTTATAAAATAAATTTTGTGAGAAAACATATTTCACCAAGAAAGATATGAATTATTAAAGAAAGAATCCTCCTGATCAAAGTAGTCCATGATTTCTGAAGAAACAAAAACAAAAAAAAATGTTCTAATTTTTTTTACTATCAGTCCAAAAAATTAAGATTCAGAGGTCACTATTGGTGTTGTGGAATTTTCAAACACAAATCTTATTCATATTGGTATAACATGTCTTTAACTAGAAATATGTATGAATCAAGGGTGAGCCATGACGAGAAACGAATATCAAAGGTTTATAAATGTTTTATGGATATGAAAAAGTAAATTTAGAAGATGATGAAAACTACGTAAGTTAAGAATGCTGAGTATGTTAACAAAGCTGAGAAAAGTAAACATATCGAGTCTGAAAAGAAAGAGTGATTAATTATTTTCAAAGAAAAAGTTTACATGGCTAAGAAGTTATAAGAGGCAAACAAATCATCCAAATTAAAGGGGAATAAAATGGTTATTGAAAATGTAATTTTTTTGATAAAAAGATATCAATATATTATTGCTTGAAAATTCAAACAATATGCAAGAGATATCAGAAAGAAAGAAATGTTACTAAAAGTTGTTTAACTATCCTTCCAGAATAAGAAGAAGGCATAAAATAATTATTATAAACTCATCGTAACAAAAAGGTTTCTAAGAAAGAAAATATGTTTACATACTTATTATAAGAGACTTTAGATGAAAATAAACATGTTAAAAAATAAAAGAAGGATGAACTGAAGGAAGAAAATACATCCAATAAAAAATCCAAGAAGAAGAATAAGACAAGGTTGAGAGAGGAATCTCAATATGAAATGTGATTTTAAAAACCTAATGAGTTTCCTCCTTATTCCCAAAATATTTTTATTTGTACTAAATTGTAGGGAATTGAAGGAGTTGAAATAATAAAGAAAAAAAGAGAGTTTCTTATTATTCTTACAAAATAAAGTAATGAGGTTATGAAAATTTTGTTTTGAAAGTTGTGTTTATACACCTTAATTTTCTGATATGTTGATTGATATGGGTGCCAGTTACTTTTATCTTACAAAAAATCCTTTAAAGAATTTCCCCAGTCATGAGAATATTGAAGGAAACATGAAAAATTATTATATTAAAGTTTTTTAATGGAAAAAATTGATAAACATGATTATACAATCTTGTTTTCTACACTGGTTTCACCCACATAGACTAAGAGTTTTTTAGTTAAATGATCTTTGTTAAGAAGCTCATGTGATACTTATGTTATCCCAAATAAAATAAAACTTCTCATAATGAACCATTTTAATTTGATTGTAAATAAGTGTGAGGGAATACATTAAGGGGAGAGAAAATAAACTAGGGAAAGATAAGGAATAGGGGGAGCAAGAAAAGAAAACATGGAGAAGAAAAAGTGAGAAAAGGAAACAATAAAACTTCTTATTTTAAAGTAGATATTAAAATAGTTTATATTGAAAAAAGGGGGAGATTTTAATACCTAAGGTGTGTTTTGGTTGTATTTTTTTTCAATAGTTGATATATGTTAAAAGTTAAGAAAAAGAGAAATTTATGGTTTTTGGACCCTCAAATCATATTGAGGAATTGGAATTTTCCCATCAGCATGAGTCATTGAATTTAATTTAACATATTTGGATTTACGATAAAATCTATTAGAAATCATATTGATTTTGTAATGAAAGTAATGATCATAATGAAAACCTGATCAGAGTCTTCTTAACCCCGATGTTGAATCTAATGATGCTTTGCTATTTTTTAATTCAAAAAAGTCATAAGTTGTATGAGAAACTTGTGATGTAAGTTTGATGAAATAAATATGGGTAAAAGGTGCTTACAATCGTATTCATTCCAATTATATTTAAGAAAATTGTATTCAGGTTTGATTAGAAAGAAAAATGTTACTGAAATATAAGAAATTTACAATAATTTCCTTGGTATATTAGATGATTCTAAAGCTAATCTTAAATGTTTTCAAATTCATGAGGAAGTCATGATATAAGAAAGAGTTTGTGGAAGTAGAAAGTTTTCTAAAGTCAAAACTTTAAAGTATCAAGTTCATCAGTATGGGACCATCGTATTCAAAGCTATTTAAAGGCTAGATGACCTGGTGTATTGTAATTAGAAAAGAAAAGATGTTGCTAAAGTCGAAGCTATAGAAACTGGTCCATCAGATGCGGTATGCCACCGATCCATTGCAATAAATTCTAACGCTGATTCATATTGTTGGTATCCTTTTTAAATTGGATTCATAGTTTTATCAGAGGTGGAATGTTTGATAAAGGTTGAATTTTATTTCAATTGGGTTAAGAAAACAAAAGTACAAACTTTGTTCTCTTACAATTGGGTCAAGAGAAAAAGAACAAAATTATTGATTCTTTCTCAAGAAGAGGTAAATACTCTCAGTGTTTATAAGAGGTCATCGTAATTGGTCATTTCCATATGTCTTTATCATCAATTAGAATCATAATGAATAAATTGGAATGATAATTTTTTTCTTTCAATTAATGTGAAACAACATAATGAGGAATCTATTATTTCACAATATTATTCATCATAATGAGGTTGATCATAATGAGAGAATCAAAATTGAATTGATGTTAGTTAATAAGTATGAAGCATTGAAAAATTCAAAGAGATATCTAAAAATAAATGAGATTTGAATATTTGAAAAATAATTGAATGAGTGAAATATTGATTCAATTTTTAAGAATAATTAAAGACTCAGAAAATTTGTTTAAGTGGGAAAGGTTTTCAGAACCCCACATAAACTACATTTGAGGACCCTATAAAAGGAGAGTTGAGTTCATTTGTAAAAGTGACTATGAACTATTTAATCACCTGAGCTTTAGAATTTGTGGAATATGTATTGTATACACAACAAAAATTTGTGTTTCAGGTTGAATATTAGGAAGATCATCAAATTTATTTTCAATACAATCATCTGAGTAAGATTCATCTAAAAAAGATCCATCAGAACAAGTTGATCGGAGTGAGGCCATCAGAGTGAAATACATCGTATCCAGGTTCATCGGACAAAGTTCCATCGGATGTAGAATTGTTATCTATAGATTGAGTCCCTACTCAATTGAAGAAGGAAGAGAAGAAGGAGAATCAAACAAGACTAACCATCAGATAGAGACCATCGTATTAGAGTTTCTGAATTGGGAATATTATACTAACTCAGATAAGAATTATTTTTAGACTGAGGTTATAGAATAAGTTTCAAGACCAATAAGTTCCTTTGCTAATTTTATAAGTTATTGAAGTTTGTATATAGGTAAAGTTTGATTTATATTACATATGGAGGATGTTACAACTTTCTAAAGTGGATCATAAAAGAAGAAGGAAAGTGAAACTTGTAACTGTGGATACATAACAATTGATAAAAAGGATTGTTTGTTGGAAGTGGATAATGGAAAGGATAGTTTAGGGGTTTAAATAACTATAGAAGGAATGTTTCTATTAGTATTGTAGAATTGGTCAATTCTTGTGCCTTTGTATTCCAGAAAGAAAATAGTGAAATAATCCATGTTAGTGGGACTATCCAACATAGAAAGAAGTATGTATTTGTGTTGAACTTTGTAAATATCATGCGCTGCTCCATCTTTATATTTGTTTCATATGAAAGTTGAGGTTGTGAGTTATATTTTAGTAGATCGTAACCCTAATAAGTTTTAGAGGATAATATTTTTTTTGTCAAGGAATTAATAAACTTTCTTATAAAATAAAAAGGGAAACACTAATTGAACCCCCCTCTAAGTGTTATTATTCCTACTTGGGAACAATGGGTTTTAAAATGTATTTTAAAATAAGAGTTTTCCAAAATGAAATTCTATATCTTATTTGACACTTTAAAATTTATTTTCAAGTAAAATTGGTTTAGAAAAGCTTCTTCAAAGGAATTTTAAAATGGGCTTCTAGTTTAAATCCAAAGGTCCTGTTTAAACCTTATAAGTATTTTATTTAAATGTGTTACACCCTTAATGGAATCCACTATTAATTTGGAACATGTAAGATCAAGTAATTATGTGATCTATGTTATTATTATGGGTTCTAAGAGGTAATTTTTATTAGTGGGTGTAAGGATGTGGGATGAGGAGATGCTACTTTATATGAAATGGATATAACCTCACCTTCAATTTCTATTACTCATAGGAACCCTAGGAATCTTATTGATGGATTGAGAGGCTGTTACTCTCAAGTAATGATTAGAATAACTATATCCTATTTGGTATGGTATGAGACAAATACTTAGTGAGTACAACAAGTGAGTCTATTCCTGAGTAGTCGATTGGTTATCGACTAAGAATGAAATGATAAGCTAACAAGTGGTTCTACTTGAGTATGTATAGGATCACCTCAAAGGATTCTTAAGAATTTCCCATGAATATATATTATTTACCATTCCCTTTTTACCACAACTAGTTTATATTTTTTCTCTTATGAAATGTTCTACTACTTTGACTTTTATATTACATTTCCATATTACTTCCACCTTTATCATTTATTCCTCTATTTTATTATTTTTTGGGGAATTTGACCTATACTATTGTTACATTTATTCTTTTATTGACTTGGTTCATTTATTTAGTTTATGTTTCCTTTTTAATCCTTCCAAATCTTTCTTATATGGTTTAAAAGGGCATTTTAAAGGAGGATTTCTAATGAGGAGAGTTTTAAATTTAAATAAAGAGTTCAAAGGTTTATTTAAATAATGCTTGAGTATTAAAATTTATTTCCTAGGAAAGATAATGGTTTATTTCTTTAAAATATAAAAACTTATTTTATATCCACATTTAAAACTATTATTTATATTTTTTTGGTAAAGTAAATTCATTAACTCTTTGGTGATTACCTATTGGAATGTTATGAACACACCCTACTTGTGACACTTGGAATTGATAGACCTAATCTTTTTTTAGGTTCAGATTCAGTTATTTCTTATTCTTAGTGTGAGTTCGCATTGAGAATGGATGGTGACCTTGTAGGTTACATTTATATTGTGTGAGGTGTTATGTTTTTTATTTTGTTTCATGGATTTATCAGCTATGTTAGACTTCTGTAATTTGTTTTTTTATCTTTTTCACTAAATTTTTATATTTTATTTGTATTTTATGATTTATTTTAGTTATTATTTGTTTTCATCCTTATTATTAAATATATACTTATTTGTATGTGCATGGAACTCTATAATATGAGGTAGTATTTTTATAATTACAAGTGGAAATTCTATGTTTCATTATGATTTTTAGAGAAATAATTTCCAATGTATATACTTTGATGCATTGAAACTTGTTTCTAGCCTTAGGTGACAAGGAACATGACTTAGGTATGTCACTAGTTGGATCAGGTGACCGATATAAGGGTTTCCTAGAGCTGGTTTGTGACTTGAATCCTACATACCAAGAATGATGCATGTACACTATCCTCTTTCCATTGTGCTAAGAGATAAAAAACCATAAACCATAAATCCAAAAACTTAAGTACATTATTCTAGGTGAAATCATATAACCATAAAAGTTGAAACTAAGAAAATTAATCCCATATCCCAAGTAACCTATACTTCATGATAGAAAATGTATTTTAAACGTACCCACCTTAGGTCTAACAAAAGCTCCAACATGTTCCTATATCAAAATTCTACCCTCTCTCCAAAATATAAGACAGAATAAAAATATCTAAAACCACTTTGTTCCATTCTGCAGCCCTATACCACTCAACCAGTGCTCGGACTGACATTCACCACATGAACTCAAGCACACCTCCCTGAATACCAGTGGCTATTAATTAATAGTGAGGGTCTAGGTTATTACCATGGAGAGGCTATACCCTCATATTGGAGTGAAAAACTTATAATAAATAACCAAATGAAATACACAAGAAAAAATAATATAATTTAGAAGTAATAAACATAACCATCAATAATAAATGAATGTGAAAACATACATTCATACAAACACATGGTCATTATAAAATACATCAACTTATTCCTTACTGGGCTGATCACAAATATAAGATGAATAAAAGAATAAAATAAAGGGGGATCTACTACTATATAAAGTTTGGCTAATTGTCTCATATCAACCATTCAAAGGTCCGATTATATTCTATAATGTTCATAGTGGCACTCGGGTCTAATCCTCAATGATGGTTCTATTTTTGGAGTTGAATATTTTTGTTTTATCTTTTAATAAGGGGTTTATTTAAAGAGATTAATAAAATTGATTGAGGGATGAATTTAGGTTTAACAATTGTATAAATATTGGGGAAAGTTCATTACTGGGGATGTAATCTTATGATATCCTTGAGGTTTGAAAAACATTTCATTAAATTAACATCCACTTCACAAAATGATTTCAATCAGAATTCCCAATTTTTTTAGATTTAATCCAAGCCTTAACTATGGTTATAATTATTATCAATTATTTTTGATGGAAGGTTCAATATTTTATAAACCCATGTGTACTTTTGGTTCCAATAATACATGGAACCCACATCAAACAAAACATGTTATTAATCCATAACATTTCTTATTTTACATACACAATATTAATTAAAATAATATTAAATAAGCGAAATCTCTCAATCACTTACCACCACTAAATTATAACTCACATAAATGGGAGATTTACTCATCCATTTTGGTTTTTAATAATATGGTTTATGATGTTTATGGTGATGAGTTAAAAATAGAAGAAAAATAACGGTACATGAAAAGAGTATTATACTGAACACATACACAAAATATGAAGATAGGTAAAATACATACTTTGGATTGAATGAGAATGTGGAATATGAAAGGTGTTTCAACTTTATTTAAACAATTTCAACACCATTAATATTATACAACATAATGTGGATGATAACAAGATATTTTTATGATGATACATACATTAAAATTAAAATGAAATTATAATCAAACTTACATGATTACAATTGAAAAGCAATAAAAATGAAAAAGAAAATAAAAGTGTCTTGTTGAAATAAGAGTGTGAAAAGTAATCACATTAATTTTGAAAGGATATTTTCCTTCCAATTCTTCTGTTTAAGTTATGAAGTTCCAACCTCTTGTAAGGAAAATAGGGGAGTGTATTTATAGGCCAAATTGGTGGACTATTTTCATTATTAAACTATCCCTCATGTTTGATTGAACTTTTGACCATGAAGAAAGATAAATATAATGAAATACTATTCTTAAAATTTTTATATATGTATTTTTAGAGTTTAACCTCCAAATTTGGCAGCCATTGGACTTTTTTATCCAAATTTATGGTTGTTTTTATAAACCATGTGATGTTGTCTAATTTTATTCAAAAATTTTAAAAGGTTACAATGTGAATTGGTTTTAGGCCAGGAATATTCCCTCAAATCCAAACCATTTATCCTTAAAATTTTGGATCCTATATATTTACTTTCTCCCCACAAAATTATATATCAATTTAACTTCTATGTTGGGAGAAAAGATAATAATTTTGGGATGTTTTCAAATCCCATAAAAAATTGTGGGCTGGAATTTCATGCATCAATTTGGCCACTTATTGGTTTATTTGGGTCTTAATTTTTTTTTATCAAAGATGTATTTAGATATCATAGAACATATTATATAATTTAATTAAATTTGGGATTTTTTATTGATTCCAAAAATCCAATCATTATGGCTATTCTAGTTTTCATCACAGATTCAATCGATCTTCTTTTGTGGACCATATGCCCCTTAAAATGGATGAATTATCCAATTCTCTAGTTGTATTATTTGTATTAATTGGAATAAGGAATCTTAAAAAATAAGAATAATTTTTTTTGGATAATTAGGGTGAGAGTTACGAATAAAATAGTAAATAGACTCGAATATGAATTAATTCAAATAATGCTCACAAATTATATTTAATATTAAAACATGGGTATTTCACACCAATTATTAACTTTTACTTAAAAAATAGTAAATAATTACATAAAAATATGTTAATAAATGAATAACATCAACTCCCCACACTTAGGATTGTGCATGTTCTAATGTATAACAAATAAAAGACATAACAAAATCATTTTCACTCACTAATAAATATTAAAATTTTGTTTTCAACAATCAGTGGAGGACAAGAATAGTTCACTCATTCATAAATAATTCCACCATAATTTTTTACCTAAATAATGTGTCGATAAAATTTATTTTTCATGTTAAAATTTTTAATTGGAAAATGTGGTAACTCAAAACTTACTCCTATCAATATGATATAAATTTATTCAAGGTAGTTTAGTCATTCACCAACAAAAAGTGAAAATCGTAGACTTTGCAAGAGATATAAACTTCCATTACCTATTATAAAGTGCACAATAATCATGATGTATTTTTAGGGGGGTTTTAGTGGCTATGGGTTGGTAGGAATATAATGTCCAAGTGAGAGGAAAAGAGGGGGAAAATATCAACATAGAAAAAACAATGCATATTTTTTGAAATAAGACATGGAAATTTATAAAAACACATATTTATAAGGGAAATAATGTTTGAATTAGACACAAAATAGATAAAAAATTTGAAGATAATGAAATGATGAAATATGTACAAAGCACATAACTTATACCAACAACATAATAAGAGATGATGTAAGTATTTTATTTTATTTTTTTATTTTTACTTCTTCAAAAGTTGAACTTGGAAAAAATATCACACCCATATCCCAACCCATGTTTGATCTCCTCAAAACACCAATTATAATGGTTATAATAAGATAAAAGGTTGAAGAAGAGTGATTTTTAACCCACCCAAGACACAAACCATTATTTTTTTCATTTTTTATTGTTTTCCCACTATTTTTCATTTTTTGAATTCTTTTTAGTAAGATATATAAATTTACGAACCACACTAAATGAAAACCTCTCGCCCACACTTAAATGGATTCTTTCCCTCAAACATATGATGATACACTGTAAATAAATGAAAATATACCCAAAATAAAATATGTTCCTCCACACTTAAATTTCAATAAATTATTCAATTAAAATCCATATAGATATTGGGTGGGACAAGGTTATTGTATTATAATGTGGATATTAAGAAAAATGTTTTTATAGGATCAAATGATATTTAAAAAGGAGGATGAATGTAAGGTTATTGAAAGGCTATTTGGTTATTTTTATTCTAATTTGGTTTATAAAATGCCTCTATCACATTAATACATACCAAGGTTGGAAATTTAGTTTTATAGTGCAAAATATCTTGAATCACAACTAGGAGTGAAAACACACAAAATGAAAATATGGTCATAGGTGACCTTAACATAGAAGAAGAATTTTTTACTTACAGTAGGGGAAAAATCATTTTCCAATAAAAAATTGGGAATTGAAAACTTATTGGTCTTGATTTTTTTTATCAAACTTTATGATAAAAATACAATATTTTTAAGATGAAAACTATTATTTGGACTCCCCAAAATGGTTGGACAAAATTTCAAAATTTAATGGTGAGTAATTTTGACTCTTTTAGGTTCATTATTTTATTTTTTTATCTTTTATTTTTTTTAAATACACACCCACACAAAATAAAGATAGGGAAAAAAGTGATGAATAAAGTGATAAGAAAATGAGAGATAATGAGAGAAGGAAAGAAAAAGAAAAATAAAGATAAGAAAAGTGAGAGAAGGGGTGGGTGGGGGGGGAGAGGAGGAGGAAGAAGAGAGGGAGAGGGAGTTAAAGGGAAATAGGTTCCCCGTGGTTTGGATTTTTTGGGTCTATATATCCATCTAATTGTGGGTTGGTGGAAGTCAATGTCATTATTGGGGTGTGTGTCTTCTCATGGTGATGCTTTAACTGATTTCCATTAACCGTGAATGTACTTTTAAAATATGGGTATTTCACTTTCACTATACCAAATGGGTAAACATTTGTAATAATAAAAGGAAATTCTAAATAAGAATTATCTTACTTGGGTGAAGACAAAATCTAGAATTGAACAACATTACCTTTTCAATTTCATGAAATATCTTTCATAGGATGTGTTTTTCAAGGAGTGACTTATAATTTTCTTTTTATAGATTATAATTCTCATAAGAATCATGTCGAAGCCCCTCCAAATTATTCAATTGAAAAAATATCTCTTCACCAGATTTTTCAAATTCAAAATTACAAGTTTTCACATCACAAAATGATTTATATTGGATTTAAACTGGTAAATGACATGCTTTACAAAAAACTAGCCTAAATGGAGACATACCAATGGGTGTTTTATAGGCATTTCAATATTCCCAAAGTGATTCACTAAGGATTTTTGGATAGTATTTTCTTGTGGGATTAACAATTATCTCAAGCACTATTTTCATTAATTTGTTATAAATTTATGCCATGCCATTTATTTAGGGGTGATATTTAGTTAATGTTTTATATATAATTCCATTCTTTTTATAAATATATTATATGGTTCAACTATAGAAATGAGTTCCTAAGTCACTTACCAAAGTACACATTGTTTCAAATAAATGGAAGATATGGGTTTTGAGGAACTCACTAATAGTATTTGCATCATCCTTTCTAGTAGTTTTGGAATCGAACCACCTAGAAAACATAGTAAACCAAAATAATAATGTTGTAGAACCCAATATAAGTGAGAAAGGGTCTCATGAAATCGATGCCTTGAATATCAAAGATCTCATAGAAGATTAAGGGATTTTGGTTCATTTCATTTATTTTGGAAATTATGACAAACTTTGTCAAGTGAGACATGATTTATAGAACTCATAGGAATCTTTTAAGAGTGAAGTCTAGAATAACTTAGACTCGATAACATTTAGATAGGTCCTTTGTGATCAAAAGTGGACACTAATAGGAATTGTGTAACAAAATTCTAATATAGAGAAATATTTATCTTTATCAACATATCTTCTAATCATCATGTCTGCTCCAGTTTTCCAAAGTTTATTATCTTCTAAAAATTAATATTTTGAATCAATTTTTAGCTTCTATTTTTTTTATTTTTTATTTAATAAAAACACCATCAACCAAGTAGTTTACAATTAGGGAATACCATGGTGACTTTTGAGTGGGATATGATAGTTATTCAGTGGAAAATTTGGAATCAATGGCTTCAGAATGAGAAGAATTAGAAATTCTAAATAGGTGATCAACCATAGAGTTTTCTTTTCCATATATATATTTAATCTCATGGTAAAACTCTTAGAGAATAATGATCCATATTTTTAGCCTCAGTTTAGAATAAATTTTATTGAGTAAGATATTTAAAGATGAATAGTCTTTAAAGATGATGATTTTGGAACCTAAGAGATAGGATCATAATTTATCCAAGGAAAAAACCATATTTTTAAGTTCCTTTTTAGGGATAGTGTAAAGATATTGAGTTTCATCCAGTGTTTTTAAGGCATAATATATGACATGAGGATTTTTTTATCTTCTTTGAGGAATTATGGTTTCAATGTCCATATAAAAAGTCTCACACATCAATTCGTAGGGTAAGGACTAATCTGAGGGTTGTATTATCAGAGAATATGTAAGAAAATTTTTTATTTCAACATATTCTCTCTTTAAATACTCATAAAAATAAAATGTAATGTCATTCTGGAGTAGCCGAGTGAGTGGGAGTGAAATCCTGCTGACGTTTTGGATGAATCATCGAGAGAAACTGACCAAAAAAAAGAATAATCAAATGTCTCAAAATGATGTGGGTTTATTAAGTGATTTAATTACCTCAATTTTGGTAGAATCGGCTTGAATACCCTATTTTGAAGTTATGTTCCCTATAAAAATCCCATTTGTAACCATGAAGTGACATTTTTCAAAATTAAGCACAAGGTCGCACTTTTGTAGGATTAGAGTGAGTAAATGTAAGTAGGATTCAAATGAATCACCATAAATGGTAAAGTCATACATGAAGACCTAAATGAAATGATTAATGAATTTATAAAAGATAATAATCATACACCTCTGTAGTGTTTCAATGGAATTAAAAATTCCAAAAGGCATTCTCCTATATGTGTATATTCCAAATAGGCAATTGAAAGTTGTCTTTTCTTAGTCCTGAGGTGCAATTTGGATTTGGAAGTAGCCTGTGTATCCATAAATAAAAAAATAATGTGACTTTTGACTATTATTTATTGTATATTATCAAGGAAAATAATAGTATAGTGATATTTTCATGTTTTGGCATTCAATTTATAATAATTGATGGACACACGCCATTTTTTTCACTCAAATTGTGACCACCTCTCTATGAGAATTTGTGACAACAGTCCTACCCTTATTAGGTACCAATTTAATAAAACTAACCCATTCAATATTGTAAATTGGGTATATAATACCATCTTTAAGAATCTTGGTTATCTCTTCCCTAATTACCTCAAGTATGAGCAGATTGAGTCTTCTTTGAGGTTTTCTAATTGGTTTGAATGATTATTCTAAATGGACGTGACACATGAAAAGGTCCAAGTTAATTCATGGTATATCATCTAAGGTCCAACATAAGTCATTTTTTTATTATAACACCTAAATATGTTTTACTCCTCAGTTTTAGTAAGTGTGGATGAGATAATGACTGGATAAGAGTGATCATGGAAAATGAATACATACTTGAGGTCTGAAAGAAAGTGTTTCAAATTAGTTTCATCCTTCATTTGTGGGATAGACAACTTAAGAATAGAGTAAGGTCTTCCAATTGGTTTTTATTCATTTTACACATTACTTTCCAAGGTGGAATAGTAAATATTATAGGTGAGATGGGATTCCAATGAGTTTTCAAGATCCTTTAGATTGACGAGGCCTATAAATGAAAGGTCAAAATCTACTTCTCTATTTATGAATTAGTTAATCACGGTGAAAATTTCACAAACTCTTATTTAATTAGTTCATGAAGAAAATGATGTAAAAAGGTTCAATCAACTCTCAAAAGTGTCCTCATAAATATGGATAGAGAATGCAGAGTGATCCTATGATGGGTATGACATGGATCATAAAATATTGAACTTGACCAGTTGGTCACCAAATTCCATGGATAAGATGCTTGCATGAATATAAATTTTAGTTCTATATTTCATGAGGAATGGTATTTCTATAATCATGGGATATTGATAAGAATATTTCTCACCTTCCATGTTAAGGGACTAAAAATAATCTAAGGGGATAAGATCATTAACCCAAATAAGGACATCCCTGATTATACCCTCAAGACTTTTAGGTATTTTATTTGATAACTGGATAAAAAAACTCATTGGGTGAAAGGAACCTATACCAAGATTTTAGAATATGTATTTGATCATGAAATTTATTGAGGCCCCTAGGCCTAGATCGCATCATAAAAGTTTGAACTCCCTATTTGGCATGAAAACGTAAAGTTCCCTGGATCTTTGTACTTTATGGGAATGAACTATTGGGTTAAAAAAATTTCAATGGTCATAAGTTTTATCTTATGGGTGAAAAATTCATTAAGCAAATGTGTATACTTATTGATTTATTTGATAAAATATAATAGGGGAATGTTCAATTCAACACATCTAAAAGTGTTAAGAATTTTAGAATCATACTTAAAGAGATTCTTAGTCTTATAGATTGATTAGGGAAAAAGAATTGGGATCATTATAATAATTGAAGGATGTGAAGGAGTGGATTCAAGTTTTTTTATAGATTTTTGTTCATTTTTTCTAGCTTAACGTTTAAATGGGATTTAGAGAATTCCCCACGGGGTATAGCAATTTTATTTCCAGATCTAAGTAAAATTGTACTTAAATTACCCTTGGGGTTGGGGAATGGTTTAGTTGGGAGTTAGGAATAATTGGATTTTAGTTGCTCAATTAGGTGGGATGCAAGTTAACTAATTTGGTTTTAAATATTTTTAAAGTTAAAACGGGTGAAAGAGACAGAATATTCCACAACACTTTCCCATGGCTGCTTCAAATTAGTGGCATTTACCATATTTGGATTTCCTTGATTTGGGTTCTTGTGAAAGTGCTTGTATTGGGTTGGGAATTGAGATGGTTTCCTAGGATAGTGGAAACCAAGAGGATAAATATGAGTATTTATCCTTTTATTTTGAGGAACAAAAGGATATGGTTATCAGAATTTTCCACCACCTTTAACATATTGGAATTAGTTTGGATTTTGAGGAGGGAAATGATGGGGATGAGATATGGGATTAACATACCTCAATCCTAGGTTATAGGTAAAATATAAGGGATTAGAGTGGGGTTATTTAGAGTTTCTAATGAACTAAAATAATTGTTGAGGGTTGGTGTTATGTTAAGCATATGCCATGTTGATCACCATTAGACTAGAATAATTTGAGGAATCATATTATAATTGTGAACATGTGTTAGTTTAATGAGCTAATGATATATAGATTCCATATTTTTTTATAGGTCTATGGAATTGAGATTATGGTGAAGAAGAGGATGGGGATTTTGAATCCATGGTTAGTTGTCTCACAAGACCTATAGGCTCACTCATCCACTCAGTCATCTTATTGGGATTTATGGATTGATTCTCTTAGAATTGTTTAACATGATCTTGTGATAGAGTATGGAATTTTTGCGTGTTTATAACCATATTTCTTATGAAATCTCATGAAATTTTATGTGTTTTGTTAACAATAGCACCACCACTTGTAGCATTGATGAGAGTTATCTCTATAGACAATAAATCCTCATAGAATTATTGGATCAAGAGTTATTCAAGGATTTGGGGATATAGGTAGGTTTCCAAAAGTTTTTTGAACCTCTAATAGTACTCATGGAGTGATTCATTGGGTAATTGATATATACCATTAATTTATTTTCAGATTGAAGAGGTTTGAGAAGCTGAAAAAAATTTATCTAGGAAGAGATTTTTCATATCATTACATGTGTTTATGGAACCAGGAGGTAGAAAGTAGATCTATGACTTGGCATAGTCATATATGGGGAAATTAAATTCTTGAAGTTTGATTTGTCCTATAGAAACCCCTCGAGGATTCATGGTAGAGCACACTGCTTGGAATTATTTAAGATGAAGATGAGGATCCTCACTAACTTGCCCATGGAAATGAGGAAAAACATGAATCAAGCTTGATTTGAGTTTGAAATTATCCTCAATGTTTTTATATTTAATACCAAGGGGTTGGTAATTTATATGAGGGGAAGCACGTTCTTTAAGGCTTTGTTCCCTAGGGCTGTCCATATATTGAACAATTGGATGGGAAATGAGTGGTTTTTGAGTATTTTGATCATCAATAATGTTTCTCCTAATTTGGACAATATTTATTTCAATTTTAGGTTCAAAAAAATCCAAGGTATTTTTTGGGAGGCTATGGGGTATTCAGATAAAAATATTTAAAGAAAGATAAATGTGAGTTTTTCTCTATGTTTTTTGCATATATTTTTTTATTTTTGTTTATTTATTTTTAAAAAATAAAAATAAAAAACGACGACAACTTATTGAACCATACCTAGAAATAGAAACATTTAAATAATAACCAATTTTCTCCTATCGATCATTCAAATGTATGATGCTCTACTATAACATGTATAGTGGAACTAGGGTCAAATCCTCATCGATGATACTATTTTTGAATTCAACTATTTTTTTGTGTTTTGATAGGGGGTTTTGTTTGCAGATCTTAATTAAATTATTTGATGTATGAATTTAGGATTAAAAATTTTATAAATATTTGGGTGACTTCAATATTGGGTGTGTAATCTTATGACATCCTTTATCTTTTCAAATCATTTCACTAAATTAACATCCACTTCACAAGATGATTTTAATTAGAATTCCCACTTGTTTTGGATTTAATCCAAGCCTTAAATAGGGTTATAATAATTATAAATTCTTATTGATGAAAGGTTCAATATTTCATAAAACCAAGTATACTTGTGGTTCAAATAATCCATGTAATAAAAATTTCAAATAAAACATGTTATTAATCTATAATATTTCTAGTTTAATAAACACAATATTTATTCAAACAATGTTAAATAAGAAAAATCTCTCAATCACTTAACATCCCCAAATTATGACTCAACCCAAAGAGAGATTTACTTATCCATTTGGGTGGTTAATAATATGGTTTATTATTTTTATGGTTATTAGTTAAAAAGAGAATAAAAATAATAGTACAAGATAATATTAGTGCACCAAACACAAAAACGAATGATAAAGACAGGTAAAATACACACATTGGATTGAATGAGAAAGTGGGATAGGGAAGGATTTTAAACTTAATTTAAACTATTTTAAGACCATTAATATTAAAAAAATGTAATTTGGATGAGAATAAGATACGATGATGACGAGACATGCATTAAAATTACAATGAAATTACAATCAAACTTACGCGGTTATAATTGAAAACCAATGAAAATAAACAAAACAACAAAAGTGGAGGAAAGGTTTATCTTGTTTAAACAAGAGAGTGTAAGTCCTCAAAATATTTTTCAATGATATATTAATTCTAATTATCCTCCTTAATTTCTGAAGTTCCAACCTCTTTTAAGGAGAAGAGGGGAGTGTATATATAGCCCAAGGTGGTGGGCTGTTTTCATTTAAAACATTCCCCTTAAGTTATATTGACCCTTTGACCATTAATAAATCCATATATTGAGAACTATTCTCATTAAAAGTTATATATATATATATATATATATATATATATATATTTATGTTTAGATTTCACCCTATAAATTTTGTTTCCATTGTAATTTTTTAGCCAAAGTTATGGTTGTCTTCCTAAACCATTTGTTGCCGTCCAATTTTATCTAGAATTTTTCAAAGGCTACAATGTAAATGGATTTTAGGCCAAGAATATGCACTAAAATCTGAACAATTTAATATAAAAAGTTGTAATCATATATCTTTACTTTCTCCCCACAAAATTACAACTCAATTGGACTTGAAGATTTGGAGAAAAGTCAATAATTGTGGGCTGTTTTCAAATCTTGGATAAAATTATGAGATGGAATTTCATGAATCAATTGGGACACGTATTGGTTGATTTGGGCCTTATTTTTTTTATCCTTGATATATTTTGATATCCCTAAACATAATTTGGTGTTTCATAAAATCCTAGATTCTGGATTGAGCCCAAAAATTCAATCATCTTGGCTAGTCTAGTTTTCATCATAGATTTGGTAGGCCTTCTTGTGTGGCCCATAGGGCCCTTCAAATGGCTGAATCAGCCATTAATCCAGTTGGATGATTTTTATTAATTTAAATAATTAATACTAAAAATAAAAAATCACACAATTTTTATTATTATGGTGATTTTTATTATTAAAATAGTAAAAGGACTCGAATCTGGATTAATTGAAATAATGCTCACAAATTATATTTAATATTAAAAAATCAATATTTCACACCAATTACACACTTTTACTTGAAAATAAGTAAATGTAGTAGATAAAAATTTATGAATAAATAAAAAAATCACTACCCCGGATCTTAATCACATCCTGATCTCCAAGTCCCATATTATCTATCACGCTCAATCATTAAACATAGACCTCTCTTTTAGTTAAACCTGTAATAAACATGATATTATTATATACCCAAGTTCCACAACTTCCTGATCAGGGTGTGAGTATAAATAAATAGTAAACCACTAATGGGGTCCCATGTATAACAAAAAAATATGGTGTATTCACATGTGATGTGATCACCTGAATAAATAAACAAAAACCACAGAAGCTTAAATAAATAACCACCATCGATCCTCACGATCTAATATGACAGCCAAAATTGACTTTACCTACTTTGGATAGTGCCAATGTGTCTCTAAGAATTTAAAATAACATAACATATAGTATCAGAATCAATATAATAATCTCAGGTAATAACCTAGGCATCCCATAAGTAGTTTGTGAAAGGATCGGTTCCTAGGAGTTAATCCTAGACCATCTAATATAGAAGTCTTAATGATTGAATACTAGGTAACCACCAAGGTATTTTATTATCTATACAGGAGGAATAATTCACCACCTAGTAATATTAGGTAATATATCTTGGGGGAATATATCCCCACCCATTAATCTCCTCTATAGTAAGAACACCCACCTCACAAATAAGCACATAGTCCAATTCTCGGATAACCACTCATGCAATCCATATAGACCTGAAATCTAATTCCTAGGTGACCACCTAGGAATTTTGATAGATATAACAAAAAAATACAAGGGGATTTCCTAAGGAATTCTATATATTCATAACATATGAATCTAAGGGGGTTTCCTAAGATATGCTATATAGAATCGAGGGCCGAATACTAGGTAACCACCTAAGAATTCCCTGTAGGAAACTACTGAATCCCAATACATTTACTAGAAATTCATTCTTAAATAATTGAGGGTAGAATTTCTATCCCATAATATCTCATATAACACATCTCATAAGGGTTGGAAATCTTCCTAAATCCATATCACATAATCAAAGTTCCCCACTCAAGATCATAACCTAACCTCACCACTATATCCATATAAAGCTCACATCATCATCAATTTAGTATATAAGGTGACGCCCATAATCATCTATACACTTAACCACATGAACCCTCTCTAGGTTCAATATATCATTAGGTAACTCTCTAAGGTCCCCTAGGTCACATCGTAGTATAGACACCCTACATGGGATCCTCAATCTCAATCTCAACTTTGGGTCAACTCCTATTACTCAGAGGGTATAGTGTCCCTCAACATCATCGTAACCATAACACAACTTCATAGGCCTCGTAGGAATTCTCATATAAGTATCACACAATGTAGATGGCCTCAATCCTGCCCCTTTCCAAGTCACCCTTAGTTTATCCACATGCTTCTAACCAATCCATAAGTCCTACCTATGGCATACCCACTAAGGTACTAATATACTAGTGGTTGAGTAATACTCACCACACTACTATTCCAACCATACCAATGGATCTAAGGAATCCCTTGGTTCCATCATGGCCTACCCGACCCAGTTATTATAATTTATTACTTAACATACTCAAGGGAATTAGGGGAACCTATCAAGGTATTCTACATTCACTTAATCCATTTAATTTACACCATCGAGGGCATGTGTACCTCACATATTACATTTACAATCAAGGCCTCAACCATCATTAAATAAGGAATAAATCCAATATATAAGAGTCTATCATGGACCTTGGAACTTTATCTTATTATAGGCATTGCATTTAAATAAGAAAATTAATTTAATAAAAAAGTTTTACTGCCCATAGTGGAGAGAACACACATATCACATTCCATACATATAAAAAAATCAAATACCATAGGGATATACTCAATGGAACACCTACATCGAATATATTTATTATTTTAAAGCATCCCAACAACTCTTTTTCGAGCTCACCTAAGTGAATTCGATCACTTTCCATTGACACAAGTCCCTATGTTAAGATATAACATCCAATAATTTATTACAAACAATTTATAATTAATTATTCAATCAACTCGAACAATTTATAATTAATTACTCTATTAAATTTAAAATGAATAAAGCCTAAAATATCACCGGGAACCCTCATTGCATCAAAACTATGATCAACCATCCGTAGGATGTCCATGGTGTACTCTTGAAATTCTATTAGAAAAAACACCTAACATGCGACACTGATTCAATAGTAAATTTCATTTAAATTAGGAAAAAACACTAATTAAAACCCTAGGGTAACATCCCTTCATTGAAATGGAATGCAATGACATTAATTTATTATATTGGGATTCCCTATACCCATGATGATCAAAAACCCCAACATATTAATGATTTAAACCACGATCTGGTGAGAATCATCACCCAAACCTAAAAAAATAACCAAATAAGAAGGAGAAACAATTGAATGAGTAAAGGAAGAAAAAGAGGGATATCTCACTATAAAACACCAAGGAAATACCATGAAAACCACCCCATTTGAATGGGGAACAAAGGAGACAAAGGTATAGGGATTCTATCTAGTTTGACCACATGTGAGGGGGAATAGATGATGGGTACAAATAAAACAACGAGGTAAAAATATGCCATTTCTCCTCTTTTATTGAAAAATATGCTGGCTGCATAGTTTGAACACATGATTTTCCAAACCGTTCTCTAATAGTGGGGTTGAAATTGTCTCAAGCCACCCTCTTCATATGGGGTTTCTAAATGTTTTTTCATACCATGTTATGAAAATTAAAATTAGTTATAAAACGAAATTTAAATTTTTTCTTTACTCCTCTATAATTATACACCAACCGTGCGCCACGCCCCTATAAAAAACCACCTTAAACAATTTTATTTAACTGTGTGGAAACCATACACAATGAAAAACACTTCCCAAAATTCCAATATTTGTCCTAAAACTCCTGATACACATATGAGAACTCAAGGAATCTCTTAAGCCTCAATCCATATCCAAAAAAATTTACTTGATATGGTCCAACACTTGTAATTCAAATTTGATTCTCAAATGTCAAAAATGAAACTACTCTAAAAGTCAAAAAATTCAAACTCCTCATGAATTTAAAAATATGAAAAGGAAATAGGGTTTTATAAAGGAGTGTCATCCACAGTGGAGTTCATCTCTTCTTCTGCCATTAACAATGAAAACTTCGATTGATACTTGATGATGATATGTCTTTATTGGTTCACTGGAATTTTTCACTACTTGAGGTTTTTACATGAGTATTGTGTGTTGAAATGATTTCACTTTTTTTGATATTTTTTTTTCATATTCATGTAAAAAAATGAAGTACTAATATTAAAAAAAATAACTTAATTGATCATTGGCTTGCCCGACCTATGGTAAAACAAGTTAGGCCTATAAAATCTGGCCCATTTATCAAATAGATCAAAATGATCACTTTTAAAACAGGACTAGCTATGCATGGTCCTAGCCCATTCAGGTTTAAGTCCCTTTTTTTCATTCCTAGTTAATACTGTGAATCAGAGGAATAAATGTAATTTCAATTTTTTAAAAATATTCTTTTTTCCTTTGAATAGATTTAATGGGTGAGGAATTAGGTGAATTAGCTCATCTCATAAACATTAATTGATCCAATATTTTATCTATTTTTTTACTAATATGTGTGAATGAATAAAATATAAAAGTAAAATTAGGATTTACATGACTCACTATGAATTCAATACTTTTTGATACCAAAATAATCAATTTTACAGTATATAAATAATATTGAAATAATAAAATAAAGATAAAAAACACAATAGTAGTTAAAAATTACATGTGAAAAAAACCCAAGATAATTTTCAATTAAAAACACATGGGAAACATAGCATGATATCATTATAGTTAGAATGAAATACCACAAACAATATTAATTTTACAAGAAGAAAACCTAAAAAATATATATCTTGAATAATTGGTGAAAATATTTCCCAATTTCAAATAATATTAATTTTAAATTGGAAAAGGAATTTTAACAGTTGATGATGAACATATGATGTAAAACTCCCACTCTATAAGAGAGAATCTCCCTCCTTAATCCTATTTGTTGGTAAGGTTTGTTAATACACTCAATCACTATTTTACTACAAAAATAAGTTCCTTTAATTAGAAAATCTATCATGTTTTATTTAGTATGAATTTTATGAATATATAAATTTCTTTCTCCTTGTACTTATCAAACACAATAATATTATAATCTAATGCATTTTGTGCTAAAATGAAAAATGGTTTTCTAAAAATTTTCAATACACTTTAACTATCACATATTAATGGAATTTACTATCAACTCTGGAAATAAGACTTATACCCATGACTTCAAACGATTAGTATGGGCCTTTAAATAGCTCGTATATCTTATACCAATTGTTTGATGAACTGTGTCTTATACCTACATCAAAGATGGTATATTGAACACGCTATCATTTCACATAAAAGTAATTGATTTTAAAAGAATACATATAGTATAAGGCTGAACCTTGTTCATTTATCAAGGATCTTTCAAGGTTTTAAGTGTGAATTTCAAATAATTTTTATAAATAGGTAATAATAGTGGGGATTTAGATGATGATTGAAAATAAAACAAATAAAAAAATAACATGGATTTATTTTTTTTATTTTTTGTAAATAAAGCTAGTTTTAAGTGTGGTATGAGGTGGGGATCATTAAAAGCTCACTATATATAATTTTTTGTTTATTTTTCTTAATTTTTTTTATGCTTGGTATAATTATTTTGTCAAGGATGAACCTAGATTTTGATTATCCTCCAAGACTTTAAACTAATGCATGTAGAAGAAAACCTTGGCATAATAATAATATAGTCAAGGTCCACTAGTAGAAAAATAATTATAACATAAATGTTTTAACATTAGTTATTTAATATACAACCTAAAATCTATTAAATGAGTATTTTTAACATACGTTATTGAAAAAATAGCGTTAAAAATATTTTTTAGAATATTTTTAATCTTGGTTATTTAAAAAACCAACATTAAAAATATATTGGAATATTTTTTTTGTTAATTAATTCAATGAATAACATTAAAAATGTTTTCCAAGATATTCTTAACATCGATATTTTAAATAACCAATGTTAAAAAACATAAAACAAAATTATTTTTAAAATTGGTTATTTCAATAACCAATGTTAAAAATAAAACCATAACATAAATTTTTTTTTTCTGTATCATGCCCACACAATCTAACTTTATTGCCTACAAATTCATCATACTAAACATATAAATTTAATATTTTTTAAATCATTCTCACATGTTTTTTATTTAGGACTATAAATATATATCATTGAACACTCTTTATTCTTTTTCCATCTTAAACTTCCTTTTCTCCATCCATCTTTAAATCTATCCCACCCTATGTGATTTTATCCCAAATTTTTTATTTATCCCTCTATTTATTATTTACAGATTCCATATCATGACTTAATATATATTAAGAATATGGATGGGGTGGAATCAAATAGAGAAATAGTGTAAATTATTTCTATAATGATGATGATATTTGTTTGAACATTATGATTTATTAATGATCCTTGCATAGATGTAAAATACTTGGAATGATTTATTTTATTCTCATCTTATTTTTTCAACATTTTTATTTATATTTTTGGATTATTATAATTATATATTTTAAAACAAATTAATTTTTTCAATTTTTTAAATGTAAAATAATTATTTTATTATTGTAAAATATGATTTTTTATGCTGATCCTCTCAAACAAATGTGTATATTGTTCCACATTCTCTCATATTTTTTTAAAAATATTTTTTATTGGTTATTTAAAAACAGATGTGAAAATTTATAAAAAAAATAATTTTTAATAACAATATAAATTTTAAATATTTTAAATATTATTTTTAATAACCAATATTAAAATTATATTTACTATGTTTCTAGGAATGATGTCGCCTAAAAAACTGCCACTAAAAACATAAAAATATTGACGTAAAAAACCTATTTTTGTACTAGTGTTCCAACCCCAATGCATAGAATAAGTGATCTTAAAGTACTTTTATATATCAAATATGTGGGAAAGAAAAGTATCCTTGTTATTTCCAAATAAAAAAAATCCATGCACTCCTTGCAACAAACCAATCAATTAGAAAAAAAACAATAATTTCAATCACTTTCATCAAAACCAAGCAATCAAGTATGAAATAAGGTAAGATAAAATTTAATGAAATGTTTTCAAACCAAAATTATAGAAAAATAATATATAATTAGGGTTATAAAACTCCCTTAAAAAGTTGTATCTCCCTTATATTGATCACCCACTGTTTAGTTTTTTATCTAGAGGTGGAGGAGGAGGCTCGAGTGGACCTCCTTATTTATTTTATCTATTAATATAAGGATTGAGAGTTATAACAATTATAGATAAATTAGAGTAACCCTATAAATCTTTAAAATATTAAAACATTACCCGTTTCACCGAAATTATAAATTATGTACCCAAGGTTCCAATTTATAGGCAAAGGTAGTTAATAGTTTTTACACACAGACTTTACAATACCACTTTTGTAAAAATTTTGAAAATTAAAAGGATTTATCTCAACTTTAAAAAAATATTTAATTTTTTATGGAATATTTTATATTTCCTTGAAAAATTTAGTGGTCATTGGAGTTCTATAATGGGGGATATTGTTAAAATACTGTGTTATACTCTTGATTTTGAGCAGTTTCAGTTTTTTTGAACATATCACTTTATTTAGGATACTTAATGGAGGTAATAGGATTGGTTTTATTATAAATAGTTTTATCCCATATAACCATTGATATATAAATTAAATTTTAGCCCAATTATATGATTATATTTTTCAAAATGTAGAAATCAGTGTACATATATGCTTGGGATTCTATGCAGTTTTTCTTATTTTGCTTCAACATCATATTGGGCTCTCTTGGTCACTTCCTCCTAAAAAAAACATCTAAAAAGTAAAATATATCCTTGTAATAATATTTAAAATTAATCAATTCAATCATATTATAAGTTAAATTGATTATTATGTTGGGAAATTACAATAGAAAATTAGTTTAAAATTGTGGTATGAGGGTGGAATAGAATAGTGAATCACTATGCGATCATCAGTACCAAATGTTTTCCTTAACTATTGATATATATGTCTATACCAATAGTTATGAAAATAGTGGTATAAATATACACCCATAGTTTATTTAAAAAATACGTATAATCATCCATAAAGGGAGACAACATCAACCAACCTGCACAAATATATCCTAAAAATACAATTAAAAAATTTGTTATAAAAATTAATTAGTTTGATATGTATAAGTATCAATAAAAATAAATTTTCAAATTAGGATATATACAATGTCCCATACCCTTATGAATTTTTTACTTTGTGAGTTTTAGGTGTTGGGATCCTTGAGATGGAATTGAGAAATGGAGAAGAGTAGCAGAAACTAAATCTTTAATTGTAAGTGGTAATTCACACCTTTAATCATTTATTCACACCTTGAATCTCTATTTCAAAGAGTGAATGATGTTTCTTTGGGTGGATTCGTGACTTGGGGGACTTGGTTTCTAGGATTTATATCCATGAGTTATTAATGTCATGAATTATTGTTCATGGTGTAAATGTTCATGATGATGTTCTTAGGGGATCAAGCTTTGAATTCTTCATGGTGTGAAATCCCAACTAGGTATGTTGGATGAAGCACCTTATTATTTTTTAGATATGAACCATGTGAGATTAATGGTTTAAACTATAAATTCACACTATGAATGGGGTGATTTTCATACCATCTATAAGTTCTGACCTCTATTTGATTTCCATAATTCTCCCTCTAATTCTCTCAAACTTCTAGTGATTCCCAAGAAATATTTAGATCCCTAATTACCTCTGATCTTTATCATTTATCCTTGGATTATAGGGATTCAATATTGATGATTTTAGGTGATTTATTCTTCTCTTCCTCTCTGATTTATTTAGTGTTTATTCGAAGATATCACAATGGATATGTTGTTTGGAGTTGGGGGTTTATTGGTCCACTAATTTTATGAGATGTCACTACATTTCATAATTATTCATAGATTCCTTATGTTTTTGTGGCCCCATAGTTCATCCTATATTACTTTATATTTTTACTATGAATCAAAAGGCTTATTTTGAGGTAGGGGATTCAAGTTCTATCTCTTTTATGTGCATCTATGAGATTATCATGATTTTTATTTCTATTGGATGAATGGTATAAATTATCATAATAAAGATAATAAACTATACTAATGAAATTAAAAGGGAATGGTGTGATGTGTATGTGGTTACCGATTAGCTTGATGTTTGTTGATGTCGTTTTATTAGATATTCTTGTTATTATATTGGGACTTGTAGCGAATGATTTATTTGAGAATAACCTTTAAATGGTTAAATACTTAAAGATAGTAAATTAAAAGACTAAGTTGAATATTCCCATTTTATGCTTTACTTGATGTCTGCAGCATGTGGGACTGGATGTGTGTGACTTGGTGGCCTTGGTTGGGTAAAACTTGGTGGTGTGCATCTTGGTGTACTTGGTTGTTTGTGGCTTGATGTCCTTGGTTGTGATTCGGCGGTTTGACATGTTTCCTTCTTGATAGAGGTTCAGTAGAAATGGAATAATATTGACATATATAAATTTGGTTATGGATAAAAAATTCATTGGTGTGAATTTAAAATAATAACAAATTGAATAAAGCTTGGTGGATAATTTGTTAAATAAAACAATAGGAAATGGAAACTGATTTGTAACACTTTGTGTGATTCTTATGGTTGGTTATTCTATATTAGTAGCATCAATTAGTGCTGAAATATCAGTAGAGACTTAATGGTTGTTATAGTGGTGCTTCTTATGTAAACCCATATGTGTGATCTTACGTGATACTACTATATACTTGTATTCTATTACACATTTTCTATGAAACACACCCGATTATAGTAACCTGACCAACACCCAGAGACCCTAGGGGGGATGTTTTTCTCAAATATCCAGGATGGGGAGGATAAATATGGTTGACTACCCCCTTCTCCCTTGATTACCCTTCAATACCACCTTTTGATGACATCGGGGGAGGACGATGTAATATGTGGAAGGGGTTATGCATGGTAGGATGAGGACATGAGTTTGATGTACTATACATTCATGATACCCTACTTCCTTTGTTACATGATATGAGATATATGGTTGGTTACATTAGAGGATATATGTGGTTAGTGTTGTGAGATGTAACATGTAGTTGGTATCGCTAGATATGATACATGATTGGTGGTGTCATTGGTGGATATGGAAGGGATATGAGAAAAGGATGTATTATTATTGGCGTGAGTGGAAAATAAGTGGGGAAGTGGTTACAGGGTATATATGATTATATTCTTATGATTATTATTTTATTGTACTTGGAATCATTATTTGGTGATAGATCCTTAGTGAGGTTGGGGGGGGGGGGGTAGTCGACCCGTGTTACTACTGATTAGTTATTCTATTTGTTTATTAGGACATTAGTATACTATTTTCACCTTTTAATGAGAAACCTTGGGTATGAACCTACAAAATATACATTTTTTTTTCAATATACATACATATATATATTTTAGGTTTCTAGTAGTTTTTTAGTGATTTATTTGGTTAAAAATAGTTTAGATCTTGGGTTTTTGTAGTCACTACCACATGATTTACTTTTGGTATTGTTTTATCTTTAGATATATTTGTATCTATTTTATATTCAAGAATGTGTGATATTTATTATATGGGATTTTGGTTTATTTATTTTTTAGTATAGTGGATTGGTTGGTGGTTTTATGTTATGATCTAGGCATATTAGGGGTAATGCCTCCCATTTGAGTGTTTTATACCATTAACGCTAATCACCAACCTAGGACCTACTAGAGGTGGGACTCAGGGGTCACTCCTTCTATTCATTGTTGGTCTATTTGGGGTACCAGTAGAGGTGGGAGGTAATGATAGAGTGGTATAAAAGGTGTTGGTTAAGCAATAGGGTGGAGTTTTGAGTTAAGTATTGGTGAGGACTGCATGAGTTGGTAAGACAATAATATTAATAGAAATTAATATGTGATAAAAATAAGGGAGACTAGCTAGGGAACAATATTTCCCCCCCTATGATCCAATGAAAGAACCTTAATCTCTCTGAATGTACTAGGTAAAGTGACATATCATGTAGGTTAAAGACCCAGGATTGGTACATGCATCATACTTTATTGAGTTTTATTTTGAATGGGGTGAATCTGAGAATAAATAAATGAATTATTTTATTCAATAGAAATAATTATATTGCTACTAGAATTAGGAATTTCTCATTTATTTACAAATATTATAGTTGGTTTCTACCCATGTTTGGTTGAGTTAGGGAGGTTAAATATCCTGACCTACTAATTGTTGGAGTTTTGATCCTGATCTAGAGGATGATCAGTGGAAATGGATATTTCACACATTTCAACATATATGATCTAGATATGTAACACTAGATAGAGAATTTGGAGGTCTCTTTATGTTTTATCAAATCTCTATTCGAGTTCTCGGTTCCCCTTGAGGTTAGGCAGTTGAGAGGAGTAATTCATCAGTGGTGGATGTTGTACCTCGGGGAGCAGAAGGAGACCAATGTTCCATGAGCTGAATTCTAGGAGTTCAGGGATGAGTTATTATAAAACATTGTTAGGGAGGAAAAGATACAAGATATTTTGTCTTTTAAATAGTGTAGAATGAGCATGTAGGAGAAATATATTATGTTTAAGGATCTTATTTGATTTTACCCTAATGTCCTTCCAGATAAGGAGTCCCAAGCACAACACTTGGAGGTGGTACTACACCCCAAACATTATTATACAGTTTAACCATTTATGTTGAAGATATATTTGGAGGTTTAGAAGAAGGTAGAGGTAATGGATAGGGTGTATTAGCATGTTATATAACCCCTAGTCAAGTGTCAATAGGGAACTCTAAGGAGCAATACATTAGATGGAGGGCCACAGATGACAGGTCAGTCAAGGTTCCTATTAACATAGAAATGACTAAAACAGTAAACATCATGTTTCTAAAGGGTTGTTAGTTCCCATTATATATATTTTTTATTTGTCTATATATTTCATGGTCACTATCAATGGTAGTATCCTCCATCCCCAAAGGGTTGGTATGGATTAGGTGGTCAGGTCCCCTTTCAGCAGCTGTGATTGTTTCCCTCAAGGAAATTTTAGTAGCAGGGCCTTCTAGATTATATTTAATTTCCTATTTTGTAGGATTATTATTATCTAGGAGGAGGTGTAGTTGTCATAAGGTTTCCCTAGGATTCCCCTCACCATTAGAGACCTAGAACAAACTATATACATGGAGGCATTTTACAGTAAGGTCGGGGAGATGACCGAGGCCAGATGCATGTGATGGAGACACTAGTTCCACAGGGACAAAAGGTTATTTGAGGTATGATTATTTTACCATATACCATGGTTTATAATTTTTTTTGATTTTTTATTTTCAAACTTCTTTATTTCACCCACCTTGGTCCAAGCATTGGGACATGGAATATGGAAGCTTCCCATACCCCTGGTGTTATCCATTCCAGTCAAAGGCCAAAACAATATGTTTGATGTTTTAGGGATGAAAACTAATAATGGGAAAACATTAGTCACTAGGTGATTTCCTTATATTGCAGATATAACTACACAATTTCATTCTCATCATATATTGGTTTTATTTTGTTCACACAATGGTTTACTATTTCTTAAGGAGAATTTATTTTTCTAACGTGGAAGGGAAATGTGTGGTGTTCACTAGCAAGCAAGGTTTCTTGATGGTTGGTAGGTGAGTGGATCCCATTCTTGCCTTAATTTCTATGTCATCAAAAAATCCAATGAGATTTCATGTGGTGGAGAACCCTAGATTTATTATAGAGTTTCTCGATGCTTTTCCTGAGGAGTTTGTGAGACTACCACCTCCATGTAATGTTGATTTTGGGATAAAGTTTAATATAAGAGATACACTAATCTTGATGGATCCTTACTAGATGACACCCTGAGATTTATGGTAGTTGAGGACCCAAATTGATGATCTGATGCAGAAAGGATTTATCATGCCTAGTTTTTCATCGTGGGGAGCTCCGATTTTATTTTACAAAAAAAGTGAACTACAGTTTAAGGTTGTTCATAGAATAATAGTGGCTAAATTAGGTGATGATCAAGAATAATTACACAATTATAAGAATTTATGATCTCTTTGACCAGTTTAGGGAAGTTAGTTGGTTTTATATTATCAATATATGGTATAGATATCATCAACAGAGAGTGAAGGAGACATATATTCTGAATAATTCTTTCTAGTGCTAGTATGGGCACTTTGAGTTCTTATTCATACCATTTGGTGTCACAAATGCACCAACTATGTTCATAAGGTTCATGAACTTTATGTTTCATGAGTCCCTAGACTAGTTTTTAGTAATGCTCATCAATGACATACTCATATACTCAAGATCGTAGGAGGATAATTCCAAGAACTTGAGGATGTTCTTTTAGACTCTTTAACACTGCTAGTTGTATGAGAAACTATCCAAGTTCAAGTAATGGATGCGAGGGGTGATTTTTTTGGGAATGTGGTGCATAAATAGGGATTAGAAGTGGATCTAGTAAAGGTTGAGGTGGTTTTTTCTTGGGAAACCCCAAAGAGTGTAGTAGAGGTTTGTAGCTTTCTTAGTATCATGGGTTATTATCAAAGTTTTTGTTTGATTTTTCTTAGGTAGCCACCCCATTAACCAATCTAAATAGGATGGATAAAGATTTCATTTTAACTGATCAGTGCTAAGAATATTTTATTTACTTGAAGGAGCAGTTGTCTAGAACCCCAGTTCTTTGGATTCTTAAGGAGGGTGTGATGTTTAAGGTGTTTTGTGACACATCCCTCTTGGTTTTGGGATGTGTATTGATAAAAAATGGGCACTGATATCCTATGGGTATAGGCAGTTACACCCCCTTGAGTTCAACTAATCCATATATGATTTTTATATGGTAGAATTTTGTGTCTTCGCTAATACTATAGAGATATTATCTCATCAGTTAATTATTTGTGGTCTTTAGGGATCACAAAATCCTAAGGGATGTTTTCTCAAAGTGTGAGCTAAATCTATGACAATATATGTGGATTAAGTTTCTCCAGGACTATGATTTTAAGATATACCACACCCCATAAAATGAAAATTCTATAGTAGATTCATTGAATAAGAAGTTGTGGGTTTCCATTCATGATTATGAGGATGTATGGAGGGTGATGGAGGTGTTTTTGGATTTTCATATTAGGGTCAAAGGAGGTTGATGGTAGAGGATACCTATTCTAGATGATAATTGGGCCTAATTAATTGCAATAAGTGGAGGTGTCATAATGGTGAGACTCATAGGTGGAGGTGATGTGTGACCAAGTTATTTATGCTGATGCCCCTAAGGGATGGTCAGAGGGTGTACAACACCAAGTTATATTCCAATGAATAATGGTCATCCTGTTAGCGATGCATGAGAGATCACTCCATGAGTTTCATATCTCATCCCTAGTGATACACCCTCGAATATCTAAGATGTATCATGTATTAAGAATATAGTTTTGGTGGTGAGAGATGAAGATATTATTAGTGGAGTCATGGCATGATTTCTAGTCTACTGGTAGGTAAAGACAAAACAGTGTGTCCCTGGTGGTTTTTTATATCCTTTAGATATACTCGAGTAGAAGTGAGAGGACATCGTATTGGATTTCTTCATTTGTTTACCTCAGGATTAGGGAGAATATGATGTTATATGGGTGATCATGGATCAAATGATGAATCCAGCCCACTTTTTGGAAGTTCAGGAGTCAAGTACTATGTTTGTTCTGGAGATATGGTAGATGGATGATGTAGTGAGGCTTTATGAAGTTGCAAGTAAAATAATTTCTGATCAAGACCCTTATTTTAATTCACTAGTAGAGAGAATATTGAAATATTCCTTTGGATCACAGTTATACCTTAGCACTACCTTTCACCTCCAAAAGAACATGAAAATGGAGGAGGCCATCCAAACACTAGAGGATATATTACATGTGAACATCTTGAATTTTTTTGGATCATGGGTGTGATGAAAACCTTTGGTTGAGTTTACTTAAAATAACAACTACCAATCATCCATCGGTATGGTCCCATTTGAGGCATTGTATGGGAGGCTGTATCTATCTTTTTTGAGATTGAAGAAGATTAGGGAGGCAATAGTTCTTAGTCCCAATATGGTTTATAGCATGATAAATAAGATTCTATTGGTTTTTGAGAAAATGAAAGTGGTGCAGGATCGATAGAAATATTATGTTGATCAGTGGTGGTGGACTTTGTAGTTTGATGTTGGAGAAATTTTTTTCTTAAGGTTTCCCCTTGATGTGGTTAATAGAGGTTTGGTTGGGGGAGTAATCTCTCAGCCTGGTTTGTTGAACCCTTTGAGGTATTGGACCACATTAGTGAGGTGGCTTATCAGTTATCACTACCTCTAGAACTGGAAAAAGTTCATGATGTATTAAATGTGTATCGACTCTATTGTAATCCTTATTACTATTATGTTTTGAAATACCATTGTGTTTTTGGTTATGGTTTTATCCTTTTTTTATAAGTATTTCCTAGGGGATCATTTCTTGGTTTCTGGGATTTGGTTCCACCTTTCCTTTTTTTGGTTGTTTTCAATTTTCAAGGATGAGAATCATTTGAGAGGTATTTAATGTAGTGACCTAGACTCTCATAGCCCATTAATTTGAGTTTTTTTGGTGTTGGGATCATTGAGATGGGACCAAAGAAGGGATTAGAGAATATGAAGTTAAATAAACAACTTCAGGTAGTGATTTACATCATGAATCACCGAATCATGATATGAACCTCTGGTTCATAGAGTAAATGATTTTTAAGGAAGGTTCACAACTTGGGGGCATGGTTTTTGGGATTTCTTTCAAGGAGTATTTCATAGCATTAATGTTCATGATAATGTTTTTGGGGGATCAATATTTGAATATTTCATTATGTGAAATGTTTATTCATATCATGAAATCCCAACCTGTTTTGTTAGATCGTGCACCTTATTTTTAATGGATTAAAATTGTGTGAGGTTCATGATTTGAAAAAAAAATTAACGTCATGAATGGGGATATTTTTGAACTATGTATAAGTTATGAAATCCCTATAATTTGCCTCATTATACCTCTTATTATCTAATAATTTAGGTGATTCCCAAGTGATTTTGGGATCCCTAATAGCCTCTAAACTTTGATGTTTATCCTTAGATTTTGGGAAATCAATATTGATGATTTGATGTGAATTCTTATTATTTTTCTCTTTGATATATTCTGTGTTTCTTCAGAGATATCACATAGATTTTTTTTACAGTTTGGGGTTTATTAGGATGAAATAATATATTGCCGCATTTCATATTCATTTTAGGATTCCTTGTGTGTTTTCATCCTCACGGTTCATCCTCTCTTTCTTTGTCTTTGCATAATGAATTAGAAAGATTCTTTTAAGGTAGGGTATTTGATTTATCTATATTTTATATTAATATATGATATTATTATATATTTTCTTTAAATTAGTTGGATGATATGAATTGTTATAATAAATATAATAAATCATACTAATGAAATTGAAAAGGAATGGTGTGATGCACATGTGGTTTCAAGTTTTCTTGATGTTGTTGATGTTGTTTTATGCTTATGCAAATTATTAGATTATTCTTTGTAGTGATGGATTGATTTAAGAATAAAATTTAAAAGGTTAAATACTTAAATATGGTAATTTTAAATACTTTGTGGAATATGCCTATTTTATTCTTGAATTGATGCATGTGTCTTGGTGTCCTTGACGTGTGTGGATCGATGGCCTTGGTTGTGTATGGATCTATGGACTTAGTGGTGTGAGTCTTAGTGGCCTTGGTTATTTTTAACTTGGTGAACTTGGTTGTGATGCATTAGTTTCATGTGGCGGTTTCTTGATGGTGGTTTGGTAGCAATAGGATAACATTGGCATATATAATTGTGGTTATTTATAAATAATTCATTGGTGTGAATTTAAACTAATAACTAAATGAATGATGCTTAGTGGATGATTTATTAAATTATTCAATGGGAAATGGAACCTGGGTTGTGTCCCTTTATGTGATGATGATGGTTAGTTGTTCTATATTATAGGCAGTTCTTAGTGGTTTGATATCATTAGAGAACTAATGGTGGTTGTGGTGGTGGTTCTTGTATAAATACATATGTGTGGGATTTTGTTAGACTACTATATACTTGTATTCTTTTATGATTTTCATATGCACCTCACCTGAGTTAGGCAACCTGAACAACACTTAGAGACCCTAGGGGTTTTCCACTAAAATATAGGATGAGGAGTATATGGATGAATGACTACCCCCTCTCCCCCACTCTCCGTTCAACACCAAATCATAGTGATACCAGTGGTGGGTGATGTGATATGTTCTGTGGGTCATACATGGTATAAGGAGGATAACGGGTTATTTTCCTAAGAATTTATGATACCCTAATTCCCTGGTTATGTGATACAATATTTGAAGTTTATTTTGTGAGATGTGATATACTATTGGTGCTTTGAGATGTGATATGCAATTGGTGCCACAAGACATGATATGTGGTTGGTTCCATTATTGGTGGATATGGAAGGGATATGAGAAAAGGATGTATCCCCATTGGGGAAGAGTAATAAATTAGTGGGAAAGTAAATATGGGGAATGTATGATTATATTCTTCAGATTATTATTTTAATATACTTGGATGTGTTATTTGAAGCGAGACTTGGTGATAATAGGGGGACTAGCTAACCTATGTAGGTGATAGTTAGTTCTAATGTTTGTTCACCGGTGTATTAATATGATCTCTTCACTTTTTAATGAGATAACTTGGGTATGATCCTATCAATCATACATTTTATGCTCACCCTATGCTATATAAACCATTTTTGGGTTTCTAGGAGGATTTTGTAGATCGAGCTATTAAATAATAGCTTGTATATTGGGTTGTTATAGTTACTACCATAGGATTTACTTTTGGTATTGTTTTATCATTGGGGATGTTTGTATCTATTTTATATTAATGCATGTGGGATAATTACTACAAGAGATTTTGGTTTATTTATTTTATAGTATAGTGGGTTGGTTGACAGTTTTATGTTGTGGTATAGGTATATTGAGGGTAATGCTTCCCATTAAAGTGTTTTATACCTTCATTTCTAGTTGCTCACCTAGGGCCTACCAAAGGCCCAAATCAGGGGTCACTCATTCTCTTCACTACCATCCTAGGAGAGGTACTAGTAGGGGGGGTATGAAAATTGATTATATAAATTTTATATTAGAACAATTAAAAATTTTTCTATCATATGATAATTTATATATACAATAAGTTTTAATATGTTAAAATTAATCAAGTTTGAGAATAAAAGTGTTGTATAATTTAATTAAGAAATTGATATAATCATTATCTCACTTGAATGAAATAGTCATCATCATGGTCACCATGACCATAATCCTCATCATCAACCTCATCACTAGGATCATCATCTCTAATAAATTCATCATAATCGATACTAGGGTGGTCATCACCCCGATCACCACTAGGACCACCATCACCATCACCTAGAGCATCATACAATAGACACATCATCAATATAAATATATCAACAACAACAATACTATCTCGAAGAAGTAAAAAACACATACACATCATATATTTATTGAAATTATCACTGAAATTTCAATGTATTTCTTGCTCTTGGACTATAAATTTTTTTCATTTGATAATTCTAAATGATCCTTTTACAATTTTTTCTTAATACTAGTAGAGGTGATTGAATTTTTTGATGAATTCGAATACATAGTGGGAAAAATAGTATTTTATGGTCAACAACAGACCCTCCCCCGATGTTCCTCACTTAATACTTTTCATGAATGATCATTCAGGCCAAAGTTATCATATTTTTTCTCATTAATATCCTCTAGATCATGTTTTTGAAAATATAAATTAGATATAAATTTACAAAAGTGATATTAAAATTTTAAAGTATTAAACAAGTTCAATATTCTCCTACATATCGATATTAACAACAATTACATATCTATTTTTTTCTTGAGAAAAATAATTTTTCTCAAGGTACATGTCTGTTAATGTTCTACACTGCCCACTACAAATAATTAAAAGAATGGATGTACAAAAAACTATCTATTCATATTATATTAATGATAAAAAGTAAATCAAAATCAACTGTAGATAAAACATGATGTTTCTTATTATTTAAAACTAAAGACCTAATTAATGTTATAAAAATTAATTATTCATGAAAAATACCTAGTTTTTCTCACATTCCTGCATATCCATCCATCCCAAAATGGGCACATAATTTATAACACACTTGATTTTTTTGTTCATTTTTGAAGAATCCGAAAAAAACAATTAAAAAAATTAAAATTTCAATAATAATAATATTCTTTTTCAATCAAAATAATTTTATTTCAATAATACCTTAAACTTATGAATTTTTCAATAGGAAATCATCTCATGGTATTATGTAACTAGACAATCATTAAGGTTAAGTATTCCAACTTAACTCTATGACAACTCTACTGGTCCTTCCAATATATATTTAATGCTTATATTCACTCTGTAGTTACCCTAATTCTATCAACTATCTGTCCATCATAGCTTGGCTATCATTAAAATTAAAGTGATGTTGAAAATAAAATTTTAATTTAAATAATATAATAATAATAATTTTTATTTTAATGTAATAAAATTCTTTACCCATATCTTATCCCATACATTATCTTTTATGTGATTACTAATGTGTCTATATAAGACTGGTTTCATGGGAATGATATCACTTTATTATTCAAGAATTATCATGAAAATTATAAATTTTCTACTATGTTTCCCAATCATTTGGTTGTCTTTATTGTACTCAATCATTATTTGTGTATAATAGTTCCATAAATCATGTATGTGAGTAAAGAAAAACCACCTGATAGTAGATTTATTTATGAAAGATAAATGGAAAATATAAAATTAATACACATTTCAACTTAAATAAAATTATTGTGATAAATTCTGATAGATTTGTAAACATATACCTAATGCAGTCTTATGAGTGTGCTCTGAAGGATAAATAACTTATGAAGGGTTAGTGGGATCCAATGTATGCTTATGATGATCAACAATATTTGGATGTTTATAAATATCTAGAGAATAATTTGAAAGAGAAAAAGCATAAAATTCTAAAGATATGGTAGTTCTAGGAAATATTTTTATCATAGAAGTAGTTGGAAATATATAGTAGGGGTGGGGAAGCATCATCAAATAGAGAAAAGTTATATGAGAAGCAGTTCATTTATAAAATGGTGGTGACAACATAGGTGTCCAAAAGATCTCCCTCAGTGCCTCAATAAAAAATTCAAGATGAGAAAGTATGGAAGGATGAATATGTGATGGAGGGTTTGGGTGTGATTTGGTATCGTGCATGCTTTGGGTACCTTTACTACACCCCAATCAGTCATGTTGATCAATACTATCACTAGTACAATTAGAGAATAGTTTTCTCCTAGATAGTGGTTACACATTGAAATTTAAAAATTATTAATAAAATTTCATCGTATGTTATATAATTGATACATAAATTTTAAATATTATACCCACATTGGGCACTAGAGGATGTAGTAAAAAGTCTCCCATTCGATGATCATTTTCAGGAAATATATTCTTGCATGCCTCTTTAATATTTGATATATTATACATAGTAAAATTAATATAAATTTTATTATGAATCCAATATATAAAAAATAAAATTAATTAAATAATTTAGAAATAGTATGAAACAAATTAAAAAATTAATAAAATGATAATGATGAAGTAATGTTGAAAACAAAGTAAACATATCATTGCTTCTATAATTTTCCCACAAGGACTTCTGGTTTACAGTCACCTTTAATAATTAAAGTATTTAAATGTTCACATAAAATATTTTTTTCAAGACCAATGGGGGAATTCAAAATGTTAATTTTATTTGAAACATCATTGAAAAAATGTCTTGGGGTTACTTCAATAATGACACCAAAATGATGTTTTAGAGGATATTTTACAAAAAAGACTAATTTCTCTATTTTTTCCATGATATATTGATCATTGGGGGGTAAAAAATGATTCATGTCAATAAACCTAAATAAGAAATTTTAATATATTTTCCCCATAATTTTATTTATTCAAACAACTTTCATTTCATCATAGCGACTCAACCATGAGAGTAATAACCCAATATGATTATTTTATCTATAAATTCATAATAAGATATATTTTCATATCAAGGTTGGATATTTTTCCCACAAGTATAAAAATATATTATTGTAGTTAACATAACACTATCATGTTGTGTTCTCATGTTCACTACTTATCTAGTTATAACAAATTTACACCCATTAATGACCAGTGATTTTCATCCACACCCATATTATTTGGATCTAAATCCAAAGCTATTATTTCTTGAGATACATCATATATTAATAAAATTTTTACATAAAATATATAAGTATACTAAAATTAATAATGGATATTAAATATTTATTATATAAAAGTAATGGTGTTTCCTATGATTTCAACCAAGTAGGAAACTATTTTCCATGTAAAGGCTCTCTAGTTATCAATGGTAATGAACGAAGAATTATAATTGTAAATTTTTTATGTTATTTAAATAACATGATAGTAAAAGTTTAAGATATAAATATGATCACACAAGTGATAATATATAGACATTCAAATTACTCACTTGATGGAGTCATCAAACACATCATAGTTAAACAATATCTTAAAATGTGCCATCTTTTTCTCTTCAAGGCCCAAAAAAATGTATATGATCCAAGAATACCTGTATTTGGGTGATTAATAGAAAATTAATATCAATATTCTTATATTTATCATCTTTAGTTCCCATTTTTTGATTTCATCTTGTGTTTTAATCACCCAAATACATTGAACATAAATCTATAAATTCCTGATCTAAATAACCTTTCACAATGTAACATAATACTTCATTGTGGAAAAATTTCTTTTGAATGGATGTATCCAATGATAATAAATAGTATCCTAAATAATAACTTCAATATTAAGGTGGATAGTTAGATGCAATATGAAAATGAAAAAACACGGGGGAACATTTTTCTCTAACTCAAAAAAAATTATTAACACCTTTTACTATATTTTTTTCAAGAAACATATGATTAAAATTTTAGAATAAATATATCTATAAAATTTTCACAATCTAATCATTTTAAAACTTAATTTTTTTGATAGTAAATGTTAGATAGTTATTGGAATCAACTCACACAAAAGGATGTGATAATCATGAGTTTTAAAGATTTCAATTTTTACTCTCTTCCATTAACTCATTTTGATATGTTTCTTAAATAACTATTTATAAAATTTACTTCATTTTTTAATTTTATAAATTTTTTATTTTTATTTTTCATTACACAATAATCATAAATAAATTTATATTTATCATAAAAAATCAACTCAGGATGTTGTTTAGGTCTGATACCTCAATCTAATAAGTTATGTTGAGATCTTAAATCATATTTTGTCTCTCTCCCTGGAATTTATAATCATTTAAAGTAACATTTCACACATATATTTTTCATTTTTTATTATATCTAATGAATGATGTAGTAATTTTATTTACTAATAAGGTAAATCAAATATGATACCTTTTCCCTCCAATTTTATCTAGGTTTAGTATAAACACTCATCCTATTTGTAGATTTCTATTGACCTTTCCTAAGCACAAAACCCAAACCTTTCTATTCATTAATTATATTATTTCCCAATATATGATGAGGTGGATTTTTATTCTTAATGTTATTATCTAACCTTCAATTATCTTTTATCTATGGATGTTTTATTGGTAAGAATCATTGATTTACCATGAAACTTAAAATAAAAAAAATTAATCCTTTTGGATCATGTATTTCTCATATAAATAGGAAAAGCTAGTTTACCCTTCATACTCCAACATGAAATCATTCCATAAGTAGAAACATAATTTTTCTTCCATATAAGTGAAACTTATATTTAAAATAAATATTTTATATAAGAATCATATGTGTGCACATATACATTCTAAAGTCACTTCAAATATTTTATTAAAGGTTAGAAGTACACATATATATCATTTCTAGGATTGGAAGGTCTAGATATGCTATAACTATATTGTTTATTTTAGGTATTCTTTCACTATATTTATTTGTTTTATTTTGATCCTTTTTGTTTCTAGGTCTTTCCATTTGAAATTTTGAAGTATTTTAGAAAACATTAGGTGCCACATGGTTAGCACACAATTATGAGTAATGATGAGATAAAAGTGTGATATATTGTATTATTTGATAACATAGTTTAACTAACCATGCATACCAACTATGAAGGTACCTAGGTGAGGGAGTGATGATCCACATAATTGGTGCATGGTTTAGAATACTACTTGGCATTCCTAGAAAAATAAAAATGTGAAATGACTCATTTTAGTTTACTCATTTTAAACCCACTAATTGTAATTTCCCACCTTAATCAACCCAATAAACTCCACCCCTTACATTAATACATCCTCCCTTACCCTTCGGTCATGATTTTGGGTGTATTATACCATGTTTCTTCAAGGTCTCATCATCATTATCTTCTATCCCCATTTTAATCTTTATTCTTCTTTTCTCTTTCATTTTTTCTCTTCCCCATGGTCATGATGGACGAGGTCTTGTGTAATATGAATTGAATGGTGTGGGTTTGTATGTTTAGGTTTTACTCTTTCTTCCTTAAGGTCTTTATCTTCTTTGTCTTTTGGATTCCATTTAGATTTCAATGGTTTCATTGGTTAAAGGTAGGTGGTTTCATGATGTGTCATTGTTTGAAAAACTAAATAAGATTTCCTAAATTTTTAAAGTGTGTTTCAATTACTATGATGCATTAAAGTGTATTTTTATTACTATATTGGTGTGTTTGGTTGAATTCAAATTATTTTCATTTTATATTGAAATGTAAGTGGATTGAGATGGTATGTTTTGTTCATAAAAATTATTAGAAGTTGAAATTGAATTCATTGGAAAGAGGATATAACATGTGAACCCTGGGTACCTACATGGGATGACTAAAAAGTTCCACTAGGAAAATGTATTCCCTATATAGAACTTAGACTATGACACAACTCTAACTAAACAATTCTCCTATGAATGTGGCTACCACTAAGACTTTGGCTTGGTCCACCCTAATGGATCATGCATAGGAAAAAATTTGAATGGTTCAGTCATTGAGATTATTGGGATCCTAGGATGAGGCCTAATCTTAGTTTCCCTAGGTTTTATACATGTTTCTTGGTTGAGTTTTATTATTATTATTATTACTCTACTTAAAATTTCAAGAGCATGTTTCCAATTAAATTGTTTTAAAATAATGGTGTTCATTTTTGTTTAAAAATTAATATTCATGAAATTCATAGTGGTATCCTACTAGGATTTTGTGATTACACCATACATACACCCAATGTGTGTATGAGACTTTGTTTTTTCCGATAAAGGTAAAACAAGGCATTTTGTAAAGGTGATGGGTAATCTTGCTGGTTGATCTTGGTTGGGTGATGGCAGTGATGTGGTAGGAGGTTGACCATCATGTCACATGAATATGGTTAGTATATTTTTTTATTTTGGGGATATGGTTGTATTACTTTATTCTCATTTTTTATATCCTTGCATCTCCCCATCCCTTTCCTTTTTGTGTTTGGTATTGAATCTTTCTTTTTCCATGTTTGGATGTTTAATTTACATATAAGTTGTCATGGTTTATTTTAGAAAGTTCTTTTATTTGTCATTGATATATTTATTGGGAAAATCAATCACATGGTATGTTATTTATGCCTAGTAACTAGTTTCTAACCCATGGGAATCAAGAATGACCTTCATAACTTTCCTTAGATTAGACCAGGTACCCAACTCATGGGTTACGTGGGTTGGTTTATCAAAAAAATGGTATCAGAGCCATTTGTTTTGATTCTATGTTATTTGGGAATTTAGGATATACTAAAGGGAGGATTGTTAGGTATTAAGTGGTGCGAAGGAGTGTATGTCCAAAACTATTAATATTATATTTTGAGTTTATAGGGGATTTAAGAAATGTAGTCTTGGTTTTGAATTTTCCCTTCCTTGTGGGTATGGTTCATGGGTTGTGGACCATGCACGCATTCCATGTTTCATTGAAGGATGTGTTTTATTATATTTATTTTATTCATGATTAAATTTAATACTTAATAAATGTTTTTGTCTTGAAATGATTATTTATCCTTGGTTTTGACGGTTTCCTTATTTTATTGATTTGGTGTAGCATCATACCCCTTTAAAAGTAATCTATGAACCCCCCAAAGGATGTTGTAAATAAATTACCACTAAAAAATATACTTTTTCACCAAAACCTTATTAAGAAAGTGATTTAGGATATTCAATTTATAGACCAATGGGTGAGTTCCATCCCTACAGTAGCTAAGGAAGACGATTCATGTCTTTATAAGGATCAAGATTAGGAATTTCTGAAGAATAATCCTCCTTTTTTAAGGAAGTGATGATCCTAAAGAGGTTGGTGATTGGTTAGAGAAGACCGAGAAAATATTTAGATTTATTGGAACTCCATAATTTTGTAAGGTGAAGTATTCTACCTTCATACTAGAATTCCATATCTATAAATAATGGTAATTATTTATTTAAGAAATGATTTATGAGAATATGGAGTGGAAGGATTTTAAAGTGATCTTCACTCAACAGTACTTCCTCAACACCTTAGAACTAGCTAAATATTGGGTGTTTGTGTGCCTCCAGTAAGGAACTCAGTCTGTCATAGAGTATAAAAACCGATTTAATGAATTTCTTCACTTCAATATTGATATTGTTTGTAATTACGAGATGAAATATCGACTCTTCAAGATAGAACTACAATATGAAATTTGGTCCCATGTATTCATATTGAAGTTTAATACTTTTGTTAAGATTTTTTTATCAAGATATAATGGTGGATATTGATTAGGTGGGGATGTTTGAGATGATTTGAGTTCCTTTAGTGCTTAGTAATGGTGATATTTATTCCTTAGAGAAGAATAAGAAGTGTGAATAATATGGTAATGGAATTGGAAGTGGTTCTAGGAATCCACCTTGACACTCATCGTCAGTATCTATGGGTGGTGGGATCATTATCTACCATCAGTGTGGTAAGGTGTGGTATATGTGATCTTTTTTACCTATGGAACCCAGATAATTTAATTTTTGTGGACATATGGGATATCACTAGAGATTTTGTATAGCTAGTATTCCTTCATATATTGGTGAAGGCTCTTCACCCCCTAGGGGATCCTTGGTGGATACTAATTCCTCTTGGGTAGTGGGACCCCATAATTCTAGGAGTGGGGGTAGGATTAGTTCATCATATGGATAGATTCATCTTAGTGTCTAGCCTCATTCTAGTGGAAAACCCCTGAATCATTTAGAGTTGGATCAATTTATTATGGAAGATTAGGTGAAAATAGAATATGAGGCAGGACTTGAAATATTGAGAGTCACCATTCTTGTTTATTTGAGTGTGGATACTAATTTACTTGATACATGTGCCACTCATTTTTTATCTCTACTCATGTTGTGTATATATTAAATATTCCTTATGATATCATTCCATATATAATGGAAATATTGAATCATATTGGGAATAATAATGAACAAGTATTTAGGTAACCTTTGTGTGTTATCTCTATATCAAAAACTAAGTTAGTATGGGAATTTCTCATCCTTAAAATGGACTATATCATGACCTATAAAGATCACCTCGATTATTACAATCAAATAGTGACTTTCACCATCCCCAACTGGTGTAATTGAGTATTACAAGGGTAATGAGATCAATGATACAACCAGGAGGGACCCTATGTTTCAGAATTGGGAAATACTATCTATCAGGTGTCCCCTCTTTTTTTGGAAGCTAATAAGGGAAATTCTAAGAGTGAGTTACCCCCTATGGCCAGGAAATTCTATAATATATATCTAGATGATTTCTTAGGCATAACCCCAGAGAGGTAAGTGGATATTTATATTGACCTAGTGCTAGATAATTAGCCAATATATATCCTATTGTATCATATGGACCCTATAGAGTTGAAATAATTTAATATTCAAGTTGATAATTTGGAATTTAAAGACTTCATTCACCCTATCATGTCACCATGGGCTGCCCCAATGTTTTTTCCAAAAAAGATAACAAAACCATTCATTTTCTTCATTGAATACTAGAAACTAAAATAAATAATGATTAATAATAGGTTACCTTTTAATTAAATCAATTACCTATTTGGTTAGTTGGAGGGAGAAAGGTGGTTTTCCAAAATCAAACTTCATTCAATCTATCATCAGATTAGGGTGAGAGTGGTCGATGTACCTAAGAATTATTTTCAAATAAATTATAACCATTTTGATTACCTAGTAATTCTATTCAGGTTGAATAATTCTCATGTGGTTTTCATTGAGTTCATGAATCAGATATTCTATCATTTCCTCAATTCCTTTATCATGGTATACATAGATGAGATTTTGGTTTACTCTAAGATGAAGGAGGAACATGTGGGTCATTTGAGAATTTTTATGTGTACCTTGCATGACCAACACCTCTTTAGTATGCTCTCCAAGTGTAGTTTATGGATCTAAGAGATTAGGTTCCTTGGATATGAGGTATTGGAACTGGGCATCTTAGTCATTATTGAGAAGGTTAGGGCCATGATATCTTGGGAGGATCCCAATTTTTTTTTTGAGATTAAGATTTTATTAGGGTTAGTTAGATACCACAGAAGGTTCATGAGAGTATTATCTCAAATTTTATCATCCCCAACATCTTTCTTGTAGAAAGGGGTGAAGTACTTGTGGAACCCAGAGTCTCAGATGTTCTTTTGCGATTTAATGTAGTGGTTTAATTCATCTCCAATATTGATTTTCTTGAAGGTTGGTCAAGGTTATGTGGTCTACTATGATGCATTGGGTATGGTTCTGGAGTGTGTTATTATATAGGATGACCATGTGATGATATATGAATAATTACAACTCCAACCACATAAAAATAACTACCCAAATCAGGACCTTGATCTCACATATGTGATTATTGATCTTAAGTGCTGGTGCCATTATATTTTTGGGGAAATGTTTACATTTTACTTCAATAATAAGATCTTGAGATATATTTTCTCCCAGAAGAACCTAAACCTTAGGTAGTGTAAATGGGTGGAATTTCTTTAGGGATTTTATTTCATTATCACCTATACATAAAGAAAGGGAAATGTGGTTGATGGTTCCATTAGTAAAAATTTTTCCTCTTAGTCCGTTAAGGAGTCCAGTGATAAATGAAGTTTGATTGGTCACTTTGCTAAGATGCATCTGGAAGTGGGGGAAGAAAAATAAAATATGTATCTTACTAGTATCTAGTTGACTCTCTATCTTCCCATGATTATTATTTGATAAAAAGTAATTGAAATTTAATTTAATCACATCAATAGAATTTTAAATGGCGGGGAGACCATTGAAGAGTGGTTTCAATATCTTGAGGGTGTTTTGGTTTCTGAATCCATTATGTGGTTCCAATATAGATGAGGAAGGTGCTGATGGAGTATTTCCATAATTATCAATGTGTAGTTAACTTGGGAGTAACTAATATGTATTATGATATAAAGTGATGATTCTGGTGGCTGGGTAGAGATGTGACATAGAAGACTTTGTGTCTCGATGTTTACTTGATAGTAGATTAAATTTGTGTATCAGAATCCATATGATCTTCTCCAACCACTTCCCATACCCACATAGAAGTGAGATGATATATCCATGGATTTAATAATTAGGTTACCTCACACATATTGGGGTTATAATTCCATATAGGTTGTAATTGATTATTTGACTAATTCGAACCATTTCATTCCAATCAGGGATACTGCTAAAGTGGATAATCTTAAGAGATTATATCTCTAGGATATTGTGAGGGTTCATGGAGTGAAAAATTATTTCATCTAGGATGGAGTCCCTTAACCCAATTTTCATTTCTAGAAATTCCTCTAGGTGGTGATGGGATATCAGGTTAAGTTGAGCATGACTTACCATCGTCATGAAGATAACAAGATAGAGAAGACAATCTAGATCCTAAAGGACATGCTCCATGCCTATATTTTAGATTTTGGAGGATCATGGGATAACCATATAGAATTAGTTGAATTTTAGTATAATAATAGTTTCCATTACTCAATCAAGATGTCCCCATTTGAGGATCTATATGGTCAACAAAGCTGGTCCCCTCTCTGCTAGACCGAGGTGGGTGTGACTTATTTTTTTAGCCAAGTGTTGTGTAGGAGATGACTAGATTGATTCAGATTATTATAAAATGGTGGGAAACTAATCATATTCCTCATTAATCATACACTAATTATTGAATTTGTCCCATTTAATTCCCAATTTGTGAACAAGTGTTTTTAAAGATTTCACCTCGGTTTAGTCACCGATGACTCAGGAAGCAGAGAAATATTTTTCCAAGATACATGGGTCCTATTGTGATCACCAAGAGGATCAAGAAGGTTTCATATGGATTGTTTTTACCTCCTCAATTGATCGTGATTTATAATGTGTTCCACATATCACAACTAAAAAAGTATAAACCAAATCCTTGTCATGTTTTTAATTGGTAAGAACTTGAGTTAGAGCTTGATGCATCTGTGATTGAGCAACTGGTTTAGATTATTGAATCCTTGAAGAAGTATGGCGTGGGAAATAAATTTTATTATTCTGAGTATTTTGGTTACATGAGAATTATTATCATGATATTTTTGAGTGAGAGTCCCTTATAAGGTAGTAGTAGACTCATCTTTTTGGGGATTAACTATATTTGAGTTAAATTTTTGGGGACAAAAAGTGATTTGTTGGGGAGATTTTTCACACCAATGGTATCACATTCAAGTAATATTTTCCTATATTTTTTTATTATTATCCTTTTTTGGGTATTTATGTTTCAAATTTTAAATTGTTTTAAAAATAGTGGGTGTATCATGGTCAACACATGTTTATGAGTAACCATTCAACACCCAGAATTATGTGAAAGTACCATTTCACATGGTTAGCACACAATTTACCTAACTATGAGGACCAATAATGTAAGTTCCCAGGTGAGGTAGTGGTGATTTCCATGGGTTTAACACATTTTGGAAAACCATGCCTCCAACTCAGAAAACTAAAAATGTTTAATGACTCATTTTCTCTTATTCATTTTAAACCCTATAACCCTCATTTTTCACCTCACTCGACCTAGTAACCTACCCCTATCACATGAAACCATCCTACCTTCCTCCATGGTAGTTATTTTTGGGTGGATTTCACTAATTTTATTCAAGGTTTCATCAAGTAATGGTATTATCTCTATTTTTAATCTCCCTTCATCACTTCTTAATTTCCTCTCTTTCTCACGGCTATAAAAAATTTGGGCTTATGTTATATAAATTTAATGATGAGTGTTTTGATATTTATGGTTTTACTTTGCTTTCTTAAGTTTTTCTTAATCCTTTTTATGGATTACATATAGATTTAAATGGTTTCATTGGTTAAAGGTTGGTGGTTTCATGATATGTCATTTTTTGAAAAACTAAATATTCTCACATAAATTTATAAAGTTCATTTTAATTATTGTGATGAATAAAAGAGTATTTTTAGAACTATATCTATGTATTTGGTTAATTTAAAATAATTTTCCTTTTTAATGAAATATATTTGGATTTAGATGTCATGTTTTGTTCATAAATATAATTGTAAGTGGAAATTTAATTGATTAGAAAGAAGATAGCTCATGGGAACCCATGATACCTAGTTTAGATGACTAGGAAAATTAGCTCAAGAAACGTTTTCACCCTCCTTATCCCATGGAATATGAGATAATTCTAACTAAAAAATTATCATATAGATGTGGTTACTGCAAGGACATTGGATTGGTCCTCTCTAGTGGAAATTTCATGGGAATAATTGTGAATATTTTGACCACTAATAGTATAAGGATCCTAGGACAATGCCTGACATTAGTTACCCTAGGATTTTCCTATGGAACTTGGTTGTGTTTTATTATTATTATTCTTCCTTTGTTTATTTAAAATGTCATAAGCATGTTTATAACTAAATTGTTTTCAAGATACCATATTTATTTTTATCTAATAATTAATTTTCATGAAATTTTTTGAGGGGCCCTACTGTGTTTTTTTCTTACACCTTACATACACCCAATGGGTATATGTAGAATTTTTTTATTAGACATAGTTAAAATCAAGGTGTGGATTAGAGGTGGAAGGTACTATTATTAACATATCTTAGTTAGGTGATATTAGTGAAATAGTGAGAGGTTAACCCTCATGTCACATAAAGACGAACAACAATTTTTACCTTTTATTTTGGGTATCTAGTTGTAGTAATTTATTTCACTTTTTTACAGCCTTGTATCTCCCCATCCTATTACTTTTTGTATGAGGTATTGACTCTTGATTTTTCCATGTTTGGATATTTACTTTACATATGGGGTTTTATGGTTTATTTTTGGTGAGTTATTTTATTTTTCATTGATTTATTTATTGGGAAAATCATTCCCAAGGTATTTTCTTGATTCCCAAGTACTAATTTTTAAGAAATGGGGATCATAAACACCTTTTAGTACATTCCATGGACTAGAATAAGTGCCCAGGTAAGGGGTATCCTATGTTGGTTCATGATAATAAATGAGTTTATTCAAGAGATTAAATTGTTTTTATAAGAATACATAAAGGAATGTTATAAATATGAATTAAAGAAGGACATGTACTGTGTGAATTAATCGTATAAAAAATAAATCAAAACTATTACATGATAAAACCAAACTGATATTACATACTTGAACTACAAAATTTGGATGTTTCACATAAAATGTCTTCCATAATAATCTATCAGCATGATGAACCAATTAATCATTATCCTTATTTATCTTAGTGTCATTTCATTGTGTATTTGTTTACATTTCATCAGATCTGAAAATATTCTAAATCCTAGAAATCAATAGAAAGTAATATATTACTTTTTTAGTAAACGTGATGGTATCCCATCTACATGAAACTTCCATAAACATGTACGACATTATTTTAACTCATTTAGGCCATTGGTTTCCTCCAAAATAGGCTACAATATTTTAGGCAAGCATAATTTTTTCTAGTTGAAAATCCAGGATGACCAGTTAAATTTGATGTTATATAATTATTTATGGGAATATATGCATCATCATGAATTAATTACTTCAAAAATATAATAAGATAATCAATGCAAATATTATAAATCCCATACATGGTTTTCCCATGATGTAGTTTCATTAAAAAATTCATCCTTTTCATTTTACCACATGCATGATAAACATGAGTCCTTATATATTCCATCAATGTTTTCTCCTTATCATCATCATCATCATCATCATCAGTTATATAATTTTTACTCATACTAATATTTTCTTTTATTACCCTAATTTCATTATTTTATTGATGAATAAGGAAAAGCTGACACAATATCAAATCATTCATTCAAATACTTTCATGTATATCATAAAAAATTTAACCTTATTTTTTATCCATTGTGATACAAGACATGATAGTTAGTTTGAAAAACAGTGTTTTTGAAATGGTAACTAACTTTCTTAGGACTTAATCATGGCCTTATGACATAATAATAACAAAGTAAGTAAATAAAACCTTTATTTAAAGCATTATTAAATGAAAAATCTAAAAAAATAGAAAACTTATTCTGAAAATCAATTGAGATCTAATTAGATTTATACATACAAATTCTATCCATTCTGATATAAAAAAGTAATTTATTACAAAAATTCAATATAATAAGATTTAATCATTTAATTAATAACAAAAATGAATATATTGAATATAAATAAGAAAAAAAATATTTCAATAATTATATATATATGTATATTTGGTTTATAATAATGTTTATATATATTTTGTTCATATAATACATTGGAGGCACCAACAAGTCATATTATTTTTTTAATATGAAAATTTTAGATTATTTAAGCATGTGGTTAATTTTATTTGATTCTTGAGAATGATTATGAAAAACAATAAGTAAAAAATCCAAAAAAATTAATAATAAAATGATCGATAAAAAAAATGAGAATACTTGTAAGAATAAGTTTCAAAATACACATTTATTTTCTAAAATAAGGTGTTATAGTAATTATCATAAATGAATTAATTTTTTTTAATTTTTTTAATGAGGATGGAAGTGAAATGAAATAGATATTTTTACTTTAATGGTGAATTGTAAATAGATTTAAAATAAATTTATCTAAAAAAAGAAAAATCAAAGAAATTCAGTGTTTTATTTAATCATTTAAAGGTTTATATATTATAATAACTAGTGGAATAAAGGATTTTAAAAGATGAAGTTTAATTTATGAAATTTTTTGATCCATTGAATATTTTGGAATTTAGGATCAAAACTGGATAATATACAATAATTAAGACCTAACTTATATATTTAAAGAAAGGATCATAAGTATTGAAACACTCCATGTAAATATAGAAAAAGTATAATAAGTGAAATACAATATTTTAGAGGTTAAAGTTGAATTTAGAATATAGGAATGTAGGAAAAATAAAACTATTAACAAAAAATTACTACAATTTTTTTTATAAAACTATAATTTATATAATTATAAACCACATTATATTTAAATTAATTATACAAAGTTTTTTATTGTTCATTTATTAAAAAAATCAATTACTACAATGAATAATTATATAAAATTAATCTTTATATAATTTCAAACCATATTAGATTGAAATTAATTATATTTAATTTTTTTATCATTCATTAATAAAAATAAAACTATTAAATGAATAATTACATAACCCCTTAATATATTAAAATAATAATCAAAAGATAAAATGAATAATTCCATAACCCTTATATATATCACATAAAAAATTATTTTTTAATGGATTTAGTTATAAGTAGTGTGTAACTAAGATTAAAAAAAATACACAGACTTCAATCACAATTACTATGGAAAAGATAATCTAAAAAAATGAATCGGGCAGTGTTATGACCTAATGGGACTTGGGTAGCTGTTTGATAAATAAAAACAAATGAAATTGATTATTGGATGAATAAATGGTGGATTTAAAAATCTTTGATTTGATGAAAAATGATAATCAAATGAAAAAACAAATAAATATAGAGGGGATTTTCTGGGTTTGTTGAGGGAAGAATCACACAATATAGGGAAAGGAATTACGGATTTGGAAAGGGAGGAGGAGGATGTATGGATGGGGTTATATTTAGAGCTTATTCAAACATTTAAAAAAAAATTATTATAGAGTAATGATTTGGTTTCCATACCAATTGTTTTTTAAAACCATTGGTATATCATATTATATACCACTATCTATAGAAAACCATGGGTGTATAACAATGTTTATTCATTATATTTCCAGTACTATCTTTTCCAGGCCTGAGCTACTCCAATAATATTATCATCCAAATTATATCTTTAAAAACTTTTATAATTACCATTATCCTATCTCAGTTATAGATATGGACACAACTAATTTTAATTTTTAAACCCAGCTTTCATATCCTCCTATAAGAGTAAAAATACAGTCAGTAATGAATTTATATTTATAAAAATCACCTAAAATATTGAATCAACATAACCTATGATAGTGAATTTTGATCCTCCATAACATAATGAAACATCTAATATATCCTTGATGTATATTAGGATCCTATTTACTATATTTCAATGATATTATCCTAAATTCTCCATGTGATGACTAAATTATCCCATTTCATGTATAATATCCAATCCACTATTGAAATAAATACACAATAAATAAAAATCATGATGTGGTGATATTAATTGAAGGGTTTTAGATTGAACACATTTTGTCTAAATAAAACAAAAACTAACCACCTAAAACTATTTTCTACAAGATCCATCCATTTATTTGAATTGAATAAATATAAATTAAGAGTGCAAATTTTTATCTATTGAAGTTAATTTTTCAAATATCTTTTTAAATTAGCTTGATGAAGATCTCTTAGAGGAAAAAATATCCCTCCTCTAAAGTTAATCTATGGACTGCATAGATCACCCAAAACTTGGGAAGGATTTCCTTCAATCCATGGTCGAACAGAACCTTTGTTTAAAGGATTAAATACAATAGAGTTTTTATTTGGAGGGGTTTTTATAACATGAATGATGTATAACCATCTCATGATATTGAAAACCTTATATAGGCTTCAAGGACACTCCTTGATGATTGAACATTTTATAAACAGTCACTATTTCATCATTCAGAATTAAAAAAATGTTTAAACTATGAAACCTATGTTGAAAACCTTTAGTAACAACTAAATATTCATGATAATTTTTTAACTCTTTAAAAGTTTACCAATATTTCATAAAAATTAATCTAAATATCATAAAATGATATTCTAAACCGATTATGATAGCCTAGGTAGGAGAATGATCAATCAAAATTCATTATCATATAACGCATGCACATCCATACATAAAACTATGATATAATGACCTTCACTATACTATGGTTTATACCACCACATTATGAATTAGATTTAGTGAATATTTTTATTAATCTCCCACTACAGTTTCCAGATGTAGTGGATGTGTTGAATGTGGAATTCCTAACATTAATTTTTGTCATGATCGATGATTAATCCAAGATTTAAATGATGATAAATGTTGGTATCAACGAAATCGATAATGGATAACAGAATATAGATAATGGATTAAAGTTGGAACCAAAGTGCATGATCAACATATATCATTTATACATAATTTAAGAAATTAAATAATTACCTTGAGGGAAATTGATTATTCATTAATGGACCTGACAACATCTCTACATCATACCATCGTTGTATTGTAGGAATCAAGAATAGATTCCCTCCAGCAGCAATCCACACGTATTCTATGAACCTCTGAATGTCACTGTAAGAATATCTAGGTGATATAATAATAGATCCTAATGCTTTCATCATTAACCTTTGATTTCCATCAGAACTTCCTCAAGGAACAATCCTCTTTGATCTCTATTAACTTGAGAGTGGTGGTAGAGGTGGATATCTCTCCCTTATTAAGATCATTCTTAGATAGGGGTCTCTCTAGGGATTTTAAAGGATTATACTTGGATATTTTTATGTACAAAAAAAATTAATTGGATATCTAAAAAATAATATAATTGGGTTTATATATTTATAGGGTTAGAAAATAATAATTGCACATTCAACCCTAACTAAAACGAAGTAGGGGTATAAAGGTGGTTTAAACATCCACAAAATTATTCCATGATGGTTTTTTGAAACTTCCACTAAAGTTGGTGTTGACATCTAACTTTCATCAGTTTTATTCATTTAGCAACATTTTCTGGGAAGTGTCGCAAACTTTTTTTAGTAGCGATTTAAATTTATTGTAAAATTTTTACCATATATTATGGAGGATTAAACAACTAATAATTTTGTTACCATATATAGTGGTAGTTTAAACTACCTCTATATAATTCAGTTACAAAAATAAAAAAACTGTAGAATCTAAAACCCCATAACACAAAAATAGAATCATACATATTCAAAAAATCAAACCAACTCTGAGTAAACCATAGAAAACCAACTATAAGTGGAGTTTCAATTAAAACATAATCAAAATCAAAATCAAAATACAAAATAAACCAATATTATATTCACAAAAAATATACCACAAGGATATATACACAACATGAATCATCATTCTCTAACATACACACCAGTGAACCATGATCAAGAAGCATATAAGAATTTGAAAATCTAAGGCATCACCCATAAAAGGTAAAACATACAAAAACTAGATCAATAAATCCTCTATGGATTTACTTTGGAAACCAAGTCAAATCCATTTTATAAGTCATTTCAAAAAGATACCAGGTGTCTTCTTACTAATGTTAGAACCTTAGTGAAATCATATAAAATGTTCTTTAAGGAAATAATTTTTCATTTTGATGTACCATTTGAAAACCCATTTTATAGATAACCATTTTCCCTTTAAATTCTAATTAGAACCAATTAACCATTCAAAAATCACATTTTAAAAATAAAAACCATTTTACTTTTAAGATCCAATACATGACTCAAAATAATCCATAAAAGGGACATTGAAACTCATTTAATCAAGGCACCGACATCAAACTATTTAGCAAGCTAGGAATTCCATTCTTACTATTAGGCAACATGAGCATGTAACATCCTGACCTAGGTTCCACATACCAGTGCTTTGAACTGGTTGGTCACATGACCTCAAAAAAACCTCCTTGTATGAATGAGGCTGCTGACTAGTAGCGAGAGTCTAATATAGATCATGGGGATACTATAACCTCTTTATCAAAGAATCATAACAATGGAAATAAATAAACAATAACTAGAATAATACCCTAACTAATACAGAACAATATCACATGATGAATCAGAATAATAGAATAATAACCAAAACAAAGTATTAGATATGTCATGTAATATATGTGTTAAGTGTCAATATGAAAAACCAAAATAAATACACACTAAAAAATATCCAAGTGGGTCCCAAAATCATGACCAGTTCTCTCATCCATGATCCATCCCAACTCAACCATCTATCATTGGGATCCTACCCTTATCCTATCTTGTAAACATGAAGTCTATTTGAGTACCGATAAGGTATCCTAAGTAGGGTGTGAGTACAACTCAATAGGCAACCACCAATAATTTATAAAAAATATCCAGTCTATAATAGTGAATATATATGTTTAAATAATAAAGTACAATAAATAACTGAACATTTATCAGATTTCATTATTCTTTAAATAACCATATAAATTTCTAGGTTTCACGATGACACCTAAACCATCAATACCTAGTTTAGCCTATGATAGAATCTGAACCATATAACATATGGAATCCCAATTCATTATATCATGGAATTTCATTATTCATTTAAATCCAATTTCATAACACAAAAACTTGGAATGACAATCCAATGCCAATATCATTGGCCTATAACGTCATGTTTGGCACCCCGTGGGTATTTAGAGCATCAATAAATGTCCCATACCTCATGGGTATTCATAACATTAGTCCTTGTCCCATACATTAATAATCACATGCATGCATTAGTCCTAGAATGTCATGTCTACCACCTCATGGGTATTTGAAGCATCAGTCCCTATCCCACACCTCATGGGTATTTGGAGCATCAATCCCTATCCCAGTCATTAATAATCACATGCATTCTTGGGCCTAGAATGTTATGTATGAAACCCCATGGGTATTTTGAGCATCAATCCTTGTCCCAAACCTCATTTATCAATCAATCACATATATCATATTCATCAATGTTAATAATCATTAACCTTTTTATTAAACATACTCATCATGATGAACCATTTCAATTTATCACAACAATAATGGTTATTCATTTAATTAACATGGAATAATTTCAATAATTCACAATTATACTATAGAGACCCTACCCTTTTATATATAACATTACATGATTTTAGGCATAATTATAAATCATAGTACATGACAAGGATCGTGAAGTCTAGTGTCTTTGAAGACTAGGTGCATAAAACTTAAATAATGGGGCTAAAAAACACTTCTTTTTTAATCTTCAAAAATATACCCTAAATTTCATTGTGCTCATACATCTTCATAGGGTACCCTGGGGAACACATAAACAAATGGATGATCTAAATAGCCTATTAAAGGAGTATATATAAGAACAAGGCTTTAGAACATGGGTTAGAAGGTATGAAATAATGATAAAAAAAGCATGGAACATATGGAATAATAACATATAAAAATGGGATCATATAAACATGGAGTCATAGAAATGTGGAACCAATATAAAACATGACTTTATTACGAGTCAAGGATAACTGCCAAGATCGTTTCACATAGTAGCACAATCCAAGGCTAACTTCCAATACCGTCACACATAACATCTCATGAGACTTAACTTTACCCAATGAATTGGAGGGATATATGGGTGAACCCATATTAAATTTTCATGAATATGTTTTCCACATAAAGAATTATAAATAATAAATCTTACATAAGGACTACCAATGGAAATAATTGGGTACCACAATCAGGACACAAAGCATAACCGATGGGCGTAACACAAAAGTGTCCATGAAAGAAGGGAACTAAAGTATACACAGACATTAATAAGGAAAATATATATATATTTATCATGGTGAGTTATGTCAATTAAAAGTGAAAATTTGTAAGAAAAATATTCAATAAATTTGGCATTAAAATATTTTTGAGAGGTTTTAAGGAAAATACTATAGAGCCTTTAAAATAGAAAAGGGAACAATACTTTATACAAAACCAGAATTTAACCCAAAAGGTTTTAATAATAAAAAGGAATTACTTTATAAAGAAAATGGTGGCTTAAAATATAAGATAGAGTTCTCTTAAAATTGGGTAATAATTCAAGAAGTCCCCTTAAAACCGACTTCCTTATCAGGAAGTATTGAGAAGGGAATCAATTAAAAGTATGTATATCCCCAAAATAGAATGATGAATGGATATTGGTACATGAGTTTGGAAATATAAACATAAATTATAAGATTTAAATAAATATCATATAGTATTTCATTTTGGCAAAGATAATGATAGAGTAACCCGTATGAATAAAGGAGGTTTGTGTAGACTCCCTTACAGAATATTGGCATGATATCATGTGTACTTAAGAGGACTTAATGAGTGAGAAATGGATTTATAATCTTTTATAAATCATGATTAAAATATGTGGGAGGTGTGTAATCATACCCCATAACTATTAATTACACATAAACGGGCATAATATAGATTACAATCATGAATAAAAGTGAAATAGAGAGGATCCCTTACCTTAATTTCCTCTTAATTTCATCTCTTATGTTCCTCATGAATAATAATTTTTTGTTTATTAAAAAAATGATCCAAAAGTGAATTATAAAAATTTTATAAAAATATTTATCAATTATATTCATTGGATTTTATTTCATACTTTTAATTGGTGAAATTGAATCGTTTTGGTATCATATTTTACTTAAAAATTTCCCGTATTGCGAAGATTTCACTTTTTATTAAATGTAATTTATAAATTAGTATAATTAGTTTCATAATCATAGAATAAATGTAATTTGATATTAATATATTACATATAATTTATATTTTCCATACATGAAGGTGTTTATAATAACTATCATGGAGACATCTCCGTAGATGTTTAACCGACCTTTACCGGGACGTTGTTGATAGTGCAGGAAAGGGATGTATGAGATTTATATTTTTCATTAATATGACAATTAAAGTAGATTAAAATCATTAATATAATGTTAAATTACTATATAATCAATTTTTTAGCACAAGTTTTTGAAAGGGATAGGGTCAAATAAAAAAAAGAGTAAGAAAAGAGAGAAGATTTAATAGAGTCTTACTCTCTCCTCTGTGTAGCTTCTCTTGCAAGAAACTATAAATCCCTTGGTTATTGGAGTTGGAGGGATCCAGAATTTCCCTAAGTATTCTAATAGGATTGAGGGGAAAATTTGGGCAGATATTAGGCTTAGTAATGGATGAGAGAAATGGTTTTTCAAGGGGTGGGAGAGGGGTTATTTATACTTGAGGAGGGGGTGTTTTTAGAATAAAATATTAAATAAAATAATATATCAAATGTTAGACTTGTAATAGTAGTTTTTTGACAACATAAATCATATATTAATATAATATAATTCGTTTTATACTTTAAATAATCTTTATAATTCTAATTCATTAATTTATTAAAAGGAAAGTGAAAATAAAGACAAAATGATATTTTAAGGAATCACTTTTTGACTTTAGGTTTTGGAAAGTTGTATTTAGGTTTGGAAATTGAGTTTCTTGTATTTTAAGGAACCATTTATGAAATTAAATATAACATGGCCGAATATAAAGTTCTATAAAGTTTATGTCATCATTAAATCATGAATTATGCAATTTAAGATATATCGGTTGTGTGAAAAACTGTATTTTTACTATTCACTCAAAAATTAAAGTATTTCAAAAAATTACCAAAAAATCACCCTAACCATTTTTTGATGTATATAATCAAAAAATGAACTCAAAATTTCAAAAATAAATTTCTAAATATGATTAATTTAATATTTAATGAAAATCACAATTTACTTGAAAAATACAAATTTTAAATTTAAAACTGCTTTTTTAACACTTTGAAAAATTACTTAAGGTCACATAAAATTTTCTTAGAATAAAAATATTAATTAATGAATACATTTCATGAAAATAAATTTTCATTTAAATTATTAAATTAATCAAAAAAATTGTAATTAAATATTCATGACTTATAGAAATACCAATACCTTATTAATAATTTTAAAAATATTTATTTACTTATACTATGATATAATTATTACATATTATCAATTATAAAAAGATAAATTTTATTTATAATTTCATTGGAGAGGTTACTATTACATTGGCCGGTTTACTATTCATAAGGTTCACATTACTATTCTAAAGGTCAAGTTACTATTGCTATATGTTCCTTAACTTATAAAGATACCTTTTATTTAACTTATTATGCACTTATAAAGTTTGCATTGTGTTCTAAAAGTATTATTATGTGGTTATAATATAAGACATAATTATAAGAAGGGAATTTACATTGAAAACTTTGGGTCGTTACATTATCCCCCTTAAGAAATTTTTCCCTCAGAATTTTGTTTTACACTCTAAGCCATAAACAAGTGTAGGTACTTTTACTTCATTAGCTCCTACAGTTCCCATGTTGCCACTTTGTACTTATTGTTCCGACATAGTACTTTGACCTAGTGAGTAGTCCTGTTACGTAGAAATTTATCACTATGATCCAAGATCTTCACAGGATGCTCTTCATAAGAAAGATCATCCTCCAACTGTACCACCTATTAAGAGAGTACATGTGAAGGGTCTGGTATGTACTTACTTAAGAGGGATACATGAAAGACATCATGTACTTTGGACGTGGTAGGTAGAAGTGATAGTCGATAGTCCACAGCTCCGACACGATCAAGGATCTCGAAGGGTCCAATGTACCTGGAACTTAGATTCCATTTCTTCCCAAATCTCATGACCTTATTCCATATAGATACACAGAGAAATACCATATCTCCAACTTTAAACTCAAGGTCACATCAACGGTTGTTTTCATAACTTTTTTTTGACTTTGGGCTGCCTTGATGTGCTGCTGAATGGTTTTCACCTTCTCCACCATTTCTTCGACCATTTCAGGTCCTAGTAGCTTACGCTCACCGATTTCATCCCAACATGCTGGTGTTCTGCAGCTTTTCCCATAAAGGGCTTCATATAGCACCATTCAGATGCTCAGGTGGAAACTGTTGTTGTAGGAGAATTTAACCAGTGTAAGATGTTGGTCCCATCCTCCTTTTAAGTCCCTAGAACATGCTCTCAACATATCTTCTAGTTTCTAAATAGTTCGCTTAGATTGGCCATCATTTTGAGGATGATAGGTCATAATGAAGTTCAGTTCAGTGCTTAGAGCATGTTGGATACTTTTCCATAACTTCATGTTGAATCTCAGATCATGATCAAATAAAATAGATAGTGGTACTCCATGAAGACTTACCACTTCTTTGATGAAAATCCATGCAATTTGATCCAATGAGAAGTCCTCTCGAATTGTGATAAAGTGAGTTATCTTTGTAAGATGATTCACAATGACCCATATAGCATTGTTTCCTATGGATGTCCTTGGAAGTCTAGTGAAAAAGTCCATAGTGGTGTTCTCCAACTTCCATGTTGGTATGGGTAGTGGTTGCATCATCCCCTTATACTTTTTTCTTTCAGACTTCACTTGTTGACATACCAGGAAATTTGATGTATATTCAACAATCTCCTTCTTTATATTTTCCCACCAAAAGTTATCTCAGAGACCTCAATACATCTTTGTGTTCCCTTGGTGAATAGAGAAGGTTTGTCTATGTGTGTCATTTAGAAGATCCTTTATCTCTGGATTGCATGGTACACATAATCATGACATAAATATTACAAATTCATCCTTGTTAATTTTGAAATTAGAGGATTTCCCATTTCTGATAGATTCCACCCTTTTATGAATTTCCACATCTTTTCTTTGAGAATCCTTTATTTTCTCCATGAGGGATGGTTGATCAGTCATTTGAGAAAGGATTGATTATGTTCCTCCCTTGATGATTCCCATGTTTATTTTTTTAAAATCTAAGAATATCAGATCCTTTTCAATTCTCATCATTGATATAGATGTAGGATCTTTTATACTTAGAGCATTCACCACCTTATTTGCCTTACCGGGATGGTAGAGTATTGAGCAGTCATAATCCTTGATAAGATCTATCCATCTTCTATGGAACATATTAAGTTCTTTTTGTGTGAATATATATTTGAGACTCTTATGATCAGTATATATCTCACACTTCTCCCCATATATATAATGCCGCCAGATTTTTAATGCAAAGATCACCATGCATGCACTTAAAATTAAGTATTCATTAATAATGATGAAAAAATATGCGTAAAAAATATTTATAAATTAATATATTTAAAAATGTACATACTATATTTATAAATTGTATATTTATAACTATAAATAAATAAATATTTTTTTAAAAGTATTTATATAATTATAATAAATAATTATATATATATTTAAATAATTATTAAATTTATAATAAATTTACTCAAATAATGAATATATTTACTATATTTATATATATATTTATTAAATATATATATAGATATATATAATTATATAAATATATATAATGATATAACTATTCCTTCTTAAAAATATTTATATAATTATAAATAAATAATTATATATTTAAATAGTTATAAAATTATAATAAATATATTTAAATAAGGAATATATTTACTATATTTATATTTATATATATTGATTAAGTATATATATATTTACAATTTTTTTATTTATAATTATAATTATAAATCCTTTATCAGTGCTTAATTAATAAGCGTAGATAAAAGAAATCTTTATCAATGATTTTTTAGCACTGATAAAGATGAGGATTTAATATCATTAAACAAATCTCTGATAAAAGTAATATTTATCAGTGCTAAAAGTTTAGCACTGATAAATATGGATTTTATCTGTGTTTTTTTGGTGCTGGTAAAGACCCACCTTTATCAGTGCTAAAAAAGAACTGATAAATATTCCTTTTATCACCAGTAAAATAATAAGTGCTGATAAAAGGACCCATTATTAGCATTTTTTTAAAAGCACTGATAAAAGTGTCCTGATCTAATTGAAAAATGATAACCTATTGTGAACCCTTCGAGGGTTCTTTTCATTCATTATACCTTTTCTCCAACCCCGATTTCTCCCACCTTTCCCTCAATCGCTTCAACCTAAGGTCCCATATTTGTTCAATGGTGTTCCAAATATTTCGATCTTGACCTCGGAGTATAATGCGACATTTTCTCTTCTTAATATCACATTGATCGTTCTTTTTTAAGCTGCACAACCCTTCAGTGGACACCTTATATAGGATAATGTTCAAGTCTTAGGGGTTTCAAGATCGAATAATGGTAGTTTTTCTCAAAAAAAGGAACATCATGATTATATTTTATTTAGAGGATGATCTGGCCAGGGCTTGGTCCAGTTCCCCCCATAGTTGCAACATCTTCTGGTTCTATCTCTTTAAGTGTCGACACAACTTCCATATGAAGCGAGAAATTCCAACAACATAGATTTGGGTTATTTTCTCCAAGATCCCTTTACCTTTTCAAAATCCAATGATTATATTCATGCTAGAGAAAATCGTTGGTAGATATTTATGTTCTGATAGTAGAACCCGGTCAGTTTATCACCTTGTTTCTACTCATATTTTCATGGAAGTTGATGTCTCAATAGTGCCTACAGATTATATTTGGATTATAGTGGAGGAATAATTTTGATGCAAGCAGGATATGTGGTTTGAATCATGGGTAGATTTCTATGGTTCCTATAAGAAATTGGGTCATTATACACTTGCTTGTAGGTGAGGGACCAAGAACTATGAACAATAGTAGGTTGTGGTTTTGGAGATAATGAAAAGGGATTCAAGCCTGGTGTTGGTGAAGGGCCGATGGGGCAGATTCAATTGGACGTTTCTAATGACCCATAAAATGTAAAGTATGTTCAATTCAAGTATCAGGGGGGCTCATATACTTAGTAAATCGAAGATCAAATCACACAAACCCACTCAAATAACACAAACCAACTGCCTACAGTTGCTCGAACATCATCCAATATCTGACATCTAGTTTTAATTAGGGTTTTTTGAAGAAAACATCAATATCTAGATCGAGGGTCTTATATTTTTTTTCAACTTAGTGAAATAGACCTATATTTTCCTTTGTATATTCCAATTTAACTTCTATATTTTTCATTTTGAGATCTAGATCTGATGGTTTTAAATTTTTCTTTGAAGGTTCCGATTATCTTTCTACATTTATGCTTTGATTGTTGTAAACTATTTTGATTTTGTTTATGATCTATCATTTGGTTGAATACTATTTTGGATATCCTGTTTTGGTCTTTTTAAATTTTTCTTTTGAATAAATTTGTTCTTCTGTCTACATCTATACCCCAACTTGCTCTGCAAGCTTAATTTTTTCACTATTTTGAAATCTTAGTGAATCACCTCTTTTCCGCAAATAAACCAATTAAATAAATATTTATGACACTATATTAATAATAGAGGTTTTGGATATAAAAACCTTAAATTAATGAGAAAATTGATTAAGATGTGTATGGGATAGACGTTGCAAGGGTTGGTGAGTTTTTCTCCTTTGTTTATGATATATCTTATTGATGTGTATTATTGCTTTATGCCAACTTCTTTTTGGACCTCCCTAGAATCTCAAGTATGGGTAAATACATATTAGATGGTCTCCCTAGAATTCTTAGGTTGCTACATTATTTGTTCCAAAAAATAGGATGAATGTTTTCAAATTCTATATATTAGAAATTATTTTTAGGTATTCATCATTTTAGATATATATATACTTTTTAGATCTATATATACATTTAATTAATAGTAATATAATTTGTACTTAAATAAACAATAAAATATTTTCAACTCATGTAACTTTCAAAATAATAAAATTATGTAACTATATATACATTTTTTTGATATAATTAAACTTTCCAAAATTTGAATAATTATATTTTATACACAATTACCCATAATAATTATTATTTATAATCAATATAATTTAAAAATTATTATTAATAATATATTTTTTAGTTTCTTTAGAAAAAATAGTATTATATATATATATATCAAATAATATATTATATATTTAAATAAATTTAAATATGATAAATAATACACACACACATATAAAATTATATTCAATTAAAATTACTAATATAATACATATATATATATATATATAACATATATATAAAATATTTAGGTAGATTCACTTTATTTATCTATGTATTGAATGAGGAGTGACCTCCATTTTATAGTTTTTAACAACGGAAGGCGTGAACCCCTTTTAGGTTTATTTTTTATCTAGGTAAGTGTGAATGAAGTACACACATACATCAAAATATTTTTCTAATCATATAAAACCCTATAATTTTTAATAAAATAAAACCTATTATAAAACCATGTTTTATCAAAAAAACATTAAAAAAATCCTCAACCAATTATTTTATTAAAGTTTTATTCAGATCCTTGTGGATAATTTAGAGGATAAAAATGAAAGTAATTCATCATTAACTCTTCCACCACAACAAATAAAATAAATTAATTGCATTAATATATACTCATCAACTAGAATTATACTATATCAACCTAAGACCCCTGGGCTGCACAACACTGTAGTTTCATATTCTGATTCTTCTGTCTCCACCCTTTTCATTTCTTTCGCTCCCTTCACTCTATTTTTTTCTGGTTGTGTGGATATTTTATTTGGAAGGAGTTGTTGGAAATGGAGGTATAGATTTAATAACTAGTGTCAATGGTGTAATTAGCAAAAATGGGAGGCATTTCCCCCTTTAGAGAACACAATGAAGCACGATTGTTATCCTCATCATTTTCATCTACTGAACAATTATTATTGCACTTTTTTCCTTGAGACTCATACCCCATCTCTTTTATATTTCTTATACTACTATAAGAATTAGTCATCCCATAGATGAATACTGCTTATATTATTTCAGGAAACATAGGTCCATGTCCACAAGATATGGAGAATGTGTTTCAATCAACAAAATTCAATGACAACTATTTGGGAGATGAGATAATGAGGATGAAAATTGTGCTTCATTATGTTATCTAAAATGGGGAATGTCTCCAATTTGTAAGAATTATACAATTGAAACTAGTTATTAGCTTGATGCCTCCATTTCCATGAACTCATTCTAGAGTAAAGCTCTACAAAACCAGATAAATGATAGAGTGAAGGGTGGGAAAGTAATGGAGAGGGTGGATATGGAAGAATTATAATACACAATTATAGTGCTATGCAGCTCGGGGGTCTTGGGTTGCTACAATGTAATTTTAGTCGACGAGTGTATGTTAATAAAATTAATTTATTTGATTTTATGTAGAGGTTGAGTTAATTATGAATTAATTTAATTTTTATCATTGAAATTTTACATAAGTATCTGAATAAAACTTTAATAAAATAATTGGTTGAGGATTTTTTTAATGTCTTATTTTCGATAAAACTTGGTTTTTAATAGGTTTTAATTTATTAAAATAATGATAGGATTTTATATAATTGGAAAATGAGGTCAATGGAGGAGTGTAATTCCTCCACACTTAAGGAAATGATCCATAAGTCATTTGAGATGTGTATGAATTAGCCATACCTCAATTCGACGCACTATGGGACCACTATTACTCAATGTGTTTGTTATCAGTTTAAAATTGTCAGTTTAGTTCAAAAAATTCCACTCACTAAAAAAAAGAAAACATACATGAATTTTATTGATAATTTAGGGAATTTATTTATAAGTACTTTGTGATGTGTAGGAATCAGTCTGACATAAAACCAATACACGATGTGATTGGTATCGGTCAACATGTGTGTTTCCAGTTTAAAATGAAATTTTAGTAAAAAAACACACAGTGTACTCAAAACTGAGAAAACACATTCATATTGTTTTGATACTTTATAAAAATTATCCAAAAGTCATTTTAGGTGTGTTGGAATTAGCCTTACCTCAATCCGATGCACTATGTGACTAGTATGACTCAAAGTGTATCTTTTATTTAAAAATGCCATCAATTTTAATAAAACGAACAATTGAACTACTCAAAACTGAGAAAATGAACTCATATTGTTTTTTTACTTTATGGAAATGATCAATAAGTCATTTGTGACATGTAGGAATCATCCTCACCTCAATCTGACGTACAGTGTTCCCAATATGACTCAATGTGTCCGTTATCAGTTTAAAATAGATAGTTTAGTTCAAAAAATGTCACTCACTGAAAACAAAGAAAATGAACTCAGATTGTCTTGATAATTTTTGACATCCATTCATAAGTCCTTTTTGATTTGTAAGAATTGGTCTCACATTAAACTGATACACGATGTGATCGGTATAGGTCAAAATTTGTTTTTCCAATTCAAAATGACATTTTAGTAAAAAAACAAGTGATTTACTCAAAACCAAGAAAACACATTAATATTGTTTTGATACTTTATTAAAAAGATCCATAAGTTTTTTTGATAAATCTATGAATCATATCTACCTCAATATGACGCACAGTTTGACTGGTATGACTCTAAGTGTGTATTTTTATTTAAAAATGACATCAGTTTTATTAAAAAGGACAACTGACCTACTCAAAACCAAGAAAACACATTAATATTATTTTTATACTTTAGTTAAATGATCTATAAGTCATTTTTGATATGTACGAATCATCCTCACCTCAATCTGTTGCACGGTGTGCCCGATTTGACTCAATGTGTTTGTTATAAGTTTAAAATCGACAGTTTAGGTCAAAAAATGTCACTCACTGAAAACCGAGAAAACAAACTTTGATTTTCTTGATAATTTAGGAAATTGATTCATAATTCATTTTTTATGTATAGGAATCGGTCTCATGTCAAACCAATACACGATGTGATTGGTATGAGTTAAAGTGAATGTTTCCAGTTTAAAATTTCATTTTAGTAAAAATGACATGTGACATACTCAAAACCAAGTAAACACATTCAGATTGTTTTGATACATTATGAAAATGATCCATAAGACATTTTAGATGTTTAAGAATTATCCTCACCTCAATTTGATGCACGGTGTGACCAATATGACTCAAATGTGTCTTTTTATTTGAAATTGACATCAATTTTAGTAAAAATGACAACTCACCTACTCAAAACCAAGAAACATATTCATATTGTTTTGATACTTTAGGAAAATGATCCATAATTTATTTTTAACTTTTAAGAATTATACACACATCAATCTGATACACTATGTGTTTTGTATGACTCAATGTGTCTGTTATTAGTTTAAAATCAACATTTTAGTTCAAAAAGTGTCACTCACTCCAAAACAAGAAAATGCACTTGGATTGTTTTTACAATTTAGGACAATGATTCATAAGTAATGTTTTATGTGTTCAAATTAGTATGACATCAAACTGACACACGATATGACTGGTATGAGTCAAAGTTAATGTTTCCAGTTTAAAATGACATTTTAGTAAAAAAGATAAGTGACATACTCAAAATTAGGAAAACACATTATAATTGTTTTAATACTTTAGTAAAATGATCCATAAGTCATTTGAGACGTGTAGAAATCAACCACACCTCAATATGATGCATGGTGTGACCGGTATGACTCTAAGTATATTTTTTCAATATATAAGTATCATTTTATTTTAAAATGTGCATAATATCTTAAAAACCAAGAAATGAGTCTAGATTGATTTATCTCCATTTAAATTTTTTAGTAATACTTTATTTTATTGTTTTTTTGGTGTTTTTGGTACTGCGGTGTAATGTTACAACACACTGCACAGGTGGGGCAATGTGCTAGTATTCTCCTTTATCAACACTTTATAAGCACTGATAAATGGTCCTTTATCATCACTTGAGAAAGTGATGACAAAAGACTAGGGATTTTAACATCACTCAATTAGTTATATCTTCTCTAGGACTAATAAATTCCACTTTAAGAACTGTTAAAGGCTTATTTTTTAGTAGTGATATAAGCCTCTGGTTTGACTCTCCTCTTAGCAAGAGTCTCTAAGTGGTCAAGGATTGTCTGGATAGACTTAATCCAGAACATAGCTACCTCAGGTCCACCCTCTCTGATAAATGTTGGTGGGTTAAACAACTGAAACTCCCATATCATATTAGACACACTCCTCACAACCCACCCAGGGTATCTTTCCATAAACTTCATAAATCAAGAAAATTTCTCATGGAACTTGTCTGTAGCTTCCTCACATGGAACTATCAAAGTCTCTAGTTCCACTACTAGAGGCACATTTATAGAAATGTCCTCCTATCATTCTATCAACAAGCATCATCATATAGTCATATATATACAATTCCAAACACACTTCTTTGGAAACATTACCCAACATTAACACATTACCATAAGAGGTATTCACATAAATTCATAACAAGCCACCCCATACTATTGGAGTCAGTTCCATAGAACCAAATTCTGGGTACTTTATGATAACCAATATTCATACTTTTTAATATTAATAAAATTATTATCATATCATGATTATTATTCTATTTAACATAGTATATGATAATGTCATAACAGTAGTTGTCGCACTAAAAGGTCAGATCAGTTCCCCACTATGATGAGAACCCGGAAGTGCCATGATAATATTCTTGAATATATGTTATATAGATGGAAGATATAATTTTAGGGGGAAAATGATACAAGATATTAGCGGTGGAGACTTATAGGACTTTGAGTCACCTTCTCATAGTGTATGCCCTTGGTAATATCCAGTGTAGGATATTATGAGAACGAGACCTGGCAGCTAGAAATACATTTATATCTATCATTGGATGTTCCTATTTGTAGGCATTTGTATTGATCCTTATACTTTATAATTATTATTAATGAGTATTATGAGTCATGTACTTTTATGTATTGATGAAAACCCTGGCGACATATTTTCATGAGGAGGTAGGATAAGTTGGGTGCATCACGAGTAATATTGTATTAGTGAATAATGTGAGAAAGGAATTGTCCCTTATATTATTTAATGAATGTTTATATCTCAATCACTTCGATATAAATTATATATCCTAAATAAATCCATGTAAATGGTGTTCAATAAGAAATTTTAGTTTCTAGAAAGTCAGAGAAAGAGACACCGAGCACATAGGTTGATGGAACCAACATGAAACCTATTTGGTTAGAGTTATCATGATAAAGGAATTATATTAAATAGTAAGATTCTTTATGAGGTATTATTTTATTGTGACATTAAATTATTTCTCTACAGGTGTCTTATCCTATTTCTAGATACTAACCTTAGGCTTGGCTTCTTTTCCTAATGCCACTGATAAAGAGGCCTAGAGGTTCACACAGTAAGTGTATCCAAAATCTCATTTAAATAATATATTATTATTTATTATTTAAAAATTTGAATAAATATTATAACAACATGGGGTTTAATAATTATAAATGTTTTATTGATCATATATATTCCATTACTATTTAATAGACATAATATAATGTGAGAAGAATATTTAATAAATATTTATTTTCTATTTTGTGAATATAATATTTATTTATTTATTGGTGAATAATACAACGATATTTATTTATTAAATAAATAGTCATTATTCAAGTAATGATAAATATTATGGAGGAATTATAGACTTAGTTTTTAGGTTCGATGAGAAATAATATGTATTGAATATTATTTGATTAAATAATATTTAATTTAATTCAAAAGTTAAGTGAATTTCAAGGAAACAATAATAATAATATTATTTTATACATGGGGTTCCACAAAGGATTAAATTAATATTAAAGAGACAATTAATTTTGTGTTGTTAAAAACAATATTAAGTGAGAATCATCTTAATACCTAGAGATCTCCCTCTCTAAGAATGCTCCTAAGGACAGAGAGTGTTCTTCCACTACCTCCCACTCTTGATTATAAAGAGATAAAAAAATGATTTAGAAGATTTTCTTGTGGCGATAAAAGGAGAACAACACAAGTGATAGGATATTCCATGCTATAACCTCGAGATTCATACGATTATGTTCATAGATTTTTGGAAGACTTATGGATCACTGCTATAGGGAATCTTCTCTTGATTCCTTTAATGCAATAATGGTACAACATATATATGTGGTTAGATCCATCAACGAAGAAATAATTCATATAAGGTAATTATTTAATTTATTAAATTAATTATAAATAATATGCTATGATCCTCCCTCTGGTTATGGAATTTTATCAATTATCTATTTTATTTGATTAAATCATATTAATCATGATGTTTATCATCATTTAGATATCAGATTGATCATCATTCATGACAAAAAGCTAAGTTGGTCACGACCCATCACAAGCTTCTGTTGTGCTCAGAACTTACAAGTGGTATCAGAGTAGCCACATAATTATTTATAATTATTTAAAGATTATTGATTGATTTATGAATTTTTCATTTATTTTTAAATTCAAGTTTAATAATTCTCTTAATTAAAGTTGTAAGATAAACTTATTATTCTCAAATTGATTAATTTTATAAATGAAATAAAATTGAAGAAATCATCTAGAGGTGTTGAGGATTCTGGATATATAACATAAGAGTATACACCATGTAACTAGATATACATGTCATGTACTAGTGTTCAATGCTTCAGAAATTAATTCAGAATTAATTCAAACTGTGTGCATTGAATACATGCATCACATTTAATTTCTTACACGGTGTGTTGACTAGGCCTGCCTAGAAAAAATCATCCATAGTATATATTCTTTATCCCAGATACATGATGTGAAGTATTTCTAAGTCTTATATGGGTTTTGTATTTTCATACATGACCTACTTGACTAGTGACCGAGTAACTTGGAGACCACAAATCGTGTATCCCTTTGTACACGTCATTTAATCCAATTTTTCCAAGACACAATTTACATGATGAGTCCCTAGGCGTGTGCCTTAGATAGATAGTGAGAGATGTAAATGCCATGCATCTCACCTGTAAACATCATTTACTTATACCAAATTACGTGGGATTAAAATTAATTTATTATACTGTGTAAAACTTATCAATATGTGATTATGTGTGGTCATTAAGTTGATAGGACATGCCATGTTATGTGTTTTAATATATATATATAAATGTTTAATTAATTTCTACGTAATGTTTAAATATTCATATCATGTATGAGTTGTATTACATTTACTACTCTAAGTGTATTGAATCATAATAAGTGACTGAAAAATCATGTAATTCATATAATCATTAAGTTGATAGTACGCATCATGAATGTATGTGATAAGTTGTGTATGTCATATATCACAAGATTAAATAGTATATGAGTATAATACATGTTGGGTAGATTCATATGGTTATTCACCATGTTACCTCCAAGGTGAATTTATGTACATAGTTGATTTTAAATAAATTTATTTAATTTTTTTAAAATTATGATGGACGAGAATTTTTGAGGAAATTCAAATGAGAATTAATATAAAAGAATTGATTAATTAAAGAAGATAATTAATTGATTCAAGTGTGATTTATCTTAAATAAGACCAATTAACAATTGAATAATAGTTTTATTAAATTCATAATTTGTTGTATACATGTGGATGATCATTGTCATTGATAAGACCTTTGTAAATGATTGGTTTCTTTTAATTTATTATTAAATTAAATAATTTTCCAGCGTGCCTTATCTTCTCTTATTATGTAAGGGATTTCATGCCCATTATTTCTTTTATGTAAACCCTTTTCCCCTCATATGAGTGTGAGTAAAATCATATGTAATGGATGGAGCTCCCAAGCTAGTGGAGGCAGTTCATGTTTGGATCCAAGGAGAAACAAATCCAAGAGAGATACATGGGTGGACGTATGGAAAGCTATAACACGAACCTTAATTGATTAAAAGTGTTTTCCCATTGTTCAATGATTAGTTTATCAACTTCTATATAAACTAACCATTAGTAAAATATCATGATCATAAAACTTTATTATTTTATTTCTATCAAGTTTCATAGTTATTTCATTATGGATGTTTTGTCATGATCAAATGAATTAATGAATTAACAAGCATGATATATAGAACTAAAATAAATTGTATTATACATAAATATTATATAAGACATGGTTAATCAATTAAGTAAATCCACTTAATATTAAAAAAAATGTTATAAAGATAATAATTTTAAATTTACGCATAAAAGATAAAATTTATCAATTATATATTAAGTCGGTATATCCTTCCACTACTTCAGTTAAAATCGAATCATAGTTTAAAGTGTTTAAACATCCAATGTTGGGGTACTTCCAATTATCAGGGAATTCTAGCAGGATGTTTTAGGTTGAATTAACTTAGTTCACATCAAGGATTGACTTCCAAAGTAGGACTTGGTGTAACTGAGAGGCAAGGGTTTAGGAAATCCAATTTATGGATTTTAGTATTGGGGAGTCCACTCAATAGATCAAAGAACTATGAGTTAATGCAGTTGGTATTTGGAATGCCTACCTAAAACCATTCAAGTTTTTTGACCTACCAAATTTGGGGTAATGAGAAGGGGAATATGGATACTTTCCACTAGAATGTCAAAAAAATAGGATATTCTGAATCCAATGGTGAGGGATATTGAGTTTCAATAAAATAGAGGGATATTAATAAATATAATATTTATTTCTTTCTAAATTTTATTAGATAAAGCACTAAAATTATGATCATATTATTTGTAGAAACAAAAATAAAAATGACATCAAACATATCACTATGATCCATACTTGAGAAGGGTAACCTTCTCACTAGAAAAAATTTCCAAGAGTTTCAAAGGAACCTATGAATTATCCTGTTCCATTAAAGGAAATTATATGTGCTTGAAGAACCTATTATTGATGTTCTTGGTAATGAGACAAGTGATGGAAAATTATTACTCTATGAAAAAAATTTGAATGATTCCCTAGATTTTCAGTATTTCATGCCGTCATCCATGACAAATTAGATTTTAAAGCAACATGGGGACATGTATGCATATAACATGATGTCTCACCTTCAGGATCTATATCAAGATATGGTGAGACAATAGATATATGAGATATCCAATGATTTGTTTATAACTAATATAAGAGAGTCTATTCTAGTTTGGACTCATGTTGTTAAGATTATTTCATACATTGAATTCTTAGACATATTAGGGATTAAATACCATGGTGTGTTGTGTAAAAATGTCATACTTTCATCACTACCCAAGAACTTCTCCAGTTTTATTATTAATTACAATATGATCAATAATGATAAGAGTATTTCAAAACTTATTACTTTTATTATCCAAGTGGATAAGAACATGGGGCATGATAAATCTGTAGTCCTTATGGTGACTAAGAAAAGGAATAATAAGTAAAAGGTGCCTAAGAATCACAAAAAATCTAAATTTCCTAAGCATTATCATTCAAAGAATAAGAAGATATAGATGTAGGGAAAGGAAAAGGAGGTAGTATGTTTTGCATGTGGAAATCCAGGATGCTGTAAGAGGAACTAAACCCAGAAGAAAGGGGAATCTAAAGGTGCATTTGTTAACAATTGTGATATTTCAATATATACCCATTAGGTATTATATATAGCTTATGGTGCTCCCATTTATATCCAAATGTAGGAACTAAATAGATTCTGAAAGATTACTAGAGGAGAGGTGTATTTGAGATCTACTAATGGTTCGAGGATGGATACTCTATCCATTGGTGACTACCACCATTCATTTACAACATGAATGATTTTGGATTTAAAATATTGTTATTATATACCAACAATTACCAAGAACATAATTTTTGTATCATGCCAAGATACAGATGGGTTTATATTCAAGTTTGGAAATGAAAGTTGTTTCTTTTATAAAGAAAACAAATGTTTTGGTATGGAATATTTAAGTAACTATCTTTATGTATTAAATTATGAAAACCAAGTATTTTAAATTGATAATGAATCATGTTCACATGACTCATATAACACTCAACTACGACATCAACATCTTGGTTATGTAAATGAGAAGCATTTGACAAAGCTCTATAAAGCTGGTTATTTAGACTCATCTAAGCTAAAACCACTTGAAAGATTTCATTCTTATTTATAGGGAAAATGACCAAACCTCCATTCATTGGACATGGTGAAAGGGCCATAGAGATTCTAGGATTCATACACATTGATGTGTCTAAACCATTTCAAGTAGAATATAGAAGTGGGTATTCTTACTTTATAATTTATAATGATGACTTGAGTAGGTATGATTATGTTTACTTGATGAGGTACAAGTTCGAGTACTTTTATAAATTCAAGTAATTCAAGAAAGAATTATAGAATCAAATTGGAAAGAAGATAAATAATCTTTAATCAAATCAAGGTGTTGAATATCTTAACCAAGAGTTTATCATCTTTCTATGGGATTTTGAGATTCTATCTCAACTCACTCCACCTTACACACTATAGTGGAATGATGTTAGTGAAAGTAGGAATCATACCTTGTTAGACATGGTAAGGTCGATAATGAGTCATGCAAATATTCCATTATCCTTTTGGGGATATTAATTACATATTGCAGCATATAAATTAAACCAAGTACCAAATAAAATGGAAAACGTAATTCTTTTAATGTTATGGAGTGGAAAGAAACCATTTTTGTCGCATACACATGTATGGGGTGATGAGGCATTTGTTACGTCCTTGTTAGGAAACAAACTAGATGACTAGGGCAAAAAGTGTATCTATATAGGGTATCCTAAGGAAATAAAGGGATACTACCTATAAAACCCCTTAGACAAGAAAGTGACTATCACCAGACAAGATGTCTTTCTTGAGAGGGTTCACATACTCAAAAAGGACAGTGAGAGAAATATTAACTTCGATGAAGTTGATGATCAATATAAAAAAGAGCTTCCATGGCTTCTTAAAGGATCTATGCTGTCTAAGGAAGGGATACCCACTCTCCCTGACCATCTTCATCCTCACTCAGGATTTCCTCAGTCATCTAATCAATAGGATCATCTCTAATAGAAACATCCCCCCTTTTGATGTAGTCATCACCCTTATAGAATTTATCACATTATATATGCGGAAGAATCCACCTTTTTCTTGAATTCCAACAAAAAATTGATTCATGTTGTCTCTAAGGCACTTGAAGATTATTTCATGTGGAGCGAGTAACTCATCAACTTTGCAAATAGAAACTTGTTCTTATTTTATAAATGAATGGTTAGACATGTAAGTTCTCTTGAGGTTAACCTTAAAATGTAGTGTGGAAACTTCTCCATGCAATACCTCAACACCCCTATCTCATCACACAGACTTCACATCCACCATTTTGATCATTTAGTTGGGAAGATCACTAATAGAATCTTGATCTAGAAGAACTGCTATATCTTCTTCAGAGGTATAATTTCTCTTATTAATAGTGTACTTAATTAAACACCAATACATGCTCTATATTCCATTAGAGTTCCAAACCATGTGCTTTCCAACATCGAAAAACATATTGCTTCCTTCATTTGGGACACCCAGTATGAAGTATTTCATCACTGGATTTCGTGGGATCATATTTCTAGATCCACAGGAGAGGGAGACATAAAGTTATGTAATCTCAAGGAAATGTTGTAGTGATTGTATGGAAAGCTATCCTGGGAAATGATGGAGGAACAAAACCTCTGGGGGAAGTTCATGGGGGTAAAATACATGAAGGAGTCAGGCTTTACAGGTGATAATTATTCCAACATCTGGTCAGAGGTCATCCCACACATTCAGATCCTTCATAATCACTTTCGTTGGATCGTGGGGTAAGGGATATTTCATTTTGGTTTCACAACTTGGTTGGTTCGCACCTTGGTTTCTTGGGGTGTCCTACACCCAATATAACCTTCAGGGATGCATGCAAATTTTTGAGCTTCATTAACCTAATTTTGGGCCAAATCCAGTACAATTACTTTGATCTGATTGATCACAATGCGGAGCTAGACAGATGAATCTTTACCAAGTCCACTTCTGGGGCCTTAAAATCCAAATATTATCATAGCATCATCACCCCCAATGGGATAAAAAATTAATAGAGGGAGGTTCTCTGGAACAAATAATTACCTATGAAATAAAATTTCTTGGGATGAAGAATCAAAAATCACAGTGTCCATGAATGAGAATATCCAACACCTTGGTATTAACATGTCCACCAAATGTTCATGGTGCAGTATTGGTAGGGCCGATACAACCAGCCACATCTTATTTGAGAGTGACTAGGATCAATTAGCCCAGAGATCCTTCAGTGAATTCATGGGTTTCTCTTCCACAATTTTTCAAAGTATCCCATTCCTCGAATGATGGTTCCATGTTGCAGGCTCCTTAGGATCGAAGATAAAGGCTAGAACGATGATCCTCCTAGCTGGTTGCTAGTGCATTTGGCATGTGAGGAAATTAGCGTTATTTGAAGGGATGTCTATCCATAGTTACTCTCTAGTCATTCTCACTAAAAATATTCTTCTTGACACGATCAAGTTAGAAAAAAACTGAGAGGACCCCCCACTCTCATCTTTTTGTGGGATGGATGCTTTCCTCACTCCTTTGTCCTTGGCTCCTCTCATGGTCATTGAGTGCACTGTATTCCTCCATGGTTAGGCCTAAAGCTTAACTTAGATGGATCATATTGCTCGAGGGTTATGTGCGGTGAAACACTAGGGTAGAAAACGTTATTTACGTCGGTTATTTTTCATTTTTTACGTCGGTTTTTAGCCTTCGTTAATACGGCCGACATTATAAATAACGTTTTTTATGTCGGTTATTTAAAAATAGACGTAAAAAAACATAACATCATGGTGTTTATGACGTTGGTTAATTAATAACTGACGTGCAAAAAACAGGGGGGGGGGTTATCACGTCGGTTATATAATAACCGACATTATAAACATGTGCGAGGGGAGTTTATCACGCCGGTTATTAAATAACCGACGTGATAAACCCATGTAAAATGGTTTATCACGTCGGTTATATAATAACCGATGTGCTAAACCAGTCCGGGGGGGGGGGGGGGGTTTCACATCGATTATTTAATAACCGACGTGATACACCATTTCCCAGGCCTTTTATTACATCGTTTATTAAATAACCGACGTGATAAACCATGCCACATGTGTTTATCATGCCGGTTATTAAAAAAATTGACGTGATAAACCCTTACCAATTTCTTTATTACATCGGTTATAAAATAACCGACATGGAAGACAAATTTAAAAAAAAAATCAAATGCAGTCCTCTACTCTCCCCCAGAAACAACCAGAAACCAAATCAAGAATTCATACCACAAAAACAGAAGGATATAAAAATAAGAACTAAAGAAAATTTAGCATTTACATTGATAACATATAAAACTTACCCCACTTTACAGCCCCCATCACACCACTGGACTGCACCCCGACCCCCTGGAAAGCCCCAAACACCCCGGGATAGCCCCAAACACCCTGAGACAACCCCCCCACCCTCATGTATACCCCCACACCCTGGACAGCCCTCCCCCACCCCAGTGGTGTTCCCACCACACCCCTGGACTGCCCCCCCGACCCCCTGGACATCCTCAAACACCCTGGGACAACCCCCTGGACAACCCCAAACACCCCGGGACAACCCGAAACACCCTGGGACAACCCCCCACCCTCATGTATACCACCCACACCCTAGACAACCCTCCCCCACCCCATTGGAGCCCCCACCACACCCCTAGACTACCCCCGACCCCCTGGACATCCCCAAACACCCTGGACAACCCCCCACCCTCCTGAACAACACCCCCTCACCCCCTCACCCCACTTGACAGCCCCCACCACACCCCTGGAGTACCCAGGCCCCCTGGACAGCCCCAAAAACCCCGGGACAACCCCCACCCTCATGTATACCCCCACGCCCTGGAAAACCCTCCCCCACCCCATTGGAGCCCCCACCACACCCCTGGACTGCCCCGACCCCCTAGACAGACCCAAACACCCCTGGACAACCCCCCACCCTCATGTATACCCCACCCACTGGAAAACACTTCTGCACCCCTGGACAGCCCTCCCAAACCCCTGAAACAGACCAAAAAGTTACCCAAAACAAACCAGAACCCCCTCACACCCACTAGACTGCCCCCACCACACCACTGGACACTCCCCCCCACACCCCTGGACATCAACACCACCCCTGGACATCCCCCCACCCTTCTGTAGACCCCAACCCCTGGACATCACTCCCACATCCCTAGACAGCCCTCCCACACCCTTGAAACAGACCAAAAAGTTACCAAAAACAGACCATAACCCCCTCACCCCACTAGACAGCCCCCACCACACCCCTGGACTTCCCCCCATCCCCATGGACACCCTGGACCCCCCCCCCCCCACTAGATATCCCCCACCCCTAGAAACCCCCCTCACCCCACAAGACCCCTTACACCCCTGGACACCCCCTGGATAGCCTCCCACTCCCCTGGACATCCCTTCCACCCTCCTAGAAACGCTACCACCCCCTGGACTGCCCCCACCCCCACCAGACAACCCTCCGAGACCCATGGATGCCCCCAACCCCACTGAACACCCCCACACCCTTGGAACCCCTCCCCCTAGACCAGAATCTATACCAAAAAAACCATCATAAGTAGACCAAAACAAGAATTAGAGAAAAATTAAACATTCACATATATAACATTCAAAACATACACTATCAACTAAAAATAAAAAACTAAATACAACCTAAACAACTACCAAATACAAAATTAAAATGACAATATTCAAAATTACATTTTACATTACAAACAACTAAAATTCAATCAAACCTGTAAAATAATTTGACCACTCCACTTGTAAGTGTTTGATGTCTTCATCAGTATAGGGTTGAGGGTCATCAAAAAGCTACAAATGAAAAGGATATTAGTTAACGTGTATAATGAATAAATCAAATTGAAAAATTATGGAAAATTTTAAGAGGAAATCTTACCAGGTCAAAATTCACAACTGTCCCAGTTGTTATTATTTCATACATAAATCTTAACATATAATATCCGCATTCGATGATGCCTTGTTGTTCATGAAAATTATGTTTAAATGAGTGTAAATTCAATATATTATTTTTATGTAATAAATCAAAAAGTAAAAATTATAAATGGATATTTTCCTTCAAATTTACATATTTGATCTTTTCACTCCTTTTCTTTGTGTTTTTTCAAAAGTCAGCCCATGCCCTATTAGAAAATAATACAAATAGGGTAAATTTAAAATTCATTATAATATATAAAACTATTGAGAAATTAAAACTTACTTTTCCAATATATTCTTAAAACTTTCCCGCACATCATCATGGACAGAGTATATCCAATAAAGTGCTTTCTCCCTTGGGGAAAAAACCCCTAACATCCAATGATCACTGATAAAAGGAAATTTAACGTTAGTGGTTTTTTATGTTAAAAGATAATTAACTCTTTGAGAGAGATGTGTTTCATACCTCTCAAAAAAAGGCATCGTCCAACATTGTGTGGCTATATTATTTTCAAGTCTTTCATCAATATAATGCATTCTTTGTTCCTCATCCAATGCACATGCTTCAGGGGAAATCAATTGCGGGTCCATGAATCCATATACATTTTTCAGCTCATTCCTCTCACAAATTTTATAAATATACCTAATACAAAACAGACATAAGTATACATTTTTAATAAATATAACATAGGGAAAAGGTGTTAAGACTTACATGGAAAAAATTTGCACCATGTTGATGCCCAACTTATCTCCATTAACAAGCTCCATGATATCAGTTTTCATAATCCCCACACTTATTGTATGTCCACAAACATGGGCTTCCATTGGAAAATCATAATGACCTGCCAACAAATTTGAATATCTTGACAATTTGTCAAGACTACTAGAATCTATATCTGATGTCATAGACATTTGTCTTTGTTGTTGTATATACAGTATTTCTTTCCCTTTGATGTATTCCTGTAAAAATAAATTGAAAAATATATTAGTTTTCAAATGATTAAACAACTTTAATAAAAAAATATAATAAAAGATATAACATTCATAACTCTATGGTAATGAGTCGAAGAAGTCTGGATGGACAAATTAAAAAATGGCTGATACCATGTCCAACTGTCGTCACCTCATCTGTAGGTAATGGTACCCAAGATGATCTATCTATAATATCCTGTACAATGACCCTATGATTCTCTACTTCTAATTTTGATGATGAACTGTATCTCCTATACAATATACCAACCCATATGCAACTATATGATGTTGAGGATCATCAACATACAACTCGAAATAAGTAGGAAGCTGCGACAAAGGAGTAGGATAAAAAATGGTTCCGTAGGCTGAGGTGGGGGAGTGGGAGCTACTGGAGGAGGTGGAGGATAAATAATGGGGTCTGCAGGGGAGGTGGAGGAGTGAGAGTTGCAGTCTGAAATTGTCTTTGCATGTCTGCAAACATAGACTGTACCGATGCTCTAATCTTTTCCTCCATCGTCGCATTAATATTATTAACTTCAGCCTCCAAGGATTCTATTTTTTTTATAAACCCCCTCAACGTTAAAAGTTGAAGAATGTGGGAATACTTTTCTTACCGATACACCTGCCAGATATCCTATTACATGACCAGGATGTTCAGGTTTTCCCAATGCTACAGATAAAATATCTTGCCTCCTAGTAGCTATAAATGTACCCTATGAACTCTGCTCCTCAAGAGAGTCCTGTATTAATTTATTGAACATTTCTGTAATGATTGAAATTATATGAAGAAAATAGTTAACTTAAATAAATAAAATATATATCTTACAATCCTCTCAGCTACGATTCTCGATTCTTCCGAAATATATTGCTCTTTTTTGCCCTTTCGAGCTCTCTTCCATTTTTTATGTCTAGATGGAGGGGATGGAGGTGCCACCTCTCCAGATCTTGAAGACTAATCTCTTAGTTGTTGAAATTTTTCCGCCATCATTTGTTCTTCCAAAAATGCATACCCTCCCCAAGATAAACTATGAGGGTATACATTTTTATATTGGATCTACTGATGATCTTTCCTTGTTTGTTGTAAATTAAGAATAATAAATCATTAACAAAACATTAATAAGATCATTTATATAAGAAAACTTATAAAAGTTTACATTGCCCTTACCAAAAATGACTCTTTTCTTCTACTTTCAAAAAACTGTCTCCATGTGTCTTCATCTATAAAAGGATATATACGACATGGATTTTCATGACTCCTATGACCACAAATGAAATCAGATGAGAGGTTGATTTGAAATCCCTCTATCTCCTGGAAGCCAACGATAAGAATTTCTTCATGACTCCTCCAGTGTCAGGAATATCAAATATTATCTGATAAAGAAGAGGTTAAACATATTATATATACTAGAAACATTTAAAGAATAGTCAAACAATTTCAAAAATATCTTACCAAAATCATATCCCACAACTAAGAGATTATCTCTTTATCCACACTTCTCCAGTCATCATACAAAATTCTTACTTTTCTCTTAGCCTTGAGTTGCTAAAAAAATCTTAAAATCTTTTGCATTTGGACCTCTAGGAATATCATCATCAAAATCAACGAGTATCCTCTGATCCTATGTATAGGAAAGTGCTAATTTTGGTAAATGTGTTCACCCATGTTTACCAACCTTTGAACTCTTTGTCGTAATAGGAGCACATGAGGAAGATTGGGGAACATCAAGAGGAGCATGTGAATGTTCCTCCCCAGAGGTATAACCAATATGCTCATCTCCAAAATCATGTGGTTGATCAAATGAATGATCTGTCATTATCCTTCAAATCAAAAAAAACAAACATTAGTTCACAAATATACAAATTCAAATATTTTAATACTACTATAATCAGAAAATAGAAAAGTGTACTAAGTTACGTAATAGTAAACATTGGTAATATGGTAAGCATGTTAAACAATGGTAAAGATGATAAATATGGTCAAGATGGTAAACATGGTAAACATGGTAAACCTGGTAAACATTGTAAAGTAATTGTCACTAAACAAAAATAATAGATATATAATTCATGTAATGGTAAACATGATAAAGTAAACTAAACAAACTTAAAACAAAATTAAAACAAACAAAAACTTATACTTATTTTGTTTTAATACATGTTTTAATAAATAAAAAATTACAATATCTAACATTTTATGAAAAAAATAAATGTAAACAAGAAATAAACATATGTTACCTGTAATTTTAGGAATGTACAAATGGACTGTTTTCCCAAATTCCTTCGTCGTGATCGTTCCTTATGGCACAAACCATGTCTTCAACATGCTCATCATTATGTTCTGTTAATCTTTCCATGGAAGTAGGGATCTCACATAAATCAGCATCTTCATCAAGTTCATCCTCACCAATATATTGTTTTTTCCCTTGTAAAACAAAATCCCACTGCATATCTGATTGATCTACTACATAGAAAATTTGTTTTTCATGTGTTTCCATTAAAAAAGAATCAGCTGTGTCTTCTAATCTATTCAGATTAACAAGTGTCATTCCAAATTCATCGTGTCTCACACTATTGTTACCGATAAACCATTTACAGTTAAAATAGGAACTTTAATTTTAAAGTAATCAACCTACCATATGTCTTCAATCACTCATAATATGCACTTGATGCAGAAATTGGGTTTTTGTTCTTAGCACTCGAAAAATGCATTGCTTCTTCAAACACCAATACACCACTATTCTGAACTGAACTTCTGTTGTCCTGAGCTTTCTTATGAAATGTATAGCCATTAATGTCATAACCAGACCATGTTATCACATTTAAACATGGACCACCCACTATCCATTTTAATTTCTCTGATACATCTGATCTACCAAGAAAGGTCTTTTTAAACCATGACAAAAAAGTTTTGTTGTGCTCATTCAAAATCCACATTTCTTTCTTCTTTGGATGATATTGTTTCAACTCATTAATATTGGCTATGTTATTCAAGATGTATGATTCTAACTTATTCATCTGTTCAGCTGAAAATGATTTGACTTTCAAGCCACGAACCCCCTTTCCCTCATTATTAACTTGTTCATGGCTAGATGGAGGCAAACCTATGTTTTGTGACGCATCCAAGTAACTTGTACAAAACTCTTCTACCTCCTCAAAAATATACTTTGTAATATTGGAGGCTTCAGTTCAATATGTATTTTTAACATACCCCTTTAATATTTTCATATACCATTCAAAAGGATACATCCAACGAAGATATAAAGGTCCACAAAGCTTTATTTCTCGAACCGGATGAATTATTAAATGCACCATTATATCAAAAAAAGTTGGAGGAAAATACATTTCCAATTGAAAAAGTATAAAAATTGCATCCTTTTCGAAAATGTTCAAAGCATTCACATCAATCACCTTGTTACAAATTGAATTGAAAAAATAACACAACTTCATTATAGTCTTTCTGACACGGATGGGCAATATTCCACACAATACAACTGGTAGAATTTGTTGCATCATGACGTGACAATCATGTGATTTCATACCTATCAACTTCAAGTCCTTCAATGAGACAAAATTTTTTACATTTGAAGAATAACCTTGAGGCACATTGATATCATTAAGACACTGAAAAAAAGCTAATTTTCTCCCTCTTAGATAATGTATGACAAGCCAGGGGAAGAAATGTTCGTCTTCCTTTAGGAGTGGGAGCTAACTCTAAATGTATTCCCATTGATAATAAGTCTAATCTTGAATTCAACCCATCTTTTATTTTTCCTTTAATATCTAACAATGTTCCAATCAAACAATAACAAATATTCTTCTCCACGTTCATGACATCAATATTATTTTTAACTTCATGATACCTCCAATATGGTAGCTCAAAAAATATTGACCTTTTCTTCCAAATATGTCTATCATTACCAGATTTCTGTGTCTTTCCCAATGTCACATCAAGGTTTTTCATCCTCTCAAAATAC